>OX243852.2:4015000-4415000 GCA_945859575.2 Herminia tarsipennalis | reverse complement strand
AAAATATATTATTATATTTTTTTGTTTATATTCCACTATTTAATAACGAAATATCTCTGTCGGTCGTCAATATTTCGTCTGACCTAAACCTAACCTACCACAATGTAGAGATACCGTAACGGTGATACGGATTCCCTACCATAATATTGTTATTAGTTACCTACATGCGATTCATAAATAAAAATTAAATTTTTACACAACTTTATAACAAATACATAGTATTAATTTGTTTCTTTACAACACAACACTATATTTTATTTTTTAATTAAGTAAATATTATCATTAATCAAAGAATCAAATTTTGCGTTCAATTATTCAGGGATATCATGTTCTTAATTTCCGACTTGGATACATATTTCATTCCAATAAAAGCCTTACCTCAAGTATAAAACCTCCATACACATTTGCTTGCATCAAAATCGACGATTCAGTAACTACGTTTTATACAAAATAGATAACTTGAACAAAACGTATTTGTAAATTTCATATCATAGTGTCGCATCTATACTATTTTTCTACTCTCCTAAGGTTTGCTTCTATTGTGGTTCGTGACATTACCTTATTAACTGCTTTTCTTTATTGCTCAGTATTTGAAAGATAATTCCTCCTTTCTTTTTGGAAACGTTTTATTTTATTTGTGGCGTGAACCTAATGTGGTTGATGCGGTCATTATCGTAGCCAAGTTGTTAGGGACATTTGAATTATTTAATCACTTCCAATTGAATAAAGGTAGAAATTCATTCGAATCTGAAAGCTTACATTTACAAATACCTTTCTATAATTTTGTCTTAAAATTTAATTTAATGTAATTTCGAAAAAGATGTACCATCAGGTTTGTTAGGTTTGGTTCTATTGATCTCCTAATGAACAAATCTATGTGTACTTTTCCCAAAATTACTGATTATGACTTTAGTGAAGATGTTGGTAAATTCTTTAGGCAGTTATGATCTGCATATTATATAGGTACATCATACAACACAATTAAAGTGCCTATTATAAATAAATAAAAAAAACCGGGCAAGAGCATGTCCGACCATGCTTAGTGTAGGATTCCGCAGCCTTGAATATTTGCATCAGCAGAAGAGCGTATGTTCATGGCAAAATCCGATCATTTCAGAAATAATGTTAGTTTAAAGTGCTTATTAAGCGCTACCTTTGTGTTTTTTATTATATTTTTTGGTCACATGGTTCAAAAGTTAAGGGGGGGGGGGCACAATTTATGCAATTTTCGGAGCGATTGTTTCTAAAAATATTCACTCAATCAAAAAAGATTCTTAAAAACCTTAACCGCCTTATTACAAAGAGAAGACTAAATCAAGGTTTAGGCCAAGACTTTCAAGTCCAGGATTTAGTACTGTACTATTGGTCTTATTACAAAGCTTAGATAATCCGTGGACCAGCTGATACCAAAGGATCTTGCAATCAGCCACAGATTATAATCAATTTAGTTCATTCATTTTTCTTATCATTCAAAAATAACGTTCCGTTTTAAGCCAATATAATTAGAAAGTATAGTTTTCATTGAGAAAAAAATATTTAGACGTTCTATTAGCTAAATTATTCGCCAGCACTACGTAATTTTCAAAATATAAACCTGACTTATAAGTCCTCGGCCTGCAATTTACGAATATTAAAATAGATTCTGTCAGGATCGGAACGTTACATATATAGCTGTCAGTAGTACTAAAAATGTAAACAAATGATGATAACCTAAATGTAATTAACTCACGACATTATTATGGATGTTATAAGTTTAATCTGAGTAATTATAGCGCCCAAACACTTAAAGGAACTTGGATGCGAGTTTTTATTACAAAGCTAGTTTCATTGGAACAGTTCTTAGCATGGTTGGATGAAAATTCGTTCAATAGTTTAAGGATACTTACTCAATAAGATAATGCTTTTTTAATATACTTACTGTTTTCTTTGTTGCACTCGTTGTTCTGAATGTATTGGGGGAAAGTATGCCTAGATTCAACATAGGTACTGAAGCTTCGGCTGAAGCACAACAAACAATTGAAACAAATTTTATGAATATATTTATTATTTAATATCAGTGAGCTTGCTATGAAATGAAATTGTCAAATAACTACATAGAATCATTATTTATTAGATACCATTTATTCTTCCTAAGAACAGAGTACATTTTCATGAGAATCATAAATATTATTATCTAAACTGTTAGGTAGCACTTATTAGTTATTCCATTTGACAACAAAATGGATGTTAACAATTTCAATAATCTGTAACCAATCTGTACTCTCTGTTCAAACTATGTTTGAAAAGGAATATTGAGTTGATATCCCTATTTCTTAATACATAACTAGCTTTCCCGCACATCTTAGTCTGCATAAGTTTTCCCTGTTTTTGCAACATTTCTCATTGCTGCTCCGTTCCTATTGGTTGTAGAGTGATATTATATAGACTTCCTCGACAAATGGGCTATCCAACAGTAAAAAGTTCAAAAGAATTAGTCGTTCATGAGATTACCGCATTCAAACAAACTCTTCAGCTTTATAATATTAGTATAGTTATTTATTTTACAATAAATTTTAAATTGTATGCATTTTTTGATTATTATATAAACAGTGTTAGTTCATTTTCATGAGAATCTTAAATATAATTATCTAAACTGTTAAGTAGTGCATAATAGTTATTACATCACAATTTCAATAACCTGTAACCAATCTGTACTCTCTGTCTATGTTTAAAGGAACATTGTAGCAAAGTATTAACTAGCTGAGCTCCTATAAACATAATATTCAGTTCTTGGTACCTACTTATAACCTAAGTTTACATCTGTTTCTAGTGACAGGTATACCCATGGTTACACTTTACCAACAAAATTTTAAATTGATCAATGTTTATTTAGTTCCACTATATAGTTCACTAGTAAGTTTTGGGTAAGATGTAGTATGATGTTTCTATTACTTTGTTTTGTGCATTTTGAGTATATTCAACATTGGTTTTTGCCGCACTACTCCAGACCACCTATCAGACATTCCAAATGTGATTTTCCAACTTCAATCTAATAATGTGACATATAAGTGGAATGCATCAGTTTGTTTTACATAGAGCACCAGTTAATGATACTATTGTCGAACAAAAATAATCTGTGTGGACCTTCAACTTTCCACACTGCATAGGTACACTTCACGCCGAGTCTGGTTGACCCAAACATTGCACAGACCACTTTAATTTTAGGACATCTCTGAGTTCTGTATGTTAAATCTTCTCTCTCAATTCCAAGCTGTGATAAATGTTTTGAAAAACAATATTATGCATGTATTATTAATCTTTTGTCACACATTGCATTTCACTCGATTTTTGCGTTTATTTTGTTGCCACACCATATTTAGTTAGTTAATAATTTAAAGTCACTAAACACGCATTATTCGTCATTAATATTTGAAACTAAAATACGCAAAATTGTAAATGGTCTAACTTTCAAATTGTTAAGTTTTTGACATTTTAAGGTTATTACCATAGTTAAACTAGGGTGATTGAAAGACTAAGCTATGAACCAAAGATGATCATCGATTAAGCGATGAACCTCGTTTTGTAATAAAGATTTTCGTAGATCCATGGTTTAAACTAGGAACCAGGTTTAGTCCAGCTTCTGGAATAAGGCGGTAAATGTTTACAAAATACCTGTCAAATGATTAATGTTTGCTGAAAAAAAAACAACTTCTGTTACATGTACGAATATTATTAGGGGGAGCACCCCCCCTAAAAATATTCATTTATATTATTTAGCTAGCAAACTAAGTAGTGGCGTACTACCTTTTCACTAAATTTCATCAATATTCATTGCAGTCTTTGAGTAAATTGCCTGTGACATACGGACAGACAGACAGACGGACATGACGATCAATAAGGCCACTTTGGCTACGGAGGAGTACATCATTGATGTGCCCATAATGCTCTCCCAACTGACCCACACTAGAGAGCAACATAATACAGTTTATAATATCATATATATTTAGATATATAATCTATAGACAAACAAACAGACGGTCAGACGGCACCAGGTGTCGGATAAAGGCCAGTGATTGATTTGCATCGAGCAACAACTCAACTACTAACGCACTAAATTGGCTTCCGCATACAGGCTGATTTGTTTCATTTACAATCTGTATTGTGTATAATATTATAAACATACAACAATGTGTAAAATATTCATACATCTATGGATACAAAAAACTACAATTTTAAATATGAAAGTAACTCTGTCTGTCTGTCTGTTACGCTTTCACGCTCAAACAGCTAAAACGATTTAAATGAAATTTGGTATGGAGATAGTTTGAGTCCCGGGGAAGGACATAGAATAGTTTTTATCGCGATAACCGCCATCCACGCGGGCGGAGCCTCGGGCGAAAACTAGTATTAAAATGACAAAACGATGGGACCAAGCCGCATTTAGTTTTTACTTAATAAACATGATACAAATTAACTAATTTTCATTTTAACATTGTTAATTTGAGTAATTGAGCGTAAATCAGTTGGCAGTGTAAGTACAACCAAGTAATAGCTGTTAATCTCACTACAATTATTGAATCACAAGGAAGTCATAAAATAGGTATCATTTTCTTTCGTATCAGACATAAAACAACAAATCAAAATATTCGCATCAAAAATCTGTCACTTTACACAAAATTCAAAATCAAATCCCCTGTATAATATGACAGGCATGACAAGCTGAGTCCGCAGCTAGGGGGTGTTCCACTTGGCTCGTTTTATATCTATTGTTTATGCGCGACAGGGGACTGATGGAATACATGCTTTAATGACGGTAGCTAAGGTATCGAATAAAAAAGGTTTTATTATAAATGACAGGGGAATGATTTGTTTTTGTAACAGCCTGTATTTGTGTGTTTTGGGTAATGAATTTGTATTAAATATTTATCCGATGCACATTACCGTAATACACTAACTTATTCATAATACTTTAGTAGCATTTTAACCAACGAATGTCTGGCCTTCTTCTACCATATTTTAAATCCGGGCAAGTGCATGTCGAGCCATACACAATGTAGGGTTCCGTAACTGCCCAGCACAATAATGCGTTATAAAAAGTGGGTTTTATATTGGGTAGGTGTGAAAAAAAAATCACACGTGCAGGTACCTAAACGAAAAATAAAACTTATCAAGATTTTATTCTACCACTTTTATCGGCGTAATTAATATATATCCATGCAAAATTACAGTTTTCTATTACTAAAGGTCTCTGAACTAAAGCAGAGACAAACAGACAGACAGATGGACGGACGGAGCAAAACTATAAGGGTTCCATTTTGCCATTTTGACTACGGAACCCTAAAGCAAGGAAAACAGATTAAGAAATGGATCATTTCTCAACTGTCTTAAATAAATCTATTAAACAAACCTTGTCCTGAAAATTGCACCGTTCTGAATTGATTTTATTGAAATATGACACAGATATGTATACGATTTTTTAAAATTAGTTAAATAAATAATAATAAAGTTATACATAACATTGGCCACAAGGACCAAGGTTGTCCACTCGACAGTTTATCATACCGTTTAAATAAGTGCTTATTAATCTCATTGAATATTTCCTAGTTTCAAATAAATATGTGTGTGTGTGTTATTTATAAAGTGCCACCTGCCATTTCCAACTGGAAAAATCAATTTTCTCTTTAGGAGTCGAATATTAGCAAATGTAGGTATTTTATTAAGATGTAAAAGGTGTTATTTATTTTAACGAAATCCTCTGAAAACGGCTTACACAAATAACGCTACCAATGACAAAACAAAAAACAATGACAACATCTAAATACAACGCGTATGAGAACAGGAGGGCACTTATGCTATTATTATTTAGCTATCAACCTAAGTAGCAGCTACTACAAGACACCTTTTCACTAAATTTCATCAATATCCATTGAGTAGTATTTGAGTAAAATATCTATGACATACAGACGGACAGACAGACAGAAAGACGGACATGACAAAACTGTAAGGGTTCCGTATGTGCCATTTTGGCTACGGAATACTTAAAATGAAACGAGAAACCAAGACAAAATATTCGGTAGTTGAAATGCTAGGGCTAGTTATTAGACTGTGTCCGTATTCAGGAGTTAGAAAGGTTCACCCGAATTCGGGCACGTTATACCTTATTTACACACGGCAGTCAATCTAGACGGAAATGTCCAAAGATAGCTCACCTCTGACAGTTGATCATTTGCCTGATTTCTGGTATTCGAATTCGAGAGAACCAAATGTTTAATTGTCATAGATATGTTTTATAGCTCATAATTCGAAATTTTATGAGATAAAATTTAAAATCTTTTTAATCATTTCTTGGTGGTCATAAACAATGATATCATATTGACGTCTTTGAACTTTCAAACTTGTCCGTTTTTTACTGGGTGAATATTTGAACGTATTTCAAGTTGAAATATGTTAATCGAAGGTTTCCGAAGGTTTAAATTTTCAACCTTCTAATAACGATGACAGCCATGGATCAAATATTTCAATACTGTACCTATAGAATATTATAAACCTATACAGAAGTAAGATAAAGATTATGGTTGCTATACCTAGCTATTATTAGATATCAACTACTTTTTTTTCTACCAGAACCCGACAAGAATACACTAAGACTTTGCAACAATTTGCCGATCACATAAAGTGGTGTCCCTTCCGGGAATCAAACACGTTGTGTGTTTGATTCCCGGAAGGGACACCACTTTAGCACAGCAGGCGCACGCTCTCACGCGCCACCGATGCAGTCCCAACTCGAGTGTTTCACCGCCAGAGGACCCAGAGATAAAATTGCCCTTCAGTTATCCAGAAAAGCGAAATCGTAAAATTAGAAAAAGTACCTCAAGGCATCACCCTTATCCCATTCAAACAGTTTTACGATCCTATTATAAAATGGTCTTTATGAGCAATTTTATTGCTAAAAGACTTAGGTAATTACGTCACGCGGCAGTGCAAAGATGAGATTCTGACTTGAATAGCCATTAAAAGTTTTGATATTCCGGTCACCGGTTTAGGACTATCCGGATATTTGATTACGGTAAGATAACCGGTTATTATAAAGTTTAGATTGCTTTACATACCTAAAGTGCTCTCATATGAATATCTATTACATACATTAATAATAATATTTAGTATTTATTCCTGAATAAAGTGAAAATTTAGCACCCACGTTTGGTCACAGAGCCCATTCTTAGATGAAACTAACCAAACCCACATCGACCTAGCCGAAGAACAAAGTTATATCTGCAAAATCTCTACCTACTTTACGGGTCAATAACTTTAAGTTTCTTTTACAAAAAAAAATCTTCAGTGCATTTAAATTACCTATTTGAATGAACTCTAAAGTCTGTACAAATGTTACAAACAAATTAAGAGCACGAAAGAAATAACAGCAAATTTTGTTTAAGACTTAAAATTGATTGCGCGTAAAGTAGGGATTTAGCAGATATAGTTTTTTTCTTTGTGTAGGTCAATATACTTACTGGACTGAATTTGTATTCTGCGCCTATAAGCTTCAATAGAAGTAGGTATTAAAAACTGAAAACTTCCGAATGTTAAATGCTTTAAAGACTCACTAGTTGCTTTGCTGCTGATGTGGGTTCGTGATAAAAGCTATATTATGTCTTATCCCGGGATTCAAGCTACAAGGATCTTCATACCAAGTTTCATTTAAATCAGTTTAACGGTTTAAGCGTGAAAACGAAACAGACAGATAGGCGGAGTTATTTTCAATCGGCCTGTATCGGTCTACTGCTAGACACAGGCCTCTCCTAACTTAAGCCACAACATCCGGTCCTCCGCCTTCCGCGTCTAATTTATTCCAGTGACTTTCTTTAGGTCGCCGGTCCATCTAGCTGGGGGTCGACCTACCTTACGTTTACCGAGTCACGGTATCCACTCTAAGATTTGTTTGGTCCATCGGCCTCTAGTTACTTTCACATTTTTTTTTTTTAGGAAAGGTAACTAAATGTGTGGACCCCTCCAGCTAAACTTAAGGCTTAGGAGTGGGTTCACGTTGGTAGTATAATGGATTTAATCCGGAACCTCACGATTGCGAGATCGATGCCTTAGCCATTAGGCTACCGCCTCTTGATATATATATATATATATATATATATATATATATATATAATGGTTTGGATATAGACCTTTTGTCACTTTTCTGTATGATTTTTAAATTGAGCGATAACATTTCTTTCAATATTTGATGTCTTATGTGTACTAGAGACTTCAAATTTAGTTTTTTTTATCGATCAATAAAACAACAATTGCCGCATTGCTCGTTGATCTATTGCCTGTTTAAAAAGTGGAATCTGTTAAGCGACTTTTGTAAACCATACCTAATCATAAACATTTTAGATCTAGACAAGCCTCGAGCCTATTCAAACAGAGCGCCCAATTACAACGGTCAGTTGCTTCTATACTCAACAGCTAACTGTTGCGTACATCCGCACCATTTTTCATTAACCGAAGCACACTGGTGATTATTGAAATTCGTTCGCGCGATTAATTAGTCTCCGCTAGGGGTCTTTACGGGGGATGATTGTTTTTGGTTGACTATATGATGTGCTGTGTGGAACATTTTTAGGTAGTTTTTTTGGGATTTTAACGTTTATGAAACGCAAATTATTGAATAAAAATGTCTTGTCACGTGTTTATTAAAATAATAATATGGTTTTCTTATTGGTATGTTGGCTGAATGTAATCTACATTTACTAAAATCTACTGATGAATTAACCAATCAGTAGACTGAGTGTCTTGACTTTGTGTGAAAGTTTATGTTTCTCTTTAAGCATTAACCTTTTTTAACCAAAGTTTTCTTGACGAACAAATTAAGTGAGCATCAAGAAGGGAATTTAAAAAAAATAACTTTTTTAATGTCTTATAATGGACTGACGACTTAAAGACATCGTTGAAAGGACTGGACGGGGAAGGCAGAGGAGCGGTTGTTGTGGCGGAAATTAGAAGGGGCCTATGTCCAGCAGTGGACCGATACGAGCTGATGGTAAACTTACCTTATACCTATCTATTAGCAAAGTAAGAAATCAAAGTCAAAGACTTTAAGTTGCTGCATGCGTCTGCTTAGGAATCAACTCGGAGAATAGAATAGAATAGAATGGCCATTTGAGAAGTGTGATTTTGAATAACGCACCACATTTTACTTTACTGAGTAATACTCTATTAGTACGATACGAATGCAAACACTGAAACTCATTGACCTAATTTTCCGATAAACTAGGCAACTATAAAATTGTGTCAAAGGGGTTTGAAAATAGGTCGTGCTAATTACGGTAAGGACATCTTCACCTCATTTCCAAGCGAATAAAAACCCCCAATTACCCAAGGTTTAATAATGAGTTTTGTTCTCTAATTAGTTACTTATTGTATAAAAAGGTTGTCTGTAAAGTCGGTTTAGGGACATTAATTTTACGAAATCGCACATATTTTAGAAAACATTGATGATATATCGCCATTTGCGGTTGCTTCGCAATTAATCAATAACGTGACCGCTTAGCAACCAATCAATAACGTGACCGTTGCTACGTGATACTTTTTCGTGCGTTATTTCAAGATATGTACTGGAGCAATGTGGTCAACTTTCAGCAGCGGACAATGCCAATCAATCAATCAGCCTATGTCGGTCTACTGCTGAACATAGGTCTCTCATAATTTACGCCACAATACCCGGTCTTTCGCCTTCCGGAAAAGAAGGTCGCTAGGATAAAGTGGATGCGTAAGGCAACTTTAAGGCAAATAATACTAAAAAGTTGAGGGTAGTAGTTATTTAAAAAAATGTAAATTTTATATGTTGTTGTAGAATGCACCTCGATCTAGATATGTGGGCACCGACCACTACATAGTGAATGCTTGACGTTGGACATCGCCGTCGAGGTAGAGCAAAGAAACACAGGTGTGACGATCTGGATACCTTTCTGAAGTTGTGGGAGAAGAAAGCTTCAGACATCAGACAGGGAGATTTGGATGCATTTGGAAATCAGACCAGGTTAATAGTAGATATTTCTATAAGAATGTAATGTAATCACACTAATATTATAAAGGCGAAAGTTTGTGAGTATGTGAGTGTGTATGTTTGTTACTTCTTGACGTCTAAACGGCTGACACCCTGGATTAACACATAGGCTAACAAAACCGTGGGTAACACCGCAGGGCACAGCTAGTAGTACATATATATGAAGGCTGTGTGGTGCCGGATTAAGTATAGTACCACCCCATCTCATCCTGTGGGTGTGTGGTTCTTGGCTCTGCCTAAAAAGCCTTACTGCAATTTCCCACTCGCTCGCCAAGCGCGGCGATTATGGCGATTACCCCAGGATCTAAGTAGGTTTTACTGGGAAGACCCGTACCTAAGAAGAAAGATATTAATTGACTACAATTACTGACAGCATGAGATGTGGAACGTATCTTAGGAGCCTTTCCAATGGGGTTCGCATGGAAGCATTTTCATTAAGACCGAGTTACTACATACTCCTCAAGGTCTTCTGTCGATCTTAATCCTTCTATCTGATAGAATAACACATCTAAATAGTTCAGTTCAAAATTTTCTTCGTGAATGCTTACAATACTAGCTTCAATGGCCATTTCCTTTCTTTCATTACATTAACGAGATCAAAACTGCCAAGATGTAGACAGTAAATAGTTAAAAACATTGTTTCATTGTCTCGACCGGTTCCAATGGAGCGTGGCACTTAAATTTAATGTACCCTAACCGAATGCTATAAAAACAGGTTAATCTCAATACATGGATCGTACTTATTATACATAGAGATGTGACGATATCGAGATTTTCTTAGACGTATAACAAATAATGGTTAAAATTAAATCATAGTTTTAAAAGTGTGTAGGATATTCCGTTTACGTTTAGAGTGGGCGGCTAAATCTATACTAATATTATAAAGCTAAAGAGTGTTTGTTTGTTTGAACGCGGTAATCTCAGGAACTATTGGTCGGAATTGAAAAACTCTTTTTCTGTTGGGTAGCCCATTTATCGAGGAAAGCTATAGGCTATAAAACATCACGCTACGACTAATAGGAGCGGAGCAGCAATGAAAAGTGTTGCTAAAACGGGGAAAATTGACGCATACGAAGTTGTGCGGGTCAGCTAGTCTAAGATATGAAGCAGACACTTGGCTGTACGGGACAATGAACGGCGCACCAAAGTAGTGATACAGATTTAGAGGCCAGTTGGTAGACTGCCGGCCCAATTATCAACTGAGATCATCACGCTTAATCGTAAGGATAGGTAGGTGTTGTGACGAAGAGGTCTACATTCAGGACAGGCATAGGATAGTTTGAGTCCAAATTCACATGGTACACAGGTAACTTCAGCCGTTACCTATGTGGTCAAAACTGACTGTATATTGTATGTATGCGATTATAATATATGTTATGTATATGTATAATTGTGACTTTAAGAAGACTTATCGATATAATAGATAAGCTAATCGACTAAGTCCAACTCTAGCCGGAAATAAAAATCGTAAATGAAGCCATTTGTGCACCGAGCCGGTCCCCGAACGGAATTAAATACCTTTTTCAGGACCAGCCACGTTTATTGTCCTTTTATGTCAGGTGGTAACGTTCCTTATTTATTTATTTGGTCACTAAGGGAGGACGAATTGCACCCAAGTCAATTTTGGGTCAGTATATTGTGTGAATTGTAACATACTTACTCAGTTTTATAACATGATGGAACGTTGTGTGCTACAAGGTAGAGTACAAAACTATCGAGCAATATAATTTGCAGGCTATTCGATAACATTGACGTTTGCCCTGTAGCACAGAGTAAAGAGTTAGGGTATGTGGTCATGGGTAGACAACAAGTTACTTTACCTTAAAAAAATCACGCGATTATATATAGAAGACCCTTAATGTATATAATTTTATACTGCGAGCACTGTTCAGTGCTTTTAGTAAGCATCCCACCGAATTTAATTTATTTGAAAATGTAGGTATCTAAAAATCCTATGATCGTGTAAAAAATATCAAGAAAATCTTTTCAATAACCTTTAGTTAAAACAATCACATTTTAATATTAAGAAAAAATTAGGAAAATCTGATTAACGTTTTAATAAACTTATTTTCACCTGGATGGTCCATAATTATAAATTTTAAAACACACATAAGACTTCAGAGGTTATCAAAAAGTATGATAACTAAATAATAAAAAATGCAATAAAATGTACAATATCATCGATTGCTTCATTAATTTTCCAGCTTTTATACTTTCAAAATGGTCTGTTTATAATAAATAAAAATAACACGTTTTTTTCTAAATCCATTTGAAAGTATCTACGAGTTAGGTGCTTATAACAAAAACATTTTTTGTTTGTCTGTCTATCGGTCTGTCTGTCTGTTTCTTTCGGCTAATCTCCGAACTGGGTGGACGGATTTTGACAGGTCTCTTACTGTCAGACGGCTGAGGAGTAAGTTTTATCTCGTTACTTATTGCTTACTACTTATTGCAGTACTGCTTTCCGCAACTTTACGCGGGTGAAGTCGGGGGCACAGTTAGTAATATATAATAAAATGTATATATATAATATACATATTGTTAATCGAGACAGTAAATTTATATCTCTTCCATACCATTATTTGTTATAGTTAAATTACAGATGTTAAACTCATACCCCGTACAGAGAAAAGCTACGTAGATTACGTTATAATAATAATAATATATCTTTATTTTGGATAATCACAATCCGTACATAGTACAAAAAAATCTTAAAACAATGTATTTAAATAATTAAATATATTTAGCATATAAAAATAGCCTATGTCATTTAGTTAGCCTATGTATGTATACCCAGTGGGCCAAGAAGGGACTGTCGGGCTTGGACAATACTGCCTCTGTGGCGCGGTGAGAGTGTTACCGACTGTTACGCAAGAGGTCGTGGGTTCGATTCCCACCCAGGGTAAAACTTTGTGTAATGAGCATGATGGTTTATTCTATGTCTGGATGTAATTTATTTATAATATGTATGTATTTAGAAAGGTATATTTATCAGTTGTCTGGTTACCAAGCCCTGCTTAGTTTGGGATCAGATGACGTTGTCATCAGATTGTTTCAGTTCAGTTGTTCAGTTGAGATCAGATGATTATACTGTTGTTACTGCCACAGGTTCTATTTATCATCAGAGCTGTTCTATACCAACTTATTTTGTTATTGATACCTACATAATGATTGGATAACTATGTACTATATCATCAAAATAGTTGGTGCCAAATTGTACCCATAATAAGATTTAACCTGTAAATTGCAATCACTTCGCTAGCCCACATTATTTCCTGTCCATTAACCCTTGGCTACAAACCATATTACAGCAATTTCCTTTCAGCGCCGCAGTTTATTCAATTTATTTCTTTTTCATGGGTCAGTGTATGAAAACACTGGATTATTGGATATTGGCACATTGTCCCTGTTTCTATTGGACAAATTGTATAACAAATATTGGAAACAGGTGATAAAAGTTTGAACTTTAGATACTAGTCTTTTTGTCAAACTTTTATTTTTTAGGTAAGTGCATAGAAATTAAATTAGAGTAACATTTTAAATTAACTATTTAAAATGATACTCTGATTTCATTTTAATGCACTTATTTAAGAAAATAGAAGTTTGCCGTGCA
Source organism: Herminia tarsipennalis (assembly GCA_945859575.2). NCBI lineage: Eukaryota > Metazoa > Arthropoda > Insecta > Lepidoptera > Erebidae > Herminia > Herminia tarsipennalis. The sequence continues at coordinate 4,401,348 of OX243852.2, read as the reverse complement.
TTAATAACGCAAATATAAATTTAACAAAAGCAAATTCACGCCCCCGGGTGGGCTCGAACCACCAACCTTTCGGTTAACAGCCGAACGCGCTAGCCCATTGCGCCACGGAGGCTATGACTATAACAATTAAATATACAGTTCATGTATAACTATAGCTGTTCAATATACGTATCTATTGACTATAAAAAAAACACAATGAAAAGTTTAATAGATATACTAGCACAGTTGCACACATTTGTGATAGTGTGTGCAAGTAAGTGCTACGTGTTGACGTAGGATCAAAATCTGATTGAATTGTTGAATGAATTAAACTGAACGTACGTTACGTATTTGTAAAGGTTTTATCGCGAGTATTATTTCATGGTAGATGCATTTCAATATATTTTCGGATGCAGCGCAGGCTACGTCGAAAGTTGATGAGCGAGCAGCGTTTCACGTCTTTTCTTATTTCGGTTTACACTGCGAACGAAGTACCCGACGATCCCACCTCGTTACCGTAGCTTAGCTCTATACTTCGCGGAATGAAAAGAGATAAAACGATGCTAGCACAACTCATCTGTAGTTTTCGGTTCACACCAAAAACTAAATTTGAGCGAACTCTCCAAAGTTTAGTTCGCCAAAACTTTGCTTAGTTTGTATAGTTTCCCTCGTCTCGCTCGCTCGCTAGCGGTATGGCTTATACTTAATAAGCGTACCTACGTCTTAACCATTAGTAAATATCTACTAACTGCTGTCTTATTATTTAAGCACTTACAAAATGTTACCTTTTCTTTTTCTTTTTTATTTTTCTTTATAAAAGACGACTCACTCCCGCAGTAGGGTGTACCCGACTGCGGGAGTGAGTCGTCTTTCTCACAAAGTCTCAGTACACAGTACTTGTAAGTACTGTGTACTGTGACTTTACAACAAACAAGTGACGGACACAAATTACACCCAGACTCGGAACAACAATTTGTGGATCACACAAAGTGGTGTCCCGTGTGGGAATCGAACCCACGACCTATTGTGTAGCAGTCGAATACGCTCCCACCGCGCCACCGAGGCAGTTGGGATGAAGAAACGTCTGTCACACACACGGAGTCATTACTTCGTTTCACCTTTAAATTTTTGACCACGGTTGGTGCAACTTGGTTTTAACGTCAAATCCATTGAGTAAATACTTACATAAAGGAAATAAGGCGGTAGCCTTATGGCTAAGGCTAATCGCAATCGTGAGGTCGCGGGTTCAAATCCTACCCATTATATTATTAACGTGAACCCTTCTACACAAGCTGTTGAGCTTAGCTGGAGGAGTTTATAGGTTTGCTATTGTGTAAATGTGGGACCCAAAATCCCACATTACACAATCACACACCTTTAATAAAATATCTAATTATTTAACAACCAAATCCCTCATTAAAACTCACAAACAGTTAATCACCATTCCATAATACCATATAATATGCTGGCAATATGCACAATGAACCGAAATGGAAAAATGCTTTGAAAAGTCATATTTTTAAAACAAAACTCAACATAAAACAACAACGGCGAGGCATATCAAAGATTACCTTTGCATCAAAGTCCTATCTCATTTGTATACCTTTTGATGACGTCAGAGCCGAGTGAGTCGAAGTGATCATTCGCGACAAAAGACATTCCCTGAGGTGGCTTCAGTTTGTATGTAATTGTTTATGCGGGCGGTAAACATCAAAGAAATGTATGGTGACTGTGATCTAAGCAGATTCAGGATATTATTACTATTGTTCGTATAAGTATAATCTACACTAATTATATTTTAGATATTCTTTGCCTTCGCGTATCAAATCGCTATAAAATATAGCCTCTATACCAAATTTCATCTAAATTGACACAGCACCTTTGTAGATAGAGTATCTATTTAAACTAAAATCTCACTGAATACGTTTGATTCTCATTAAAATTTGGTACACAAGTAGCTTGAAACTTGAAGAAGGGGATGCATTAAGTGCTATAACAAACATGCACCGAATTGTTTAACAAAAATAATCTCTAGGTACCTAGCATTTTATAATCACAAGGTTAATTTATTTTGAAACAAAATGGCTGCAACATCAATTTTATAAAATTTTATGGATTATTCATACAATATTATCCTACCAAAACTATGGACATCACCACATCACTCCATTGATCAGAGGCCGCCAAAGACAAACCGCCGTAAAAGGCATCCGGCGGCGACTGCTTCCGCGCGCACGCACCTTTAATGAACTAAAAACACACCATTAGAACACCCCCTTCAGACATACTATATGAAAACCGCAGTCTCAGCTTAATGAACTTCATTATAACTATAAATATAACTTCATTATTCGTCATTATATATATATATATATATATATATTACGGGTCTTAATCGCGTGAATAATTTATAGTAAAATACAACAAGGTATAGATAAATAATAACAAGGCATTTTTCATAATGTGTACAATTCGCGAAAGTTTATCAAAATTATTGGATGACTTTTTATGGGTTCGTTTTCTGTGAAAGACAGTTTTTAGGATTTCGTAGCCAAAATTGCAAAACGGAATCCTTATAGTTTCACCAAGTCCATCCGTCTGTTCGTCCGCCCGTGTGGCCCGACAAGCACTTGCCCGGTTTTTTAGTATATTTATTTATTTCAATAAAAAAAACACACTATATTATAGTTTGGCATCAACTGAATGTAAGAGTTACCCTAAGTCTAAGGATGACACCAAATATTCTTCACAATATTAGGTATTATTTATACCACACCGGTTTCATAAAAGCACATTCTGATTTGAATAAGCTTTCTAGAGAAGGCTTTGTCAACTATGCTCCAGAAGCTTAGTAACGTATCTCGCTTTAGATTTTCTTAAATCTCAGAAGTCTAAAACATTTCTTACATTTGCACGTAGGTAAGATAATCTACCTTTAATATTATGTCATATATGATAAACATATAATATTATGTCTCCAAAAATACAAAACCGCAGCATAATATAACTATCGTATGAAACAGCTTTCCCTTCGAAGTATTGCAATAATCATTTGTTTTTTATTTCGTGGAAATAGGGGCTAAAATGATGCGACGTCTATCTGTTTTGTTCTACTCCACCGAAATGAGAAATGGTGTATGAATGAATATTTTATACGTGTTATTATCATGGAAGTGTATGGAGTATGTATTTTTTGTGTTTTTAGTATCAAAGAACTTATTGAAAAACATCTAAAATATTAATCATCCGAATTGTAATCCGTATAATAATATACCTAATGTAAATACAGTCTGACTATTTGTGAAATCCTCATCCTGAGATTATTAGATAAAAGTTTAAAAAAAACTGCATGAAACTATATAATTATTTAGAGGATCTTGTTTCCATCTTTTTTGTGCAGACGGGTTTTTTAATTTTTTAAATTATTTTGTTTATTTAATAGTTTTGTGTTCCTAACTAGTTGTAGTAAAGTAAAAATTTCAAGTATTGAAAATTGAAAAAAGAATAACTGACTAAACTAAACATGATTATGACTGTAATATGTACTAAAGTCATAATCTTGTTATACCTTTTTAAAATGCTTAAGATGAGCCCTTTAATTTGATCCCATATTGCAGTATTCAAAGATTTATTTTCTTTCAAACCTCTTTGTTTTGACACACCTATCTAAAAACACTTGGGCGGTCAAGACGTCTTAATTTTGTAAATCCATTTAGTTGTTTGTGAGATATGAGGTAATAAAGAATATTACATACATACAAGATACGCGCGAAAAACATAAAAACATAACCCTTCCATATAGTCGGGTAATAAACATGCAAAGAACAAAAAATAAATCTACTTCTGCAAACTGCAAGTATTTTTTTGTATTCTTTGTTTTAAATTTATGCAAATTAAGATTTGAATTTCTACTCGTTGTGATAAAAACTTTTAATAAACCACAGTAATTTATTTATTCAACCATTTTTATTTGTCAACCTGTCTAAATCATAATTGCTGTCCCCTAACAAACACTTCTTACATTTTTTCTTCGTCAATCAATAACCATTTTCTGTAACCTGTAACCTAAGGACCAGTTCACACGTGAACGCACCCGTAATCCTGTGACGAGACGCCCAAGAATTGCGTTAAGGACTTTACTTGTGCTTTTTATTACAATATTGCATTCAATATAAACTTTATCTACTTTAAAATAAAGTATATTTTCTAATCACCAAGATGTTTTGTAACTTTGTTGATCCGATTTCGCGGTTACATTTCCAACAATGTCATTTGCAGTTACGGTGAACTTTATTGCTGTTATAAAAGAGTGGATTTGCCTTGTAAGAGGCGCAGTTTTAGTTGGTTGGCAACTGAATCTTTTAGGATATTGAATGCCAGAGTAAGCGAGGGATGTTTAGCTGTATTTGCGGGTAACGATTTACCTTGTTAAGATTTGTGTGCCGTGTAATGTGGTCCTTAGGATTATGTATTTTGGTAAAAATATTTAGCATTGTTTTGTGCAAGTGCTTGTAAAGTATAAACATATTTTTCTCTTTATCTCATCGTAAGAAATATCATCTTTGTCTATTGAAATCGTAAAAAGAACAACCTATAAACCAATAACAATAACAAAACCAATAACATAAATTATACTAGTTTTGACTATTGATACCTATTCATAGTAATAGTTGATCTTATTAGAGTTATATTCGAATTTCAATGAGTAAAATGTGTTTCTAATAATTACACTGCCCACAAAACGTAAACAACCCATCAATATGAGAAATTGCCTTTAATTAAATTGATAAAAACACAGTTCAATAATTGCATTTTTGAAAGATAGGAAAATTTGAAGTCCAGACCCAGGAATCGAACCCGATACTTCCGTATACCAAACTGGGGCCGGAATCGAACCACCTATCTGGACTATATTACTAGATTTAAAAAAATCTATCTTTTCATGCTTGCGAGTTGGGTCATCGCATGCGCCATCTAGCCGGTAGTTAAAGAACTATCACGGCTTTTGTTATTGCTTCGTTACAGAGAGCATTTTAACAAATTATGATGTCGCAGGCCGCATATTATAGTAATTGGCAAGTAATACCTATAAAAATTACCTATCTCTGGGATGAACTACACAAACCAAAGGTCCTCTCCTCTGACCGTCACCATTACTCCAGAATGGCGAGAGAAGCGGTTGAAATCAAAAAACATGTAAATTTCTACTAAGAAGGAGTTTACCGTATGTCAAGATTGTGGAATCCCGTGATCAGCAAGTGTATACACCGCCGAACAAACATTACAAGCCAGTGTGCAGATGTGTTGGTGTTGTGTGTCGAAGTACCGACGGTTCCGTAATTGTGAGTGATAAAAATCAAGCGAGGGTAGTTTTCGAAACCCGTGCTTCACGGAGGCGACGCTGAGCTGAACTAGTTTACCCGTGACCACGGGCGTTGCAATACGGTCGAAACGTCGGGCAATAAACAAGGTATTTTACCTTAAATTATTCACGCGATTAAGACCCGTAATATATATATATTTTCATAATATAAACACACAGTTTTTTTTAAATAAACAATCAACCTTTATCTATCTCTAAAATCAGTATCATAATCAAAATAAAATTTTAAATAACAGTTTTCACCTCCTCTCATAATACGACGTCTCAGGTGTTGTGTACTGTGAACCGAGAATTGAGATTGGCTCTGAAACGTCCTCAAATATAATGAAACAAGATAATTTGGACACATCTGGATGTAAGTTTTAAAGCTTCGTGAAACGACACCACTTAATTTGAATGGCTTGTTACATTTACAACAAGCAATTATTTATTTTTTATGATAATTGTAAAAGAAATAAACTTTGCAGTACAATATTTTTGTTTTGACATAGCAACTGCGAATTTTCAAATTTTACTCGTATGTCACTGACAGATACGATTCAGAGAAAGACTTAAGTGGGCAGGTACGAATAGTCTTTAGTAGAGATAAAAGGATGCAAATCTTATTGAAGCATAGCTTCCGGAAAAACCAACATCTTATCTTAATACTTAATTATTGGTAACTTAGTATATTAGTACCTGAATGACAGCTTTGCTCAGTATTTTGTATTTAACGACGTTTTCTAAAAATAAATCTAGCTAGATCGATTAATAAAAAAAAGTAAAGTACTTTATTTACTTAGGTTACAAAATGCAATTCTTATGAACGTCAAACGAAATTCGGAATAGAATGATATCGCCCCTGAAACCCCCTGTATAATGAATTTTATGAAAATTGTCCAACTATTTTCATAAAATTATATATGACAATTTTCATCACATTTATACAAGGATTGATTTAAAGGTATTAGCTATTCGGTACGCATATCAATACGCAGTGGGTACTGTGATCTTTCGAACGAGAGGGTGGCGAGTTACCCTCTACTGGTCATCTGGGTCAATTTACTTTGACACAGTTTATAATCCAACGTGTTGTAAATGCGTTTTCAAATTTTTTATAGCTTTTCCCCGTGAGTTCGACCGCGTTAAGTTTGATATTTATTGAAATTTGGAACAATTGTTTCACCTCTTTGGGGATATTTTTTTTTCCAAAAATCCGTTGTTTAGCGATTGCCTCTGCAGTAATACATATCAATCCAATCACGAGTTTAACTTACTATTAGTATTTAAAAAAAAAAAAAATACTAATAATAAGTTAATCTTTTTAAGTCTTTTAAAGTTAAACTTTTAAAGTCGCGTTTAAAGTTATTGGACTTTAAACGCGGTTAAAAAAGTCATCATATGAGTAGACCCTAATGTAGATACCTACGAGTTACGATAGGAGGTTTCGATGATACTGGTATGTCCAATTAAAATAATCCATTGCAATATTTCATCAATTAATTAACATTATTATTCTAAATCGTTCAAACGTTACCCTTACGCATTTCATCCCCTGCCAGGGGGTGAAAGCATGCTGTCAGGGTGGAAATAGGTCATGCGGACATTGCCTTTAATCTGTTTAATTAACATGGAAAAAAGGTTCGATTTCACCCCCTGGGGCAACAGCTAATGATGTGTTAATCATAATGGGTAAGGGTAGGCGATGGAAAAAGATTCCACATTCTACTGAATTTACATTTATTTTTTCTTGTTAATATTTTACAGATCATATTTGTGGCTTGAGATGACTATAAAATTTAACATACAAAGTTTTGTTGCTGTAAATAAATCTAAAGTAGACTTTGCCTATAGTCTATTATTTATTATGTGCTGTGGATTTACTCACAAAATTTGCAAGTTTGCTGTTCCCATGAGCCTTTATCTAAATCTAAAATACTATAAATGTTGATAAACTTTCGCGATTTGTACACATTATTAAAATATATATATTACGGGTCTTAATCGCGTGAATAATTTAAGGTTAAATACCTTGTTTATTGCCGTGGTCACGGAAAGACTGTTCTTCAGTCTTCCCGTGACCACGGCCGTTGCAATACGGTCGAAACGTCGGGCAATAAACAAGGTATTTAACCTTAAATTATTCACGCGATTAAGACCCGTAATATACTCGTATATATTTTAATAATCTAAAATACTGTTTTTTTTTTTTTAAGATAATTAGCAATGTGGGATTGAGTTCCACATAAGTTAAGCTCAAAGGCTTGTGTTAGGAGTGGGTTCACGTCGTCGGTAGTATAATGGGTAGGATTCGATCCTTCGACCTCAAGATTGCCAGACCGATGCCTTAGCCATTAGGCTACCGCCGCTTGTCTGGGGCTAACAGATATATCATTTAGATTCGAGTATTATAGGTGCATATACAAATAAACAGGTTACTTCAACAAACCTGAAACATGACAATACATTAGAAACACATAATAAAATCACCATTTTCGTATATGTTGTTATGTGTATCAGATTTTATTACGAAATAACAGTCCACTTTCCCTTGAAGAATCGTAGGCTCCACATTATTTTCCACTCATCTTCACACAGGATTAAATCCCAAACAACTTACCACGAAATTCAAATGGCACATCAAAATATATTCCTCAAACGAGAAACCACAAAAGCGTAACAATAACAAATTCGAGATTTGTGCAAAGGGATCTTCAGATCGTCTCGCGTCAGCGGGTTTATGACAAATTGCCTGTCCTCAACCCTTGCAGGTATCTATGATTTATTGTGTGAATAGAATACCGCTTCGAAAAAGTTAAAGTGTGGTTTTAAATTATGTATAGGTAAGTAGGTCGTTGGGATTATGTTTATAATACAAATATCGATCGAACTTATTTATTCCGCTACGATCTCCTGGGTGTCCATGGACGACATTTTGGCACAAAACAACAAGGCTATACAAGAAAAGGTTCATAGAGAATCTCGGAACACTTTCGGAACAAAGTGGTCCGAGATACTGAATCCGTGAGTGATGTCTATGTGTACGTTGCTTGTGCCAGGAACGTATTAAGTTTTCAAAGGTTTCGCTTTTTACCCGACTGTAAGGAAGGGTTATGTTTTTCGTGCGTATCTTGTATGTATGTAGTATTCTTTATTAACTCATTTCTCACAAACCACTAAATGGATTTACACAATTAAGACGTGCTTAGATTCGTCTTGACCGCCCAAGTGTTCTTAGATAGGTGACGTATAAAAAAAAACAAACATGGCGGCTGTGAGATGTCAAAATAAAAAGTGGTTTTGAATACTGCAATATGGGTATCAAATTAAAGGGCTCATCTTAATCAATTCAAAAAGGTATAACATGATTATGACTGTACTATTAAAAAAAATAGTTAGCAACCATTCCATTTTTAATACGTGACCATAGCTGTGATAAAAGTGAGTTGTTCATATCAACCCATATGATGGCCCACTGCTGGGCACGGGTCTCCCCAGTAGATCCTGGGGGTAATTGCCATAATCGCCACGCTTGGCGAGCGGGTTGGCGATCGCAGTAAGGCTTTAAGTACGCAGAGGACGCTGCTGCCCGTCCTCCGGAGTGAAGTGAGTTGTTACGTCGGTTAAATCCTACAACCACTAAAAAGTATTAAATAAAAAAAGCCGCTTGCACAAAAAAGATGGAAACAAGATCCCCTACTTAATTATATAATTTCATACAGTCGGAGGCACTTTACTTAATTCATCATTATGGTGGCACATAATATAAGCAAACAGCTCTCTGAAATTTTTTGAATTCCTTCGGTTCCAAAACAAATTTTCCTTGACGAAAAATTTCCTTTCCTCGTCAAAAAACTAAAATGGCTCATAACGGTCGATTACTGCGCTATGATTTGATTACATCTCCCTTTTACTCGGATTTACTACGATTTACCAGAAATAGTTGCGTTTAAACGGATTTTGGGGAAACAGGATTATGAAGGGTGAATATTTTTGGCAAATTTCATTATTGTAATGTAATATGTCATTTTGGTTGATCGATATATAAGTATTATATGGTTTTACTTGGACATAGAGCACAGCTGTTAGGAGATTTTATAAAGTTTTATTATATAAACTTTCGTAATAATCTTATTACATATATCTAATATTAAGAAATCTAATATAAGAAATAATATATTATTTTAAGTATATTGTTAAATGCTATTTTTACTTCAAATAGCGGTGGTAATCAACAGCTTAGGTATGTCTTTTCTTAATTTTGAAACTAGTCCATACTATCCATACATTTTATAAATGTAAAAGTAACTCTGTCTGTCTGTTCCGTTTTCACGCTCAAACTGCTAATCCGATTTAAATGAAATTTGGTATGGAGATAGTTTGAGTCCCGGGAAAGGACATCAGATAATTTTTATCGCGATAACCGATATCCACGCGGGTGGAGCCGCGGGCGAAAGCTAGTTTCAAATTAAACTTATTCACCCTATACATATATTTGGAGACGACATCTCTATACATACCAACAGGTATATACAATTAGTAGTAGTTTGTTTGTTGGTGCCTAATTTACATTAAACCAATTTAAATATTTAACTGAGTTTGATTTTAAATATTCTACAACTTACTATGTGAGTGAATAAAGTCCATTGCAATATTTAAAAATGTCGCCTTTGTTCACCTAAGTGATTATAGTACACGGGAGAACAAATTTTTATGTCTACTCAATTCACGGAGGTGATATCACCTGGGTGCAAAAATTCCAGGTGAAATGAGGACACTAGTTATCTCCAGTATGTTCACCCAGTTGGAATAAACCTTTCATTTCAATCACCTTATTAAGGCTGATTAGTTGATGATTTTGGCGACTAATCGTCGACTAGTTGTCGACACAGATATGGCCGACTTTTCCAGATATTCAGCGACTAGCCGGTACATCTTCTATACGTGTACGTGTCTTACATACATGGCCGAACATAGTGAATAAAAAAAATGTTGGAAAAGAATATTTAAATACATTGCTACATATCAACTTGACGGATCTTCATGAAAATGTGAAGTTAAGTAAATACTAAAATTCATTACCTACACTATGAACCATTACGCTATCATTATACATTAGCTATATGGGGTGCGAGCAGCAACGTATATTTGGTCGAACCATAATGGTTTATAACATCATTTTCTACAATTAGACATTATCAACAATTATAAACTATGGAATACATAACTTCACGCTAAAACTATAAGGAGCTAAACACAACATTTCAAGTTTCATAAGAAGGTCAAAATGGTCTCGAGGCTAAGCTAGCGGTAATTGACGACGATGGATGAAAATGCTCTTTTTGAATGTTTTAAAATTGTCTTTCTCCTTTTTTAATATTTTTCTCAATGTTATAGTATTTTTTAAACGTAACTTATTTACTTTGGTTTTTATTTTTTGTATCAATTATTCACAATTGTGTAGTAATAGTGTAGTAGTAAGATGTCTATGGGTATATTGTATGCAATGCAGCTGCTAATAGAGTGATGAATGAATCGTGATTTTAACATAATTTCAAATCTATTACTACATTAAATTAAAAAGTATTTGAAATTTTCTAGAATATATGTTTCTTGCTAAAAAAAGATAGATTGCGCCCGTAAAAATAACAGGTAGTGACATTTATTAAATCAAATTTTTCACCAATAACGATTATCAATAATTACGTATTTGTGAAACAGTTGTTATGTTGCGATCACAGATTCGATGCTGCGTGGCAAAATTGTCTTACTTAATAAATATGCATGATGGCTTTAATGTACTAAAATAATATTCCTTCAAGTATTAAAAGCTATCAAGTATTAAAAGAAACTTTTGAAAGTTCGTGACGTTGTAATGAAACGAAGCCAGAGTAGTTATTGATTTAAAAAAAAAACATCTGAAATTCTAAGGCAGAGATAATCTATTGCTGGCATGGTGGGTGTGAATTAGTTAAAATAATTGACGTATGTTTTAAATATTAAGGAAAAAAGCTACTTGGCAACAAACCTTAAAAAAATGTTATAAAACTACCGTATTTGTTCCTGTCGTCCAGGTTTCACGTTATTACAAACTTATTTCACTTCGAGAAAGATACAGTTATTTCATTCAATACAACACAACATTATGAAAGGAAAAGGTTACACTAAAGTGAAAAAATGCGTTATGTCTCATATATTCAGCTTCAATTAAAAACGAAATGTGGTTACCACCATTACTATAGATATTTAATCATCTTTCTCCTAGATGATTCCTAATACTACTAAAAATTCTAAAATGAATATATCTGCAGTAAAAAACTATAGAAACATAAATAGCTATTTTTCTCTGTAAGAATTATTGTAGCACAGTACGAACATCGACGCCGATAAACGAGAGAACGTGTCATGTGACGTCACGTTTATTTTCGACTAATCGTGATGCGTTTTGCAGGTCTGTAGTTTGTACGAAAAGGTGCCTGAGTTTGGCAAATGTTTTATGTCATATACTTAATAAATATTAATATAACTATTTAAAATACAGTAAACGAATACCTATTTGGTACTTATTTATTTTCGCAAAGCTTTTGTATGTTAAAGCCATCAATAGCTGAGGCTGAGTATATGACGATTCTCCGCTTCTAAATTATATCACGGCTTACACGACAGGACTGTTTCCGATATATTCACACAGACGTTATTTCGTAGTTTATACTAGCTTAATTTATATATATATTTGACATTCACGCGAACGAAGTCGCGACCACAGCTAGTCTCTACAGAATATTAAATAAATTATTAGACAGAATTAATTTAAGATAGCTCGCATAGTCGTCACTATGTGGCACATTTTCGCCATATTCATACATCCAATCCCACGAGTCATCATTATCCATTTTTGATTTATAATTCCTTATTTCAGGCGTAACCATTTCTTGAAGTAAAGATTCATTGGTGCGTTGCTCCACAGCATTGCCGAGGTGGCGTGCGTACACATTGTTGATAGTTATTAATATAACGATAGGAATAGTCAAAATAATCATATCCATGGTACAATACAGTGTGAGTGCCAGCTGTTGTAACGAAGACCCTCGGACAGCGTCGATGCCACATAGAAGTGTAGTGTAGCAATTCAGTCAGACCGTCGTATACAGGACGAGGCACTTTCCATTTGGCGAAACATAATAGGTAAAAACACTTTTTCTAGTCGTAATTTCTAATGCTGTCTTTTTAGTTAATGTTTAAGGTATCACTAGCATAAAATAATTGTATTTTTTTATTATACTTGCAGTACTTTTTTCAATGTAAATAGTTATCGAATAACAGTTCTGGTCGATTTTGTAATTTCCGTTTAAATATTGTTTCAGATACGTCCGTCAGCGTCAGAGCAGAAGTGGAAAAATGAAAAACACAATAACATATCTTATGCACATCAAATATAATAGATACTTGTATAAATAACTAATTATTTTTGTTTACATCTTTACATGTATTGTCCAGCGAAGTCATTCAATAAATCGGTTTTATGATATAAATTCAGGCTAAAAATGTTTTGAATTTACTTATTGTTAACTAATTATAAATAATAAATAAATAGTTTACGTATGGTTCAAACTTTATAAATGTATTTATAATATTAGTCATCAATATTCATTATTACTGATCACCAATATTATATAAGGTCGGGGCAAAAGTATTTTTGTATTTTTCAACAAGGGTTTTTTTTTTAATAGGTACTTATAATTTTTTATTTATTTATAATAAGTATGTGCCGTTTTGATCGATGATTTGTTGCCATCTTGTGGGTAGTGCCATGATCCCATTGCTGTTAAAAAAAATGAGATTTTTGTTCAAAAAATCCGACAGGTAGTTTTCACAGTGTTTAGAGGTTAACTTTATGCTTCCTAAAGAGTTCTGAAGTGACCGAAACAGATAGAAATCTGATGGAGCAAGATCAAGGCTATACGTAGGATACATCAACACATCCCAGCCAAGCTCTCTCAGTTTTTCTTAACGGCAATAGACGAGTGCGGTCTGGTGTTGTCATGACGGGACACCACGCCCTTTCTGTTCACCAACACCAGCCGGGCTTTCTCAATGGTTTCTTTTAACCTTATCAGTTGCTGCCAGTAAATGTCAGAATCCATAGTTTTACCCGTCGGCAAAAGCTCATAATGGACGATTATTTCCAATCCCAAGATACACACAGAATCACTTTGTTCCGAGTCTGGCCAGGCTTTACCACGGTCTGTGGGGCTTGTCCATACTTCGACCACGATCTTTTTCGAACATTATATCGTAAGTGACCATTTTTCATAACCCTTAATCAACCGTTTAAGAAGTGGGTCGGAATTGTTGCGTTTCAACAAATAATTTTCATTTTGCTTGCTTGAAAAACAATTGAGAAATGGTGGGAACTAGTTTTTTTTTATTTATTGCATCTTCAGAATGTCAAAATTTAATTGTATTTAAACCAGCCAGTTACATTCAGTACAACCAAATAGGTTTACTACTAACAATACCATCAAAATACGATAATACTTTTTAATAGGTAGGGACCTATTAATAATTTCATATTTAACTAAACCATAGAAAGTAAAATAATCTACGACTGTCTGAGTTTATCTAGCCTTGTCCAAAGTTACTCATTATATTTAATCTTATTTTGACCTTTATTTACAAATAGAGGTTAGAATACTAGAAGGAAGGGTTCGGTCGATCTGAAATTGCAGAAATGATTGGTGAAACAAAAAGTATTTTGTAGAGACATGAAAAAATAGTAGAAATGATCCTCTTAAAATTATAATTTTATCCCATTTCATTTTGGTGATAGGAATTAATTAATTACTGGTGCCACTATCGTCTTTAGTGAAAAGAAATTTTAATATTAGGCTTGTGAAATTAATGAAGGTGAAGATCCCTAAAATATTAGGAATGGAAAGTAAGATAACTGTATAACTACTATCTTTGCAACCCCCTGTATATAACAAAATAATACCGATGAATGTTGCATGACGTTTCCCGCGCCGATATTATTTACCGCCCTCGGCCATAAACCTGTCGGCTATGAAGACAAACGGCTATAGACAGTATGGACGGTGGACACTGGGCAGCGCTTTTTTACTTGACCCCACATGGGGTCATTTGGTAAAGAATTATAGATGATATACTTTGGTAGCCGGATGTCTTAGAGATAATATCCAAAATTATTTTTGGGAGAGTTCGTAAATAATTGTTAGGTTTTTTTTTATTATTACATTTTACTAATATGGCATATATATGGTATTACAAGTCTATAGAAAGTTATTGTAATTTATATCTATTAGTGGATTTATTGTAAATAAATAAATAGGTGATTTTCGGCAAAGTCGATCTGCAATATATGAACAGTTGTACTCTTATTTCTGAAATTATGGATGAGATTACAATATTTACTTTTTTTTATAATTTATTATAAAATAGTCTATAAATAGAATAGGCTATTTAATTATTGTTAGCTGTCTCTTCACGAATTAAGCCACTTCGAGTGACTAAGGAGCAATTTTATAACCTTTAATTGGTGAATTAATTCACCAAATAATTTAAATTAAGTTGATATTTTATTATTAATTTTATTTATTGCGCTTAGATCGAATTGCTCCTACTATGGTCATATTTAGTATCTAATCTATAAAATTGTATAAAGATCAACATTTATCAAAACTTCTATATCCAATAAATCAAAACATTTTTAAATTATATCGTATCTCTAAAATTTGTAACAGATTTGTACGATCAATCGAACCACCCCACAACATACGTACGTAATTATATATATCGAAGGGACGAAGTTGGAGTGCTATTGTGAACACTTCAAAACGTCTCACGATTGAGACAGATGGCCGAGCAACGAGCTCTTCAATGAAATTTTCTTCATTCTTCTAATATTCAGTCTAGTGGAAATATATTAACGTGTAAACTATTTATATATTAAAAGAAAGTATGAACAAAAAAGTTTTTTTTAGTTTGTTAATATTTAATGGAAATAAAAAAACAATATATTATAATATGTTGTAATACATAATTAAAATATTACTAGTGAATGAAATTGTTATTTTTTTTGGTTCATTACTTATTTCACTTCCCATTACGATTTAAAAAAAAATAATAAACTATGTGTGGTGAACTGGGTAAAGCCGACTAGTATATTTGTAGTCACCAGTCGACCAGTCACCTAGTCAGCAAGTCAGCAAGTCTGTAAAAGTTATAGACGGATTTATAGTATTTTGATGTTTGAAAGTAAGGAAAACTTAGAAAATGTCTTACATTAGAGTAACGTAGTCGTACGAAGAAGAAGGCTAAACAAAACTTATTCGTAATACGTAATTAGCCATTACAATTGATAGTTTGAAAAACCATTTTAGAAACCTAGATCAAAATTTAAGTGATTAAAATACAAATCCCTATTGTATTTATAGCCCGCATACTGTCCATTTATTCAAAGTCGTATTTGCATACAACCCGAGGACGTGTTTCGACACGTGCCCACCGACGTTTCACGCAGATTACATTTATTTTCAATCTTCACTCTTGATTGAATGCTGAGATTTGCATACTGTTTATATTTTTATTACAACCGTTGAAGTATGCATGAGTCACAGTCACTGTTGTCTTTTAATAGCTTGAACAGACTTTAAAAGATTGCATTATAAGTTTATTCAAATGTAAAAAAACATGTTTGACCAAGTTGACAATGCCTATGCTTTTTGAGTTCATTTAATATGTTAATAAGTATATTAGGGTAAGTAGAAAATATTACTAAACCATTTACTATACATACTTATATGGATTGCCATGTCTTTGAAATATGAGGATAGGTCGGGAATGCCAAGATAGTACGCGTACAAAGACCGCGTGTTCTGGCGAGAACTGACTTTAGTTTCTGTGGGATCTATTTATTAATTTTAATGTCTTTTACGCATTTGTGTAGTAAAAATGAATTCAAATATGTCGATTTTATATATCGGGCAAGCAGTTAATTACATATGTGCATAATATATAAGCACTGTACGCAAATTATATAATAATTTATTTTTCGACAATAACAACAGCAGTAACAGAGGCACCCATACTTAATGACCTCAGTGATTTTTTTTCTATCTTTTAAATATTTTTGTTTTAATTATGTTTTTTAAACTATACCTTTTTCCTTTTTTTTTAAATGATCATTTAAATGTGGAGTCTTGTTAATAGCAATATTGTTACTAATGTATTTTTTATTTATAACATGCTATTAGTGTGTAAGCCTTCTTCAAAATAAAATAAATACATAAATGGAACCATGTTATAAACACGATGTTTTGTGAAATGGACTCTACACAGCTACACACACTACCAACCGACATCCTATACCATACATAACCCATATCCTAATTACGTCGTATCGTATTTCTAAAATAAAACATGCCATACTACACCGTTTTTAAAACAACCAATGATTTTTTTATAATATAATTGCTAATTTGCCTCATCTCTCGTTCCCTTATTCCCTGTTCACAATAAGTTTGTATTATATCAAAAGCTATGCGAAAATCTGTATCTTTGTGAGTTTGTTTGCCTGCTGTATTGTAACTATTTCTGAAGTAAATTTTATTAAACTACTGGTACTTTGATTTAAAAAACTGAGAAACTTTGTAATTACTGTTTATGGAGCATATGTGTGTAGTGTATGCAAGCTGTTCTTGGCAGGCATTAAAAGCTTTATCACCTAACATTAATTTTCTTTGAATTACTCAGATTATCTATGTATTATGAGAAATTTTCCTTTTATCTATTAAACAAAAAAATCGAGCTCTAACAAGCTTTGTTAAATAGAGTGATATTATTCTAAAATATTACAATATTTTCAATAACACCAGAATGATTTTACTATAAATCACTGTCATTCTTAGTATCTGGATTTTTAGAGCATTTTCATTTACTTACTTCATTACTTAGAAGCTGTACGTACATTATCTTAATCTATAAAAATAAATTATTGTATTTTATATCTCTCAAAGGACTAACCCCTTTACCAATTGTTAAAATTTCAGGATTATCTCTCGCTACCTGATGAATTATTATTTCTTTTTCCTTCCTTATTTTCGACCGAATCTGTTCTAATTATTTCCTCTTGAATAAACAAAGGGACTTCAAAATGTTTTAGAGTGCCGTTGTCGTTAAATAAAATTGCCACTTTTCGATTATTTACATGCACATTGTAAAACGTAATGGCAGTTATGTTTGTAGCTTTGTTTATTAAAATTGGTGTTTTAAGGACGGCTATCGGAGACTCGAGGAGCGTCAGCCAACATTTTTAGATAACAGTAATTGCTTGTAATTTTGACTGATGTCAGAATTACAAGCGGCACAAGCGCAAAAATCAATTAATGTCAAATTAAACAGCGTTACATAACTGGCATTGATGTATAGACCTGGACCGCGCCATCCCTTTCAATTAAAAAGTAAATATTGACTGCAAAGTGTGAAAGAGTGAAAAAACTCGTGGGGCCCTGTCTCTTTGACAGGTATTACAAAGTAGTGTTGTTTCTTTCTGGAGAGTGGTCAATTTTGTGAGGTTATGGCGCCGTCCAAGTCTATACGTCAAGGATATCAATCTGAAAGCTAAGGAGTATCCAGAAATATTGTACAAGATAATAAAGCAACAACAGATTGACCAAAAAACCATTCTATTAACCTTACATCACCAAAATCGATAGTTAAAGAACATCGCTCATCTATAATTCAAAGTGTATCACCACGGACAAACGGATACATCTCGACACTGATGTATCACTTATCCCAGCCGGGTAGTAAGGGTCGCGGTAATCCGAGGACATCTTCACAATTACTTGCCCTTACACCCAACTCAATATTGTAAGGCACAATAGAATTTCGTGAGTTTAAAGAGCGAAAATGGCAAGATGTGGCATATTTAAAGTTAAAAATATCTGCACTTTTTGAAATGTATATATTCGTATTTTGTAAAGGTTTAGAGATCAAATCAATCTTAAACATTTAGTGATCAATTTTTAACATTAAGAAATTAGTAACATAATTTTACATGTTCCTTTTATTTGAGATTAGTTTTTATTATTAGATTCTATTTTAATAAAAAATAATAGATTGAAAATAGAGATCCAGTGTATGCACTTCTGGTTACTGATATGATATACCAATTAAAATCAATGTTAATGTACATTGAACTGTTGTCTCAAATGAGAAGCGCAGTGTGGTGACATTCAGATCTTTGTCAAACAAGGATTTAGATGGCACGGATACTGTTATTGGCTAGCGTGACGCTTATCATCAGGCGCATGATTTGGCTTTGTTTGTATTGTCGCATGAATAGTCTCTTCATTTCGTAGTATAAAAAAAAGAAAGTGTTAGGTAACTATCAATTCAAATCAATCTCATCTAGTTACGAAATTGGTATCTTGGTTCCCTGACTCTAAGGATCCCTCGTTCACGATTTACTGAGTGTTGATTCAATCATAGATTCCTTTTTTTAAAGTTCCTTGTTCGGAAAGCAATTTGAGATTATGATGACTGATGCTGTTTATTTTAAATTATGTTATAAAAAAATGAAAATGGTTATTTTCACACACTTTAGTCCATAGTATGCTAGCAACAAAAATCATAAATCTACGTTTGTATACTATCTTAATTGTACTATGAGGTTTATTGAGCTCTATGTAACTTGATGAACCTACCCATTGTAGGCCCATGCAGGCTATCCATATACCTTCAGGATGCTATTCGTACTTTTTCCCACTCTGCATAATAATTGACGCTACTTTCTTTTGCAAAGTGGCAAAGTAGTAGTACTCGTAAGTATGCGTGCCTTCAAATATACCTGACGCACTACAGTACGGTGGGATCCATAACAACATCCTGATTGTTGTATTGAACAGGGGAGGTATTGTCTGCATTTAGGGCATAATTAGCTCAAAGGCTGCAGGTATTCAATGTTTAGCATTATACCTGGAAAAATATAATCCTTACTGGTACAGAACGAAGAAAAGTTGTAATAAAGTAAATAAGTTCCCTTACGTCTTTTAAATCCTCATTCACAAGCTGGTTTACTCAATTCAAAAGTAAATAAGTTCCCTTACGTCTTTTAAATCCTCATTCACAAGCTGGTTTACCCAATTCAGTGTTCAGTTTTACCTGTGGTATATAATGTTGGACTTTTATTCCTATCTCAAACACCAGTAGTTCGCTCTTGTTAGGATTATATTTAAGCCCGTGCTGTTTTACATATGATCCACACATAGAAAGGCGCTTTCTTAATCCTCAAATTGATGAGCTTAGCAACACCATATCATAGTAATTTGTATAGGCATTTCTTGCCAATTACTTTATTAATACGATAAATGCATTTGAAATCGAACCCGAGCCTTCCGATCGTTGTACCGGAGCGTGAAAGCCGAATCATCTAAGCAGGAGGTTAGACAAGGAACATTCGCCCCGTGGAAAATTCTCTAACGCCTACAATATAAATTTCAAACAATCGTTCGTAAAAAAATAAAAAAAATGATTATGGTCTCCACCGCAAACGTCAAATTCTTAAAAAGTTAAATCCGCCATTTTATTTCATTTTCTACATGGTCTTACTATTCGCTAAATTAGTGATGCATCGAATGGAAAAAAATAGCGAAGATACTGTCAATAGTGCAGCTTATCTACGCATCGACTTGGATTGACCACGTGACATATTTCAATTCCATACATTTTGTACTTACTTTTCAATTTTTCTTCCTTTGTTGCACACCAATTGGGCCCTCGCGGAAGTCTCGGGTTCGATTCCTGGGTCTTCTTCTTCTCCAACTCCAAATTTTTCTTTGAAATGAAATTATTGTATTAATAAATTAATTGGCAAGAAATGTCAATAAAAAATACTATAATATTCGGCCAGCGACATCATAATTTGTTAAAAATATCCTCTGTGACGAAGCAATAACAAAAGCCTTAATAATTAGTCCAACTCATATGCAACAAGGGAAGAAAAAAATCAAGTTTAGTGACATAGTTCGGGTAAGATGGTTCGGCTTTCGCGCTCCGGTAAAGCGATCGGAAGTCTCGGGTTCGATTCCTGGGTCTGAACATCATTTTTTCTTTTAAATACAATTAATGTATTAACACCATATCGTCTACATAGTTTAAACTGTTTTAGTTTACTCCACCTATATGACATCCGACATGAGTAATGCTGAGCCCAACAAGTAGTTTGAAGGTAAATGTTAAAAATTCTCGAGGGGTGGCCATCCTGTCTTGTAAAGCATGAGGTCTTTAAAGGACGCCACATTTTAAATCATCTGACGTCAATACATCAGATGATTACCAAGTAAAAATGCAACATATATTAGCAAATCAAGAAGGATTGCCATTTTGGTTTATAACAATGAGTTGTAAAGTTATTTTAGTGATTTCGGAGTACGCTTTTAATACTTGACCTTGCCTAGGTTTGAATGTAAGCCAAATACCAAATTTAAACAAGTGATGCACATTAATATGTCCTCATATTTTAAATACTATCTATATTTTTATTTTTGTATGTAGCATTGTAATATTTTTTTCAACAAGTCTCAGCAACCCTTTTTATAAAGCCTACCTTTTTTGCAGCTTTTCAAACTACATACATAAATAAAATGATTTTATGAACCATTCTACAAAACTAAACAGCTACGGTAAAACAAAAGTCAACGCAAAGCTCACTTACAGTCACCCAACAAAAGATGAATTCATCGTTCAAGACAAAACTATTGTAGAAAACCATTCCACCGAAGCTTAATTGTGAAACAGCGATACTTCAAAGGGGACAGAAGACCGTTGTTGACTTCTAGTTAATGTATTCCACGGTATTGTTTGTGGCAGACAGGATTACGCTGATATCAAATTGCTAGGTAAGAGGGATTGCACTGTTTTGTCGATGTTTAGAACGATAAACAAATATCTGACTATACTATGGTCTGGAATGATACATTATCGTACGTCCAAATAGTACCATTTTGAAACAAATTTATATTATTTTAGAATATAGCATAGTAATAATTCAATGAATCGACTGATTTATTGCTTTATACTTTTTTAGTAATTACTGTGTTGGTTTTATATGTAGGTAACTAATTTAGGTAGTTCTCAGCACAAAAGCAGCTAACATTTTTTTCATAGAGAAGAAAAACCTTATTTAGGCTTGACTCCAAAACAAAAAAAAACCTAATGAATAAGGACCCTGTATCCTAATTTTATATATTCTAGGTTTTTGTATCAACAAGTCGCTTGATAAAACATATATTGTAGATAAATGTTCATAGTTCTATACAATAATATTAAGACAACATTAATTTTGAAATTCACACCTACAAACCTAACTTTCAAACAATAGGTACCCTTATCAAAGCACTCACGAAATTTGTAATTCTAACCATTACATCAACTTCAAAATCTCCATTTGCACCCAAACTATTTGAAGATAAAGGATGTCAAACTATAAATCCAGGATTTCATCGACAACACCTCTTACTAAGATTACCAATTTCTCGAGCTCTAGTTGGTCAAAGGACAAATTGCAATCCAAGATGGTAAATAATTAATTTGACTAATGGAACAGTTTGTTCGGTGACGTTGAATTTGCCAAAACGAGAACCGAGAAATGGCTTTTGATATTTGACTGTGTATTGTTAGGGACTGAGCCAAATGTCTGGAAATTGGAAAGCTTGATACAAAGATTTGGATACTAAGTATATTGTAGGTATTTATGTACATTACAATTATTATATATTTATTCAACGATGTGAATTTTAACACTTGTACCTAAACAATACGACACTACATTTGATTGCGAGAATAATGCATTTGGATATCATAAGGGTTACTCATGCCATACACTAACCACTGTTGAAATTTGATCAGTTCTTTCTACACGTTGTAGGTATATATAAATGCTTTAATTCAGTGACGTTAAATTGAATAATATTGTTAATTGTCAATTGAAAATACACGTGAAAATTTAATGCTCTTGTGGCATATTAAAATTATCTACGGAAAAATGTAAGCAATTATGATGGATCCTGTTACGTTGTCTCCCTGTATAACTCGCTATATACAACGGTTGCTTGTAAATATATACAAGCAACTGTTGTATTCGTAGAATCGTGTTATACGTCGGCTTAATAAAAGTATTTTATTTTCCATTTCCGTTCAGCTATACGCAATAATGATACACTTGGGACATTTAGCAATACAATAAAATCCAAAATTCAGCGTGGAATCACTTCAATAAATCGAGCAACACTCATTGACGTACAAACTGCCTGTTTTGAATTTCACTAGCATTTGAAAACGAGATCTGAAGCACTTAGACACGGTTCGGTACATGACAAACATACGGACACTCCGTTTGTTGTACAACTGAGCAACGGATTTGTGGATAAAACAAAAGTGTTTAACACAACGTTTACAATAATTGATCAGGATCTTTATAAAAGTTTAAAATATTTTTCAAATTTCAAATGATGAGAAATAATTTTTAACTTATTAGTTTATACGTAACTATGACTTACATAGTAAATGCACTCAGACTTATCGTATTATCAAATTTCAAGATGTAATTGCCAACTATAGAATTAGATGAATAACTAAGTACAGTTTATTAGATTGGATTAAGAAAGCAATCTTCAAAATAATTTGGCTGATTTCGTTGAAATGTTTAATAGACGTATCTTATATATAGGGAAGGATGTCCACTAATAAACACGAGAATTAGTATCAAAAGTTTAAGTTAAAGCTTCGCTGCTCCTTTAAGTTGTTCCCAAGAAGATGCTATCCAATTTACAAAGCCGTGAATCCCGAACATCTCGGGCCTATCGAGAGGCGTTTAAGAGCATCTCGCCATAACAATAAACTTAGAAGGGACGCTACATTTACATACGTATTGCCAGCTAAAATGTTTGACAGTTCGCAATAGATGTACTATTGTTCGACTTGGGGTAAGCTTTTGATGAATATGGTGTAAGACGCTTTACTAAGATCTGTTCATAGTTGCGATGATTTGTTGAGGTTGTTTAGTGAGTCTATGAGTAATTTTACTTGTATTGAGCTTAAGTGCACTTAATTAAGTGTGTGTGGAGCAAAGCCACTAACTACTGCTGGGTTTACAGTATTTTTGTTTGTTATTGAAATTGTTAATTATGCATCAAGTAGTTTCGATATTTGCTCATTTACCATATGGTTCTAATTATAAGAAATGTCAAATTTTGGCCTATAATTCAAATGGCGATCTATAATTTGCTGAAACAGAAAGGTAACATCGCCCACTCAGCTTCAGCTTGTAGTAAACCTAATTTCAATAAATAGGCACTATAGTCACGTTGAGTTTCAAAGTTGTCTATTCGTATATTAATTATATAAAATGCCAAATATAAATAGCCAACGAATGTGAACTTGCACAAAATTGCACATCAATTTCTTTCAATACATTCACGCAATTTTTTCACGCGCATCATTCCATTCAAGCGAATCTGAATGATCGCTTGATCGATGACACGCTTTACATTCTTATTGTCAACGTAATAAAGTCTGATATCGTAAGTTTTGAATTTTAATTCGAAAATATTAAATTATTTTGTTATTTCATTGACATCGGTCATCGGAAACTATCGGTCAGGCGCGTGCTACCGATACATCAACAGTTTTATCACTGTCATTCATTGTTAGTTTGAAGAGTTTGTTATTTTTATATTTACTATCATAATTGAAATATTATTTTAATTTAATTTGATGTTTCGTTGCTGCTGAATATAAGTTTCCGTCAATTTTATTTTGTTCTTTAAGTTAATTATTAATTGGTAAGGATTAAAATAATGCTTACGATCTCTCTATTTTTCTGTAGGTATACGAAGGGTATTTATATATAGTTATAGAAGGGTGAAACAAGGGGTAAAAATTCATCAAATCTAATTTAAGCCGCGGGGAAAACTAGTACAAAAATATTTTCCAAGGCGCATTCGCAAATCGATGTCATACGATATAGTGCCTGTATTATTATATTAGGCTGCAACAACTCCTTCATTCCCTCTGCGCTACAATCCTTTATGGGTATCCTTGGCCTCTTCCACAGTTTTCTTCCAATTGACTTGATTACGGCGGCAACCATGTCCATTTATTAGGACTTCGAAATTATTTAAACTGACTAACTATAGTGCATTTCAAAACATAACAACGTACCTACATAAATATAGACAACAGTTTAATAAATTAAACTCAACAAAATATACCTTTTGTTCGACCTGACAGCTAAATAAAGTAAAAACACCGGCTATGTCGGTTCCAATAAACTGTAAATATACAAACGGACATTAAACAAACAAGTGTAACATTTCAATCCTTTACTGCGAAGATTTAAAGCCCAAAATCCTGTAAAATTTAATTTTGATAGATGTGCGCGAATTCGCTACAATTACAAAATACAAACAGATTGATACTATTTCTTGCTGGAAGTGAAATACAAATTTGTTTGAATTTATTAATTTACTGACTTTTAAAACATCTTTTTTACTTCATCATCTTGAGACTAATTTATTAAATAGGATCTAGTTTCAACAAAGACAACACTACATTTTTATGTCAGTGCGGTTTTTCAAATTCATAAAACTTAATGTACATCTAAAAAATAATGGTGACCTAATATGATGCTTTTACTAGCCATACATATATTTTAGCTGCCATGAGAATCATTAAATATGCAATGCATACTGAAAACCGATATTTTAGCAAAATAATAGTCTCCTAACCGATCTCTGTTACGGTCTCATCAGAGACTAGCTAACTACGTAGGAGATTGTAGTGCACAAGTGTATGCGCAGACACAAGTGCACTCTCTATTCCCTCACTCCCGATGGGACGGAATTCCATCACGATCGGAGTGAGATGGGCGCAGAACCGATAGCTTAACGTGCTCTCCGTAGCACGGAGGGTTATGACAAATCTCGAAAATGGTCACCCATCTACGGGCCGACAGTGGTAAATTGCTTAACCCGCAGATATCTCGATCTGCTCGGTCGCCACTGAGTCAGGGACCGTGTGAAATATCTATCGATTTAATTAAGCCACTTCTAGATGTTAAACATCATCAAAAATCCTGTCGGATTTGTCTGTCGCAAAGCTGAAACACGGATCAAGTGAGCTTACACGGACGCGGACGGCGACGCGGGAACCGTTTACACTAATTGCGATACGATGCGATCTGCTGCGATGCGAACGACGAATCATTTGCATTCACGATAACTACTGTTTTGCAAGGGTTTAGCTAATTATGTGGATAAGACGGAGATTAATACAAAAACAGAAATACTTAAAACTTATTCATTTTATTCCTCCTTCTTTCTTCCTAAATGACTGTGGATAAATTTCATCCCGAACAAATAAATTCGATGACTCATTTTTGCCGCACATCCAAAAAATGGAACTCTCTACCAGCACATGTGTTCCCTGCTACCTACGGCATGGAGTCTTTAAAAAAAGGCGTGAAGAAGCACCTTGCAAGTGAGCAAGGACAGGGGGTAAGGACAGCCAGTGCTGCAAATAGTGCTGTACTGTCTGGCCTTGCGTTTGGACTCTATTTCCACTTAACATCAGGTGGAATGGAGTCATTTACTTACCTATAAATAATTAAAAAAAAAAACTTAAAATTGATCTCATCTCGAGTAAGAATATCAGAAATAGTATCAGGTGCTGCTGTTTAGAAACTTAAAAACTAATTTATTTTTGATATTTGGTGGGACAAGTGCCTAAACCTGTGAAAATTTAAACTACTAAGTTGACATAAAACCATTGAAAACAGATCTTAACATGTTTATTTCAACGACTTGCTAATTATAACATAAAGCGCCAACTGCAGTCGAAGTTATCTCGGTCTCCCCATCGATCACTGTCCCAACTAATTCCTGTGGAGATAGCAGAGTTAAACGTTCGGTACGTGATACTCGTGTTTTTCCTCAACCAATAGACTCTATTGTTTTAGTGGACAAATAGTTGTGAAGGGATTAGGGTAGAGTGGGGTATGCGTGCCAATTGTTTCTTTTCGTAAATAGAATGGATGTATGCGGGTAACTTTATACGATAACATTTTCCGAAAGATTCCATTATAGTAGATAATTATTGGTTGCATTTAAGTAATATTCGTAACGTTTTATCAGTGACAGCCTTAGATGGCGTAGTATGAGTGCATACACAAGTCTACAAGAGGTTGTGAATTCGATTCCTATAAGAGTCAATTTCTATGTAGTTTTTCGGTCCCACAGTCTGTCAGTAAGTTTGAAAAAATATACTTTTAAAGGTAAGTGGTTTCGCTAATATCGATTAATAAGTAAGGCCTTCTAAAAGGTGTAGAGGCTTATTTTTGGGTTGTGATCCATAGATTCCCGTTGATTCTGTCTGTCTATGAGAAAATATTCTTTTTGTATGAATAAACTGCGGAAGGTCCTGAGTAAATAAAAAAATAAACATTCCTGTTTAGAGTCACAGAAACAACATAAACCACTCTTTAAAATTTGAATCAAATTATATTTTACCCATTATTTACCATTCGCTCTCACGATTCAAAAATACATTTTCAAAGTTATTATTTAGGAGTACCAACACGTGTCTACATTTCCCATGATTTAAAATATAATTTATGTATTTGTTACTTGATGCGTAATCAATTGAGTGTTATAGAAACCATTAAACATAAGTTAACAGGCATTGGCGCGTTTGCAGCACGCCCTATAGTTTAAACTATTTTGATTTAGAACCTACCCTCCTTTAATGGAATTTAAACTTTGTGCTGATAATCACAGAGTAGAAATTCTATTGCTATAGTCACTTTTTTTTGTTAAAACTTAAGTTTGTCACACACGCGTCTTCACACATGAGCGGATTACAGTAGTTTGTCATATTTAGATGTTTATTTATTTATTTTGTAATAGAAATAAAAATAAAAAAAAAAAACAAACCAAGAAGGATCTCTAAACAAGGCTTTAAAACACCAATATCATCACCGGATCGTACAACACCGCAATTACAGCAATTACAACAGTACTCAAAAAAGTTAACTAATACGGAATGTTTAATAGTAAAAGAGTCTTCAAACGAAAACTTCCACCAACAAAATACAGGAAAAATCAAAGAAAATATGGCCGAAGAGGTACAGGGGAACCCTCCAGAAATCAACAACACACAAAAAAATTCAAGCAAGTTCAACCGATCTGCTCGGAGAAAAGTAACAATTGTAAGCAACAACACTAGTAATAATATTCTATCAATATCTAAAAATGTATTTGCCTCTAATTATGACGTGTGTCATTATATTAAATCCAATTGCGGTATAGAGCAACTTCTTTATGGACTTGACTCGAAAGTTGAGAATTTTACGATGGATGATTATTGTATTATTTTTATAAGTGACTTTGATTTCAACAAATCTCAAAACTATTCAGAGATAATAATTAAAATAAGAGAATCGCTCCTCAGAATAAATCACACTAATATGATTCTATGCGTACCGACTTATAAATATAGCTATTATAGTACGATGTACAATTACAGGGTAGAAATGTTCAATAATCTGTTGTATCATGACGTACAAAGTTATAATTATGCAATATTATTTGACTCTAATCTAAACTTGACTTGTGATTATTCTATGTTTTCCAAAAATAATGGTAGAGTCAACAACAATGGAATGAAAAATATTATTAACCATATTCATATGAACGTTATTGAAAATTATGTAAGAGGCACCTGTAATGAAAATGAAAATGAAAATGAAAATAATCCATTAGAAATTGTAAATAAAAAACAATGTCTTTTTCGTGAATAAAGGTAAGAGGCAATATTCATCAGAAAATAAACACACATTGACATTATTTCATCAAAATATTGCTGGAATTTTAAATAAAATTGATATTTTTGATCTAACGATCACAGATCTTAACACACAAATAGGTAGAATAGATTTTATATGTCTTAGCGAAACATTCATAAAATTTGGGCATGAAAGCAACTTAAAAGTGTCACACTATAAACTAGCTTCATCTTTCTCCAGAAAAGCTAAAAAAAGAGGTGGATCCTGTATACTGGTTAGAGAGGATATTGCGTGCAGGTCAATAAAAGCTATTGAACAAATAGCTAGTACAAACCATTTTGAATGTTGTGGAATTGAACTACTGGAATACAATTTAATTATAGTAGTTATTTATAGGGTTCCGGGAACGGATATTAAAATCTTTTTAACGAAACTCGAGGAATTATTAAATAAAATAAATATGAATAAAAATGTTATACTTTGTGGAGACTGGAATATTAACATACTAAACAATAATAACCAGACTAAAGAATTACAGTCACTTATTACGAACTATAATATTGTTACGCATATCAAAGTTCCAACCAGAAAACAATCCAGTATAGATCAAATAGCAAGTAACATTGAGCTATCGAATGTCACAAGTAACACTCACAATTTAGGTCTATCAGATCATAACACTGGACAGTCTTTGAAGTTTGAAATTCCAAAAAAAAATGAAAGACAAAAATTAACAGAACACTGGTACGAAGATAAAAGAGACTATTGTAGGGAAAATATGACAAAATTTAAACAATGTATGGCATCACTATCATTCACAGAAGTTTACGAAGTAAAAGGGAGTGACAAAGCTTTTGACATATTTCATGACCTGTTTATGCTATTCTATAAACTTTGCTTTCCTGTAATACGCAGTAAAACAGGATACAAGGAAGTTAAAAATAGGTGGATAAGTAGAGGATTAAAAATTTCATGCATCAAAAAAAGAGAGCTTTACCATCGCTATCGAAATGATGTTATCGATAGAGAAGGTAAGAAAAAAGTATATGTTACTTACACTAAACTTTTAAAAAAATGTATACTAAAGTCCCAGAATATTAATAATAATAGACACATTACTAGGGCCAAGAATAAATGTAAAGCTGCGTGGACAGTTATTAAAAACAATGTTAATACAAATAATTTACATATGGACATTAAAGAATTGAAGATTAATGATAAAATAATTGATAATCCTACCGACATTTGCAAATATTTTAATGACTATTATATTGATTTAACGAGTAAACCTACAAATATACCCAACAATGAGACAAAAAATACCCACTTCGACAAAGAATACAACTCTATGTTCTTGACACCAGTAAATGAATCGGATGTAATTCAAATTATAAAATCTCTAAACGATACTAAAGCAACGGGTTACGATGAAATTACTACGAAAATAGTTAAAGATAACGCTATAAATATAGCATCGCCCTTAAGTTACTTGCTAAACAAATCGTTTGAAGAAGGAGTGTTTCCCACAAAGATGAAGGTATCAATTATTAAACCGATGTTTAAGAAAGGTAATCCTACCAACATAGCCAACTACAGACCAGTAACTCTGATACCGATATTTGCAAAAATATATGAAAAGGCAATGCATCAAAAGCTAAATAGTTTTATAAATAAAAATAAAATACTGGTGGATAATCAATTTGGATTTAGGCAAAATAGTTCCACTTCGTTAGCCTGTTTCTCTTTAATTAAACAAGTGACAGAAGCACTAGACAAAAAGTTAGCGGTCTTATCGGTCTTCCTAGATATGAGCAAAGCTTTCGATTTTGTGCCACATAAACGCTTGCTCTATAAACTAGAGAGATACGGCATAAGAGGAAATACACACAATTGGCTAGAAAGCTACCTAACCAACCGTATGCAAAGGACAGTCATCTCAAAAACAATCAATCAATCAAGACTAACATTTACGTCACAATTAAGAATAAATAACTGTGGAGTACCACAAGGTAGCATTCTAGGACCTCTAATGTTCTTGTTGTACATCAATGATTTTAATAAATGTCTCAATCATAGCTGTATATTGTTTGCTGATGACACAACACTATTAATTAAACATAAAAATAAATCGGATATAGAAAACGAGGCACATAAAGAACTAAATGAAGCTATGGCATGGTTAAAAAACAATAATTTACATATTAATATTCAGAAAACAAAAATAATAAATTTTCAAACCTATAACACAGAAATTAGACAATCAAATATACAGATTAACAATTCAGTCATAAAATCGACAAACTCGACTATGTTTTTAGGGATAACAATTGATAATTTGTTAAATTGGAAGGAACACACGGAAAATTTATGTAATAAATTAGATAAGTTCGTATATCCTCTAAGGAGATTAAGATGGACTGTGAATAGAAATACAGCCTTATCAGCATACCATGGCTATATTTCGTCAATACTGCGGTATGGCATTGTAGTATGGGGAAACTCAGTTCACGTGCAAAATGTTTTCATTGCACAAAAAAAATGTGTTCGAGCTTTATACGGGGCACAATACCTAGAACATTGTAGACCTATATTCAAAGAATTAAAAATTTTACCATTACCGTGTCTCTACATATTTGAATTGTGTATGTTGGTACGAAGGAATCCAGAACTGTTTCCTTTACACAACGTAGTAATGAATAAAAGCAATGCTAGAGACCCTGCCAAGCTACTGGTGCCCCAACAGCGACTGCACCTTTATTCACGAAATGCATATTGTATGGCAATTAAAATATATAACAAGTTACCTATCAAAGAGAGAGCCTTGCCAACAAATAAATTTAAGGGATACTTGTTTAACTGGTTACTAGACAGATGCTTTTATTCAAACAATGAATTTTTAGAATTTAAGTGAATCATGTTTATATAAAGAGCCTTGCTTATAATATTATTTTGACATGTGATTTGAATTACTTATTGACATTTCTTATAATTAATTAAATTATTGACATTGATAATACAGTTTTAATCATATATGAAATTTACAGTTTTAATCATATCAAGATAACATAATGAAATAGAATAAAACAATTAGATTATTATAATTAAGGAAGACTCGTAATATTTAATATCTAATTCAAACGCAGGCCTTACCTATCAATGTTTCCACACCATCTCTAGGTAGAATATGTGTAATTTATATTAATTTTAAGATCTTTGTAAACCATATTCCTGGAAATAAATAATTATTCTATTCTATTCTATGTTGCAATTATTTGCTAATATTAGAGGCGTGAGAATGTTTACAATGCATTTTTAGTAATGATTATTTTTAAATTAATGTTGAAATCAGAAACCATTGTCAGTACTTTTGTAACCAAAATTCTAAAAACATATTCGAATGACTAAGATCGAACCTACATTGGTGTAAGTAATTTCTTTCAGAAGTCTTATTTTCTACATTTCGGTAACAATAACGTAAGGCGTTGTCATTTAGTTTTAGACAGCACCTTACCCATAATCTTAGTAAATACAGTTTATACATGTAAGTACTTTGTAAAATGTAGTAATATATGTATTTATAAAAATAGTGAGTTTTTATTATTTTGTTCTCTTCGCCGCCCCAATACTTTTGTCGTCCCCCCCCACGTTACTAGCAATCCTGTTAACCTCTCCAGCTACGCTAAATACCTTGTGTTAGGAGTGGGTTCACGTCAGTAGTATAATGGGTAGGATTCGGACCCGCGACCTCACGATTGCGAGTCCAGTGTCTTACCGCCGCATAAAAGCTTTTGCGAAACCAACTTTATATAATTATACAAGTAGTGCACAAGTATTGCAACTTCTTTAGTGAATACATACTTGAAAGCCTGACATTGAAGTACCTAATATTAAATTCAGATTTCCTAGATCTACACCAGCATAAAAAGAAAGAGAGCTAGAAACGTAATAAAAAACTTGAGCAAAATATACCTTGTAGAGAGATAATAATGTCGCAATAAATAACAGCACAATGATTGATGCCTCCTTACTACCCGTTACCATTGAACATGCCGTACCAACTGACATCAGATCATTAATCTCCCCACATGTATGTAAATTCTGGTCTGATAAATCGTTGGTCAAGCTAAACAGGACCTCGACCATTATTTCAGGTCCAGGGTCGTCCATTTGTTACAAACTGTTTATATTTTCGACCGTCTGCTTTTTATTGAAGTGAATTTTTAATCCATTAGCAGTTACTTAATCTTTTAGTTTATGTACTGTAGAAATTGTCTAAGAAATACATAAGCATGTAGTATACAATTTACTTACTTAAAACAATCTACTAACCTACCGGGCGAATACTCAAATGTTGTCACTTATTATAAAGTTATTTAAATACTACGGGTCTTAACCGCGGGAATAATTTAAGATAAACTACCTTGTTTATTGCCCGACGTTTCGACCGTATTGCAACGGCCATGGTCACGGGAAGACTAGTTAATAAACTAGTCTTCCCGTGACCATGGCCGTTGACTAATAAGTCTACCCATGATCACGGGCGCTGCAATAGTTGCAAGGTATTTTACCTCAAATTATTCACGCGATTAAGACCCGTAGTAAATAATTTTATAATTTATACAAATCGCGAAAGTTTGTTGTCACTTAGTTAAGACCCCTTTAATCATTATGGTGTCTCTGTTACATAAAGGTGAATAGTAGTAATCAAATTATTTTTGGGGACGACTTAAAGTTCAGTATCGTTTGAGTAGATACCTATTCGGGAATTTGACAGTGGGCATTTTTAGAAAAATGACAATTTGCGCGCATGTATATATACACACATCAAAAGTGTCTAGGGATCAACATATATTTTTGCAATAACTTTTCTCCTGATTGATTTTTTTTTTTTATTTCTTTAAGGATTCATCAAATAAAGTGTTTTCGTTTGTCACAGTAACGATAAACCAAGTCACCTTTGCATTAATAAAGAAATTTGCCATTTTCCTAATAAAGGGATTTTTGACATTTGAACCACTAACATTAAAGTTCGAAAAAAGACTGAAATAACAGTTTTCTTTAAAATTTTATTGGGTAACTTAAACAATTAATAATCCGTGTTTCTACCGCGAACACTAACAACACAAGAACATCGGTTTGGCATACTCAAAATGAGTTCATCCAAATCACGCTGTGGAATGGCCGCCCATGTTCGTTGCAACAACAAAAAAAGGTCTTCTTGCGACTGGATACCCTCCATATTCAGCAGAGCTCTTCTCTGTAGCATATCCCATGCATGCTCAATCGGGTTCAAGTCTGGCGACTGAGCAGGCCAGGGCAGGACATTGATGTTAGCTGCGGCGAGAGTCTGTCTTACAACTCTTGCGGTGTGCGGTCGTGCATTATCATGCATTAACTGAAATAAGGGACCGATTTGCACTTGTAGAGGAACGATGACGTCTGATACAATCGTCTCAGCATAAATTTGAGCGTTGAGGTTGCCTCTGATCCAAATCAACTCAGTTCTTCCGCCGATCCAAATACCCGCCCATACCATGATGGTTCCACCACTATAAGGATGGACTTCCTGGCAGGATTTTAATCGCTGTTGGCGTCCAGGGGTTCTCCAGTGTCGTATACGTCTTGTATCCGGTCTCATACCAAAACGAGACTCATCAGAAAAGCACACGAAACGCCATTGTTCTTCTGCCCAATTTCTGTGTTCAAGAGCCCATTGATATCGAATCCTACGATTGTGCATTGCTATAGGTGGTACCCGTAGCGGTCTTCGGGAATGAAGGTTCACTTCATGCAAGCGGTTTCTGACTGTTTGGTCGCTAATTAAGTTCCCTGAAGAGTGATGAAGCCTCACGGCTAACATCATGGCGGTTATTGTTGGACCTCTTCGAGTTAAGATTTGAATGTATCGGTCTTGTCTCCGTGTGGTGCAGCGATACCGTCCTCCATGGCGCTCAGCCACGGTACCAGTGCTTCGGTAACGTGTCCAAAGTCGACTGATAACACTCTGACTTGTATTCAGAGCTAAAGCCACAGTACGTTGCCGGGAACCAGCTTCTATCATTCCCACGGCTCTGAGCATTTCTTCCCTGCTTAAATGACGTCGCCGCTCCATAATAACGTTGGTTTTAATCAGTAGTAGGGAAACAGTAGCACTAATAATGTCTTCAATGCGTTGTATGTTTTTATAGGGAAAATATTGACAGCTGATTTTCATCTTTTACTCGAATTTGATTCACAGTTCCTGATTCAAATTATGAAATGCACCAAAAAGGATCCATATAAATTTATAAAATCATAAATTTATTACAAAGCCACATCTCAATCTCAAGAAATCCGCATAAAAATGCTTGATCCCTAGACACTTTTGATGTGTGTATATACATATATATTGATTTTAAAAAAGCAATTCCCATAGTAAGCAATAATCCCAATGGCACGGCAACTTTACATACATACTAATAGCGAACAAAAGGCACACCCAGACTTTTAACAATTAATTTAATTCTTGATAACAGAAGATGGTGTCCCACATGGGAATCGAACACTTAAGTTTTACTTTAAACCAATTTGTCAATTTTCTAGAAAACGTTCCATCGAGTCCATCTTATTTTTTAATCTTGATAGGTCATTTTTTATCTACTTCCCAGCAAATACTAAACGATATGATTTTAATCACCTTAAAAAATCTATCACACATTCAATTTCGAATTCCCCATGGACAACTTTCGAAATCCAAAATCAAAATGATCCCTACAATCCATATCTATCCATACTATTACCATCTATAATAATAGCCATACACACCCTACAGATGCCATCAATACCGTAACAGATACACCCGGAGCCCCGGGCTCCCCTCACATTGTCGTAAGGCGCAAGGGTCACTGTACTTTGACACGGCCTCTGTCGTCTATATCCACTGATATTGCACTTGAATAATCCAATTAGTGTCCAGTAGATATGTGTTTGCTTTGATGTCACGATTTGGCAAATTGTTTCGTTTGATTGTTTTTCGTAAAACGTTTATTTAGCTTTGATAATATTATAATTCTCTGCAGCTTCATCACCGTGGACATTAGTTTAAGCAATAAAAAGCCTAGGACTGTTCTCAAGCTGTAAGTTCAATACCAATTTTCATAAAATCACCTAATTACTTACGGAGACTAGCGCTTTCATACAAATGAAACCATTTTTCTAAATGTTTTTATTTCAAAATTAATAAAAACATTGATAATTAGAAGTGGTACATCTCAACACTAGGTGCACTGATATCCCAGAAAATAACTAGGTACTTAATAAATCACAGTATCCATTCAGGTGTTATATTATAACTGGCAATCGAAACATAAAAAATGATACCTCTATTCAACTGTTAGAAACAGATCAAAAAGACTTTTAAAATGAATCGACAAAAAACCTCACTCGTTCAACGAGATTGCTTTTGAGCTATTATTTTCGCGTAAATCGTTCAGATTTAAAACTCTCGGACCAACGTCCAATTCACGATTCAACAAAACGCTTGTCCATCCTGATAGATGCCCGCAGACGATCTAGAAAAATGCTAAAAGATTCGACAACTTTAGACAAGAAGAAACCTACAGTCTAGAAGCGGTAAGTTCGAAATCAATTGACATTATCAATATGCTTGGTCAGATTGAAGCTGAAACGTGGCACTGTAGAAAAATCAGATAAAGCAGTTAAAAAACGAGTGCAATTACGTTCGCCTTATCGCTTTTTTACGACAAGGATGACGCAAAAACCCCGTTTTGAATTGCTAAAAAACAAGGCGTCAAATGTCAAAGTAATCCGCCAATTAAAATGGAATCCAACTCGGTTTGAACTCATTAATTGAGGAAATTGTATGGCTTACCCCAAGCACGCCTAAATTATAGTATGGAAATAAAAAAAAATACATTGAATAAGGAAAGAAGATATCATAAAATTTTGTCTGGAAAAGCAAATGCGGTGTAATATTATTAAAACTTTTTGAGATCATGTTAAAAATACCGTGTATGGTATAATATTATTAGTACACAATTTTCGTAAAGAGAAAAAGTTTAGGTATTTTTTTCTGAATTTTATATAAGTTTATTTTTCCCAAAACATATCATAAACATGTCTTAATTTGATATTGTGTTATGTGTTTTTCAGTGTTCTATTCCTCTCTAAATTTCTTGTAGTGTAATCTTAGAATAATACTTTATTTATTATTCTGACAGTGGGTACAGGATAACTCTATTTTTTTTCTCTGAATTAAATCCAATGAGAATAATCTCTATAATATAATAATATTAAATCTTTAATGCAAAATTACATTTTTATTATGCCTATAAGATTTAAAATATCAGCTGAATTTTCAGTGATGCGAATGAAGTCATCCATGCATATAATACGTGTTTCAACGGAAGCGGTGACTCTATATGTGTCGTGTTCGCTACATAAGTTAGTGATTGTATGAATTATGTACGTTGGCACTTTGAGAGCAATTAACAGGTTTCCATTACATAACTCAGCGATGTCTGTTCACTTAAGGACTGGGTAGTCAAGTATGGAGTTAGATTTCACTTGTAGGAGCATTGGATTGGCCACTATGTCAGTTGTCGCTATTGTCTTCTCCATATTGATATTTGAGACTGATGTTGATTATTATGTAATTATAAGATAAGATATTTTGTTTTTTTAAGACATGACGGCAAAAGCATGCAAGATGGACAATTATTTTATGAACAAATCATGTGTAGCCATTGCGGCGTACAAATATTTAATATGATAACATATCATAGTCTCTATTATCATTAAATAGGGAAAGGTTTTCTTTATTTTCTATTTTCCTTTAGCCTACTGATGCCCATTGTTAAGCAAAGGCCTCCTCCAACCGTTTCCAATCCTGATGATCCTGTGCTGAATATACTAGATCGTCAGTTCATCAGGTCACTAGGTCTTCCTTTGCTATATAACTATTAAAGTGTGTATTCAACTAAATTGGGAGGTTCGCAACCTTATACACAGAATAGAAATATGAATTATGAAATATAATAATAGAAAAATGTTGCTTCTACTAAACGAAATTATAGAGCTTAATTTTTTGTTTCTTTTGAATACATTCTGTAAAAAAAGTATTTTGTATATTCCAATCCAAAAAATGTAGGGTTACATAGGTAGTATCTGACATTTATGCTATTTTATATTTACTGATGATAGCAAATATAACAGAGTCTACCTCCACACCAGTATACCATACCCTAATCCCTTGTCCAGTCCTAATAGCGGTCTTCTGAATAATAATCAAACTCACATAAAATTTCAATAATGGCGGTGCTAACTGCGATCCGATGCAAATGTACTAGTTGTAGCCGGTGTGAGATGGGCCTTAATTGTTTTGTTCGACGAGTGATATATTTTGATTTGAAAAGTTCGCCATTGTTTTTAGCTTAAATCGAATCTTATTTTTTGGAAGGTAATGTCTGTGGTTAATGTAGTGTTTCTTATACATTAAGTCGTATTTAAACTTAAACTTAACTTTCTATCATGAAGTCAAATAAAATAATAAGTAAGTTTTTAATTTCCTAAATTTCAAATAGGTTCATATCTACTTTTTACTCTTCACCTTTCTTTATTTGTTTTATCAGAAATAATTTTAACGTCGACACCTAAATCACCATCTATTGTACTACAGGGTGCCGATTTAGTCAGTTGAATCCTTGCAGGGGAGTGATCAGACCATGATACTAATCCAAGATTCAAAATCAATCAAAATCCTAAAAAAACTCAGTATAAAAGTACCTACTAATTTATGTGGCTAAATACAATATTCATCTATTGCGCTATCGTACACAAACA
The DNA here is from genome assembly GCA_945859575.2 of Herminia tarsipennalis. Taxonomy (NCBI): domain Eukaryota; kingdom Metazoa; phylum Arthropoda; class Insecta; order Lepidoptera; family Erebidae; genus Herminia; species Herminia tarsipennalis. The sequence goes on along the minus strand of OX243852.2, from coordinate 4,363,306 downwards.
TGACAATTTAAAAAATGACAATTTCAACTATACGACAATTAAATAAAAAATATGAAATACTAGCTGTGACCCGCGGTTTTACCCGCGGTTTATTAGCCTATGTGTTAATCCAGGGTGTCAGTTAACTCCATCACAAATTTTATTAAAATCGCCCTAGTCGTTTAGACGTGAAGAAGTAACAAACATACACACTCACATACTCTCGCCTTTATAATATTAGTGTGATTAAATCACTAAAAAACTAAAATCAACAAAAATTAATTAAAATGGGAAGAAATAATCATTTGGACTCTAACCGGGTCTTCTGGTTTCTAGACTGATTTTCCACCTGTCTTCCCACCAATCCACTAATCTTACGGTCACGTGATCCTGACGCGAGTTTAACATTTTACACACATACCAAAAAAAGTGCACAACGCCGCTAAAGAGTATTCACTTACTTTTTTCATAAAAATGTTAATCAATATTCAAATTCAAAGATTCGCGCTTCAACCCCGACAGGTTACCAACATGTATTATGTTCAAAAATAACAATCCTTTTTTGCTCTGTACAGTAGAAAGTCACACGTTGAAATGCGGTAACCGTTGCTCCGGGTTGAAGCACGAATCTTCGGATTTGAACTGTGATTAACATTTTTATGAAAACAAATAATGCACATTTTTTCAAAAATTCCAAGGATTCAACTGACTTAATCGTTACCCCGTACAATGCAATTCAATTCAGAAATAACCTTTGCTGTTTTTATTTCGAAGAACGAAAATTATGTATGTTGATTAGAATCTAATTCCGTTTCTACTTAAATTCAATTTCCAAACACAACAAACCAAATTACTCAAATCCTAATCAAAGTCGTGTTCGGAACAAAGGCTAAAATTCCTTTGGCGCAGTGTTTCCTAGTATTAACTCATTCCATGTGTATTATAAAGCAGTCTGTCTATAAAACAAAGACGGCCTTTGGAGGCCTTTGGCCTTTCTGAAATTCAGCGGTCACCATTGTCCATTTAGCTTTAGGGGATCAGTCACCAGAATACTAAGACCCCCAATACTGTAACAATGAAATCTAGTTATTTGTGCTAGTGGAGGTCAGTGTAAGTTGGGTGTGTAGCGGCTCAAACCAGATGTAAGGGGAATGAACTGGAATATTATAGTCAGAATAGGAACAGAATGTGGTTTCCGTGTATGAGATGGTGACATCTGATAGGCCTGATAAGTAGTCGATATCGACGGCGCGATATTTTCCTAGAAATACGTAATTATTTAAGATCTATTATGTGAAATGAGTTAATATTATTTCAAATAAAAAACAGGAAACCAGGAATAATAATGTATAATATAGTGTTATTGTCTGCTTTATCTGTGTTTTGTTATTTTGATTCAACTTTTACTACAATAGGTAAATTAATATGAATATTTTATAAATTTTCAGACTTAAGACTCTTAATTCTTTTTCTAATATGAAATAACCTACTCCACATACCACTGTTTCTAAATGTTGTGTATTTACATTAAAATACTAAACAATAACTCCTTAGGATAATAAAATATATAATATAATATAATATATTGGGTCAAGTCTACTAAATAGAGCTTGTACTATAAAAACCAAACAACTCATAAACATTCTTTAATATTTCTTAATATATATACATATTATAGATAAATAACAATGGTTCATTCTGTGTCTGGGACACAGAATGAAACATTGCACTCATCACACAAAGTTTTATCCTGGGTGGGGATCGAACCCTCGACCTCTGGCTTAGCAGTTAGGGTCACTAACCGCTAGACCATCAGGCCAGTCGGTATATATTTATTTCTATCGATATAGTACTGCCCCAACATTAGCAACACAGCGCACAATTACGATGCAAAGATATTTAGTAGTGGACACATCGCATAGAGCTTATCCTGCCCGTCGATAATTTGGTTTGATTATATTAATGATGGCTAGCAATGTCCCCTGGATATCTATGCAATTACTGTGTCAGGGTTCAATGTATATCTACCACAATCTTGTTACTAATGAGCCAGGTATTGCAGTCTGTATTCGGGTCAAAATGTACGGTTTTGGAAGTAGATTTTTTGCATAATGTTCACAGGTTACTGATTAGTTTGAGGGTTAGGTATAAACTGGTTTCATAATGTGCGATGTCGATTACTTGGCAAGACGCAACTGAAGTTTTTGCTGCTAAAAAACCGATTATAATAACATAGCACATATTTAAGACCAATCTGTTTGCATGCCGGTACTTATATAAAAAAAAATAATTATAATCTGCACTCATACAATATTTAATTTTGACAATTAAGTAAATTTTCAGACGTTGGATGCTCTTTTTCGAAAGCATTACTAGCGATGCAGATTTCAAATTACTGGTCGCCGATGCCTAAAATGACCTGTATGTTTAGCCTTTACTGGTTCGTAGTTAACAAATTAACTCCAAGCAGCTAGTAGGCAAGCAATTAGTAGGTATATAATAAATTAGTCTATTGTCTAACCAATAAATCTATTAAACTTCAAATATATTTACTGGTATTAATAGTCCATTTAGAACACAATACTCTCCAAATAGTCTAAAACCCTGTTCAAATACATCTAACGGCCATATATCAATCACAATGCAGTTACACAGGCATGCAGTGTCGCCTCAGGCAATTGGTCTAATTAAATGCCTGAGCCCGAGCCTATCTGTCCATGTAACAGTAATATCGGCGTTCGTGTAATTGTGGAAGTATCTGACGCTAAACTAGGCACATGAGAGGGCGGTGCAGAATCTAAACTATTGTCAATATAATTGTTCCGCTGTTTTTCGTACTATATAGTGTATGACTTAGTAGATGCTGTATCTGAGTTAAAGCGTTGGCGTAGATAAAATAGGTCTTCGTCCTCCTCCGTCCTCTTAGGTTTTGGTACACAACACCCAAGTCAACTTCACTTTCTTATTAGGCTATGCCGTTTAACATTGTATGCTAGACGACGCGAATACATAGGTAGCCTGTACTGAACGATTAATAGGTGACTCAAGTGAATCACCATATATTTTTAATAATGACTTGAATAATATTCATAAATTGATGGCATATATGGTCTTGGTAGCGCAGTGGAAGTCAAAGACTGCTATGCAAGTGGTAATAGTCTCTATTTTTACGATTTTCATAAGGTACACAGTATTTTGAGATTCATAAATGTTGGTCGAGTTTCAGTGCATTTGTGTCAAATAATTATATGTTTGTAAAGTCCTTTGTGACTTCGGGGATATTTGCCGAGGCAAATATTGACGGTTTCGCTGCTATAATGAGAAAGCGGTGTGCTTCTATGATGGCGCGTCTCCGCAGCAGCAGCAATAACGGCATTCTAAGCGTGTTTGCGGATCGATGGCAGTCACCTCTGCGGAAGAGATGGAGACAGCTCCATACGGTTATGTAATAGACATAGTTCTAATCATGGTTACCTTTTTATACTTTATTTCCTGTTGTTATTACTTTATTTATTATCTACGGACTGTATCTGCTACAGTATGGTGATTAAAAATCTAAGAATGATAACAAAAAAGATAGAAACAGCCGTAAAACTTATTGCACCCCTCTTTTTCGAGGCTTAATAAAATAAAATGACCGCGATCCCAATGAAAAAGAACGGATACACAATGCAATTAATCCAACTAAATCCTATAAAAGTAGATTACAGTTGGCCACTCGGACAAATTGTGTATTAATATTTGATGTAGTTCGCACTAGCGGGCCCAGGGGCGGGCTATAAACCTGTCATCGCAAGACAAAGTGCGCACTTCTTATGTGTGATTTACAGAGGGATTATGGACCATACATATGGAGTAGAATTTGGATGATATAAGGTGATTTTCAGTAGTGTTATTGACTTGGATTCAATTTTATCTTAATATTTATCAAAGTTTGACGCCAACTTTTGATGTTTAAGTTATGTTATAGTTATTTTACAATTATTTACAAATTAAATTACTATCTTAGTGGCGCAGTGTGATGGCGTTGGTACGATTCCTGCCGTGATTGCGATTATATGAGACTAGCTGACCAGCGCAACTTCGTATACGTTAATTTTTCCCGTTTTTGCAACATTTTTTATTGCTGCTCCGCTCCTATTGGTTGTAGCGTGATTTTATATAGCTTATAGCCTTCCTCGATAAATGGGCTATCCAACAGTTAAAGAAGATTTTTTTAAATCGGATCAATAGTTCCTGAGATTACTGCGTTCAAACAAACAAATAAATTAATACAGATTGTGGGTTAGATTCCCAAACGTTAGATTTTCACAGAAACATTGTGAAATTCATAAATTTTAGTAGATAGGATGTAATCCACATCCGTTTATTACATCTGTCCTTCTATGTTTTCTTCATTTGACTTAAAAAACAAGTTGAAATGCTAAGGGAAGAATGTGAATTAAATTAAAGCCTCTCGAAATTTGATAAGGAAAATCGGCACTTGAAGTAACTTTAACAAAATGTTATGGCAACTTGTCTATTTAATAATTGCAATAATAAATCACTTAGCAACGGTCACTATGCTAAATACAAATACGTACGTAATATCGACGTGCAATTAATCGCAATCTCATTAGGTATTACGTGACATGTGCGACAGTTCGACGTGCCTGTCTCATTATAGACATTTCATTACACATGTTTGTATTACACACAACATAGGATGTATACCTATTTAGTTCAGAAAATAGTTACCTACTTTGTTAAATTTTATTATTGTCTGTGATTATCTAAGCACCTCGGTGTATTTTGAGTAAAAACTTGATAATATAATAATAATAATATCTTGGGACAACTCACACAACGCTATCTGATCCCACTATCTGATCTCAATACAGAGCTTGTACTATAGAAACCAGACAACTGATAAACATACTTATATATTTCTAAATACCTACATACATATTATTGATATATAACACCCAGACATAGAATAAACCATCGTGCTCATTACACAAAGTTTTATCCTGGGTGGGGATCGAATACACGACCGCGTAGCAGTCGGATACACTCCCACCGCGCAACAGAGGCAGTCTTATATAAACATAATCAACCTAAACGTTTTTGAAGTTTCTAATGTCCTCCGAGGCACAGGACTTGTATCTTAGTGTAGAAATAATCAAAATAAAGAAAAAATAATGTAATCTGGATATTTAGGCATCTGGAGAAGACCAAGACATCCAACCGTCCAACTAAGGCATGTATGTGCCATATAGTTCCAGTCGTCATTTATTAATTTCAATCTCTTCTACGTTTCTGGATTTGTGTATTAAAAAAAAGCCGACTGCACAAAAAAGAAGGAAACAAGATCCCTTTCATAATTATATAATTTCATGCAGTCGAAGGCACTTTAATAAGTTCATCGAAATTCAATAATGCCTCCAACTGCATAAAATTATAAAATTTTGTAGGGGATCTTGTTTCCTTCTTTTTTGTGCATTCGGGTTTTTTTTATTTTATTAATTCATATTTTATTTAATACTTTTGAGTGGTTGTAGGATGTAACAACTAACTTTTATCACAGCTATTTTAAAGTATTAAAAATTGAAAAAAGAATGGTTGCTAACTAACTATTTTAGTATTACAGTCACTATCATGTTATACCTTTTTGAAATACTTAAGATGAACCCTTTAATTTGATACCCATATTGCAGTATTCGAAACAACTTTTTTTTTTCACACCTCTTTATTTTGACAACTCACAGTCGCCATGTTTGTTTTTTAAACGTCACTTATTTAAGAACACTTGGGCGGTCAAGACGAATCTAACGACGTCTTAATTGTATAAATCCGTTCAATGGTTTGTGAGATATGATGTAATAAAGAATATTACATACATACATACAAGATACGCGCGAAAAACATAACCCTTCCTTACAGTTGGGTAATGAAAATGAATCCGAAAACTGCCATGTCCGCATGCGATCGCATTTTTATTTCCATAAGAAATTCGGTCGATCCACGGGGCGGTATTACCATTCAGCCATTTTCCATTCAAAATTGCTTAAAACCTTTCATCCAATACTAATTAGGGCGACACAGATAAGTATATACTGTTATACATCGCTAATTAAATACATTAAGCGGCAGCGCGCATCGGTGTTCAATTTAATCGGAATGTGTCGCCACGTGCTAACGTCACGCACACACTATACTACTAATTAGACGTGACATCTGCGGACGCTTCGGTTCGCTGACGACAAAAGGTGTAATTAGTAACTAGTAAGATGTTTTTTAAAGGGTTCGCAAGGGAAAAGCTGTTATGCGGACTTCAGATACAGAAAGTAATTAATAGGATTGTTTTTTAAAATAAGAATTTATGTAATTAGAAGTGCTGCGCTAGTGGCTTCTTTACATTACACCAAATTACTTTGATATTTATATTAGTTTTTAAAAACTGATTTTTGTCACAATGATTTTACTCCAGGGTCTGTGAGACTCCGGGGTCTGTGAGACTCAGGGGTCTGTGAAACTCAGGGGTCTGTGAGACTCCGGGGTCTGTGAGACTCCGGATTAAAACCAATGTTTAATGTCAGGTTTAAGGTCTAAACCCCACAATTAACAAAGATTTAATCCAGTAATAGTCTATAGGCGGTTAAGGTCATAACTCCAAAAAAATATTTTTTTCGAATCTTAAATTACAAAGTTATTTTGTGTAATGTAAAGAAGCCAAGAGCGGGAGGTTATATTAAATATTAAAAATTAACCTGTATATTTATTTTATACGTATAAAACTCAACGCGTATTTGTACCAATACCAAATAGTACTGAATTACTTTTACAACAAATTACCAATGCATCTTATTTTTTTATATTTATGTGTATATTTTGTACATTACTTTTAATGCACCTACATATAAAAATATACAGTAACGATAACGGTGTTTTAATACAAAACAATCGCGACTAAAGTCTATCCACACGGACGAAGCCAGGGGGCACAAGCTAGTTACGTTATTTACCAAAATCTCTAATAGATTGAAATTGTGAACTAGTGGAATATTCGACATTAACCTAACACGTTAATATTACGTTAAACTTAATCTAATATCGTCCAAATTGGAGCCACAGGGAATCAAAATTTTGGTCCAAATAACCAATCGAATTTGCATATTCGCGGACAGCTAGGGTTGTCTCAACCACCTTTATGTTCCTGGTAATCGGTACGCTGGATTTCTAAAAGGATGGTGACAAATAAAAATACTCAAAACTATTTAGTAAAACTTTGTTTATAATGCTTCATCATCATCATGCAAAAAAAAAAATCATAATTTTCATCAACCTGAAAACGTCCACTGCTGAACATAGGCCTCTCATCTCTCAAGGACTTCCACAACGACCGATTTTGAGTGGTCTGCATAATGCATAAGATAAATAAAATCCATTTTTTAAAACTGAATTAAGTGAACCTATTTGTAGGAAATTTATGCTTTCACTTACACTTAGGTATTTCGGCCTGAGTGAGGGCACATATCATATGTGGCACAAGGTTCATGAGTCACATATTACTCACGTTAATCCTAAGTCACGTGTGATTTATGTTATTATCTGTATAACATAGTAATTGAAACAAAAATATAGGCTAATTGAGAACCTCCTCCTTTTTGAAGTCGGTTGAAAACTCATTAAAATCACTGTGATAAGTATAACACCTAACATTAAACTATGTTATTATGTACTAAAATAAGTTGTTCGTCGAATCTGTGACTATGAGGTTACCACACAGCATAAAAGCTATGTAGTAGCATGAACCGACGTGATGAAATATGCCCATTTGCAATATAGTTAATTAACCATCAAAAATCTTTAACCAATAAGTCTATGTCTTCTTTTTAAAAAGTTTTCAATTTGCTTGTACCCGACAAGCAAACTGGGAACTTTACAATCATACTTTTAAGGCACTTAAGGGATATTCAGACACACTATAAGTGTTAAGAATTACACCTTGTTTTATCATTTGTTCCATACCTATGCAAACCTTAACCACGTCTTCTATCTCTTTCCTTATTAAGACTCAGTTTTCTTAATTTTGTTCATTTCTCCATCACATTCAATTGACCACTTCAATAGTATCATTCAGACTTGCAGTGCACAAAACAAAATTATAAATTAGTGCATGTGAGTTTAGCACTTTAAACATGCACCACCACTCGAGCAAACGTTATTGCATTTCACCCTGAAAAACTGTTACAATAAAAATAACATACTAAGTTACTTTTATAGCCAGGGACACCCCTGCCATTTAAACCTATATTCGCGATTCGCGTCCGAACGTTTAGGTGATAAATACATTGTCACTTACCGTGATTAAAACTGAAACCACGGGCGAGTGTGGAATGGAATACCAATTTTACTGTATCATAGCACTGGAAGCCCGTATGCATTTCAATTGTTATGAAATAGAGTCAGAATGGTACATCAATGACGATGAGTTTTATACTCAACCACTACGTTTGGTAAAGATGCACTTAGATACCTATCTTTATTTTATACTATTCTAAAAAGAATAGGGTTTTGCCCGCATGCGGCTGTTCTAAGATCTCGCATTAGAAGAAGTTGCTAACACGGTCCTATTTTTAAATGATAAGGTTTTTAAACTGTAATGATTTTTATTACTACAGCCACGATCGGTGCAATTCGATACCGCATAGTCGTACCTCTAAATAATTCACGCCATTAAGTCCCGAAATATATCTAATATGTATAAAAATCAGGAAAGTTTAAAAAAAGGTAATGATTTTATTGGTATAAACCAATAATTGTTGGTTTATCATGTGTTTGGTTTATCAGTCTTAAAAGCTGTATAAAGAACCCTTACATTACCAAAGTGAGCGTATTGCTGCGCCAACTCTTACCGGAACGGCAAACACCTTACTTAGATTTTATCCTGTTTGGCATTACACCTGTGTAACATGTTTGTCATAACGATAAAGGAAGTTTCCTCTTGAATTATTATGACAAGTTGCAAACATCATGGTGACCACGCCAACTTGAATCCAAGAATATATACTAACGAATTCTAACTGTAAATCTAGAATAATGTATGATAATAATGAATAAGATCGCTTGATCTCATTAGGAACATTTGCTACCTAAATTTTATCAAAATAATAATGCTCGATCAGTAGATATTTTAAACATGACTTTTCCGTACAATGAATTAGTAATGCAGAATAGCGATAAAAAGCTAACAACAGTTATAAAATTTTATAGTGAAGCTCACTTTAGTGGAGTGAGCCGTCAAATGTTTACGCTAATGGTGTGAGCTGTTTAACGTATTATGCTATTGAAGTGTTCAATTGAGTGTGATGGAGAAATGAACAAAATTTAGAAAACTGATTCTTAATAAGAAGAAAGAGAGAGAAGTCGTGATTGGTTGGTGGTTCGCATAGGTATGGAACATAACAATTTTATGTGCCTATGTTATTTATTTAATTAATTTATTTAATGTATTTTGGACGTCGCTTGGAGCTCCCACTGAAAATCAGCGCTGTATTATGGTTCATGCTGCAACATAGCTTTAATGCTGTGTGGTAACCTCTTTGTCACAGATACGACGAACAACTTATTTTAGTACATAATAGCATAGTTTAATGTTACGTGTTAGGAGATTCTTGTCACAGTGATTTTATTGAGTTTTCAACCGACTTCAAAAAGGAGGAGGTTCTCAATTCGACTGTATATTTTTGTTGTTGTTGTAGGTACCTATATTATTTTTTGCTTTTTAGTTACCTTATAATTATTTTGGAAGTCGGTTTTTACTTTTTGTATATATTTTTTTATTGTAGACCTGTTCTTATTTAAAACTAGCAACATTGGTAGTCAATAGCATATGTCGATTTTGTGTCACAGCAATATCAATTATATTTTCATTATGGCGGGTGCTTTGTTTCTGTCGTCATTGGTGATTTTTTTTGTAAAATATTCGAATGAATATTTTGGTAATTTGTAATACACATTACATAATTGTGTTTTATTTATTTGAAAGAACATGTAAAATAGTTTAAAAATATTCAAAGGTAATGAGATCACGTGTTAAGATTGTAGAAGAAATATTGATTAGCTAATCTCAATGTAATAAGGGAAACTTGATCCGCTTAAATATGAATGATTTGATCCCCGGTTGAAGTTAAATAAACAAAGAATAGTTTTCAGAAGAAGTCATTTAATCATTTTGACTAATCATATAAAGTTAGTCTATTCACACAACCCATTTAATTGACTTTACATAAAAGAAACACATAACGATTCTGCTCAAGGAAACGCTAAAGGACAGGAAACGCGCGTTACATGCCGTGGAAATAAAACGCTTCCTTGCTCTAAGAAGTATTAAGCACTTAAACATAGGTGTCGACAGGCCAGGTCGACAGGCTACAGATTAATTAGTTACAGATCATTAAATATATATAAATCCTTCTTGAGGATTGCTACTGCCTCTATCCCAGCCGGCAATGGACTCAGTGTGCAGTCACTGGTAAAAATCGAACTAACACTGGTGGACAGGCAATGTAGAAAAAAAACGAACAAAACAAAACGATTCTTAATTTTTTTATTTATTTATTTATTAATACTTTATATTAAGTTTTTTATTTATTTGTTTATTATTTATTATATTAAATATTTATACTGAATTGCACAGAGGCGGACTTAATGCTAAAAGCATTCTCTGCCAGTCTACCTTAGGGCGATGTAGAAATGAAGTATGCAGGTGCAGTAAACCTGTTGATATAAAAAAAAAGAATAGTATAACAAATCCCAATTAAACATACTTACATAAATACACAATATACCTACATAAATACATACATCATACATGCCTCAAGATTCAAGATTATATTGGGAGCTGCAGTTCAAATATGTAACATCTATTATAATAACAAACTCAAACCAAATTGAAAAGGTCTAAAACAGTGAGTCTTCAACAACAAATTCACTGAAACTTTTCGTTTCCTCAATAGTCTAAGCATTCAAACGCTTTACTCAAACCCACGTACCGTAGGCACTACATCTTCCTTTACAATATACTGACGGCAGAGTTTGTGTGAGAATTTACAATGCTTTTAGTAACGCGCCAGTGGACAGCTCACACGTTTGTAAGAAATCTGTTTACGGGGCTGAAGAGGAGAGAACAAAAATGGAGCCGGTATTGGTATTGTATCATTGTAAAATATCAAAGATTTTCATGTGAATAATAATAATATCGATTCTTTAAACTATTTAACGATTGATCACAAGTGTTGAATTTGCCAAGAAGTGTTGAGTTTGAATATCTGCGGAATAGTATAGAAAAAAATATGCGACGATCTAATGCATGTACAAAATGCAAAATAGCTTGAATTGTGTTTTACTACACCTAATTTTTTTAAGTGACACCCAGCTGTTTAAAGGCTTGTCAGTTGCTAAAGCTAAATCAATTCCTACATTGACGCATAACAATAGATTTCATTTGGCACGCAGAGAGCCCTCTCTGTAAGAGAAGAGTTATAAACAATAAGAGTTATGTGTCTTGAAATACTATAGCGTCTTCAATGTACGCCTTGAATCAAAAAATCTTGAAAAAAATTATATTAGGCAAAATTCTAGTCCTTATTGAATGCCACATCCATTTTACGTTCGTTATCGGCAAACGAAAACAACAAGTATAGAAGGGAAGCTATAATTTTCCTTTAAACCATTAACATGTATATTATGTTTAAAATAATGTCTTTAGCTTTGTGATAAAACGTTGAGTTTGCAGATTTTAGGGCTAAAAATTCGACGAACAGTAACTTCAATCAATCGTTTTTGGTTTCGCATAGTGGTCTGTACCTTTTTTCAGATTCGTTCCCAATAACGTTCTCACTATTCGGACACACCGATTAGAGAGAACGTTATTGGAGAGCGTCTACCCGTGACCACGGCCGTTGCAATACGGTCGAAACGTCGGGCAATAAACAAGGTATTTTTTACCTTTAATTCACGCGATTAAGACCCCTAGTATATTTAATTTTATAAAGTGAGAACGTTATTGGGACTGATTAAAAAACTTATTATGATTTTTTTTTAAATAAGTTTTTGTTTTAACGACGGCTTGTGTTGTGGTTTTTTACTGTCACCGTCTAAAAAATAGTATAACCTACACAAATAAAAAAAAAATCTCAAGTACTTTTGTTTAAATATAGGTAACTACTGACTCAAAATATAAACTTGCCTTTAAAGTCTTCGTATTCCCATAACCTTAAATTCATAGAAGTTCATGAAAATATAAATACTTTCCTTAACAATGACCAAATTTCCTTGACACTTTAAATACACTACAATTCCAAAAATTAGTAGCCAAATCAGGGGTCTATGTAAAATTGTTATCGTACAAAAGGAAAATTTCTAGAGCATATTCAGAAGAGGAAATCTCGAAAATCACTTAGTCAAATGGGTATATAGCAATAAATTGACGATAACATTTACATACGGAGGAATAGGGCGTTTCATAACGGGTCGCTTAACATGCTAATGTAAGGGTTTTGTACGATTTTCCCTGTTTTCTCTTAAATATTTTGTAGGTCTAAATGTTCTTTTTACACTTGTATTGTTCATAAAATGGAATATTTGATATCTTATATCATAGCCTTGCGGCAGTAGGCAATGGATTTCATCGAAACGTCGTGCTAGGTTATGATTGATTTCAACGTGTGACCCACATTTTTTTTCAAAGAAAGTTATCTATACATACTAGTAATCTTGTTAACCCATCTAGATAAGTAAAATTGCTTGTGTTAGGAGTGGATATACGTCAGTAGGGTAAGATTCAAATCGGCGATCTCTCGATTGTGAGTATGATGCCTTAACTACATATTTTTATTAGGCTTTAGTAAAATGTAATGCCCTTCTCCTTGTATGTAACTTTCTATTTACGTACTAGTACTGAATTGGGATTACGTCATCATAGTTTCAGTAAACACTAACAATAGGGTCATGTCTTACGGCCGTTTTCAATACTCTATCTATTGATGAATTTGGATATTAGAGGTAGAATTTTGACATACCTATTATGTATTGGGCTTATGTCAAATATATATCTCTAATAACTAAATCAATCGATAGATAGAATACGACAGTCTTTAGCGAAAACTTTATTTTTAATGAAATAAAAGACAACAATAAATGACGTCTATTGCGAAATTTTAAAATTTGACCCCTACTATTTATCTGACTTGTCACTTAAACATCGAACAAAAGCCGACGTAATCTCGAATGAATATAAATGATATGAACATCCGAATACCGCCGAACCGCAGCCGGAAATGGCCGAGGATTTGTCATTGTCAAATTTGAATACGCGAGAGCGGATGCGGGAAAAACGAATGTCATCTGTTACTTGGTCTACATTGTGTTGCTGATTTTTTTGTTTGTTTCTATGTCTGGTGGGTGAAAATATGAGATATGTTGGATGTTTGCATAAATTCACGGGTTTCAGTCAGAAATTGTACATTTATAGTATAAAGATTAAGCGATATAAAGTTACAGAATATAAGGTTAAAAATATATGCATAGAAGGTAATCTATGTAACACTAAGCTTTAAAAAATATATACTATTCACTCAATAATTTATAATACTGTTTTTTTTCGCCGCATGGGTCATATTATGTTAGCACCGCTAAGTTTTTTCGGACTTCACTAACAAAGTTCAATTGTATCAATATTTTGCACGAAACTTAAAAAAATGTGATTTTGCACTTGTGTTAAATTTCTTTTTTTTTTATTTTTGTTACACACAATTCTTGTTTAATAAATTGTTTCACACTAAAATAAAAACCAGTCAACAACAACAATTTCATTTCCAATTATTTTACTTTGTCATTAAATGGATTAGGTACTAATCTAATTTATTAAAACATTATTTTTTATTGTTTTTTTTTATAAATTAATGATCAAGTAAATTACTTTGTATTAATAACATGTAACATGTTTAACGAAACGGTTATAATCTTTGTTGTTCGTTGGAACAAATAAAAATGTGTATTTCAAATAATAGTATTTTTTATTGAAAATGTAAGACGACCTTGAACTTGATTTAGTTGGACCCATGGAATTAAAATTTTATGAGGCGATAAAGACATTCATTTTTAAAATATTTTCATGGCGATTTTTGTTTTTTCTACGCATATTTTTCGGAAATTACTATCATGTGATTAAATCTAAACTTATATCTCATCTTATAAAACTGTACTGTATTTGTATTTGTGCATCTGTAACTGTTATCTATTTCAAAATTTATTATAAATTTGATTATGCTATGTTTGTTACTGTGGAGTATATCTTGAGCATGGTCTCATCATTTATGTTCTCTGACGATTCTTTTTTAAAGTTTTTAATTGCCATTAAAACTGGAGATAAAATCATGGGTTTCAATAAAAAGATATCATGGATCTCATTTGACATGATCTTTACAATTTTCAGTACTATACTTTACCGAGGAACTATTGTGACAATGAGAGCTATATTTACATCGTTACCTACTACTGACTTTCTGATCACTTCTTTTGTATTTGTTGCCATGGATTTGAAATACTTGCTAATCAGTCTCATATTTTCAATACTTCATAAACGTATAAAACAATTGAGATATTTTATGGAAAAACAGTTAATATATGTAAACACTACTAGTGTCAGCCAAGCAGCCATTAATATCAGAAACACAAGAAAAATGCTTTACAACTATAATAGTTTGTTGGAGAATGTTCTTATTATAAACAATCATGTTCAAATTATGGTAAATATTCCTTTGACAAATTTATTTTGAAAAGATCGAATTATGAAACCACATGTGAATCAAAAAGTTTGTAACCCTTTTTACGAAAATTGCGCGCACGCAGGAATAAGAAATTCGGCACAGTGAAATGAATGGAGGAGAATGAACGCAAAAAGCTAATATTTTAAATAATATACGTTAGAAATACATTAAATAAATTAAAATAAACATTACTCATATCCTGTCAACGTCAAAAAGAATTGTCTTAACAGATTCAGTTTCGTTTCGAAACAGCAAGATAAAAATATATACTTAGGGCATATTCAAAGTTTCTGGATTCTAATTAATAAAACTAGATATAAGACTTGGGCATTTATTGTTTTTTAAATTATAAACATTACATAGTATGTATATTCTCTCGCAATTAATGCATTTTTGCATTCGCTGAAACCAATGTACAAAGCAGTTGGACAGGCAGCCGATTTATGGCTCGTAAAACTTCTCTAAGTTTGTCTTTAATTTTTGGAAACAAAAAGAAGTCGTAAGGTGCTTGGTCCGGGCTGTAAGGTGAATGCTTCATCAATTCCGCATTTGAAGCATTCAAATATGCTTCTGTTACCTTAGTGGCTTGTGGGAATGCGTTATCGTGGTGAAGGAGGACGTTGCTTCGAGGATGCTTTTCGCGAACTTTTTCAATGACTTCTGGGTAATGTCCTAATTTGCCTAAAAAATAAGCAAACATTTTACTTTACTAATGCTTCAACTTCCTTATTTACAGCCAAAGACAAAATTCCACCGATCTAACTTCAAAACTGACGGAGTTTCATACAAATTTGCAACCCCTATAATACCCCTTAGGGGATGAATTTTTTAAAATTCTTTCTTAGTGGGTGCCCATAAAAAACATAAACTGCGGTTTAGGCTCTGCGTTCAGCCAGTGAATCAGTCAGGACAAGTGATTATATATGTATAGATGAACTAATGGTATAATTTAGACCACTAGGTCACCTCTAGTCAATATTGAATTCTCTGTTTCAGTTGTTCAGTACTATGATTACGAGATTGCCAGCCACAATTTTGATAATGAATCGATTGACACGCAACATATTGGAAGGAGTAAGTTAGATACAGTCACAGAGTTAGACACAGTCTAAAGTTATACTTTCAATCGATGATCAAATTGACGTACATTTTCAGAAACTTCTAGCCCCTGCAACTATGTTGACTCTATCGGAAATCATCAAAGCTGTTTATTCAACATGTCAACCAGCTATTCTGGCAGAAATCATTGGACATGAAGTAAACAACTTGAAAGTTGCAGTTCAAAAACAACTTGTGAGGTGTTCGGGTAAAGTTGCTTATTTCTAGTCTAGCTAAAGTAAAAGTCTTTGAAATATATTTAAGAACCATTTAAACCCAACTGTAAGGAAGGGTTATGTTTTTCGCGCGTATCTTGTACGTATGTATGTATGGATGTATGTGATATTCTTTATTACCTCATATCTCATAAACCACTGAACGGATTTATACAATTAAGACGTCGTTAGATTCGTCTTGACCGCCCAAGTGTTCTTAAGTAGGACGTTGTTGTTGACGTTTGAAAAAACAAACATGGCGGCTGCAAAATTAAGAGTGGCTGAGAAATATGACCCATGTTGCTGTATTCGAAATCACTTTTTTCATCAGATTAAAGGGCTTCTCCTAAGCATTTCAAAAAGGTTTATCATGAATATGACTGTGATACTAAAACTTAGTTAGCAACCATTCTTTTTTAAATTTTCAACACTTGACGATAGCTGTGATAAAAGTTAGTTGTTACATCCTACAACACACAAAAGTATTAAATAAAAAAAAAAATATATAAAATAAAAAAACACATGCACAAAAAAGATGGAAACAAGATACAGAACTATAGGCGCAGGCGGATTTTTTTATTTTTTAAATTTATTTTTACTAAATAAACTAAGATAGAAAATATTCAATGAGTTCTGAAAGTCTCATTCTCTAGTAAAATTAAAGAATAAGTACGAATCAATATATGGTGTAAGTCTAGTCCGTTTTGGCATACTCAATGTTTTGCTTTTAATATATGTTTAATTTTTAAAGTACTGGTACTCCTGTGAGTACTGAATGTCCTTTTTAAAGTGTTGTAACTCGTTAATCCTGCTTCTCTTTCACAGATGAATCTCTTCGGTCGGAGCTTGAGACTGTCCTACAGTATCTTTGTCTGCGTTCTTTTATCTACTCTATCTACCGCGTTATGCCTTTAAATGTGAATCTCATCTACGCCATCTTTAGTTTCATTATTACTTATACTGTTGTTGTGATTCAACTGACCCATTTTAAATTATAATAATAAATCATGGCCTTCTAATATTATACTATTGATTAAATAAGAATTTCGATTTATGGATCATAATTTATTATTTTCCTATCAGATATATGCCGGGACTTAATTGTGTGTATTAATTAAAGGTACGAACCTTTTATTTACCAGACGTTTCGATCGAATTGCACCGATAGTGGTCACGGGTCAAGTGATGGCAGCTTAGCGATGTCGCTACGGTACCTGTGTCTGTGTCCTCCGTATCTCTGTCCTGTCTATTCCGTATCATATCAGGCATTTCTTGCTAATTACTTTACAAATACAATAATTGCATTTCTAAAAGATATAAAAATTTTAAGTCCAGGCCCAGGAATCGAGCCCGAGACTTCCGTAGCCAAACCGGGGCCAGAAGCGAACCACCTATCTGGCCTATGTTACTAGACCTCAATTTTTTCTATCCCTTGATGCTCGCGAGTAGGGCCCTCGCATGCGCCATCTAGTCGGTAGTTAAAGAACTATCACGGCTTTTTTTTTATTGCTTCGTTACAGAGAGCATTTTAACAAATTATGATGTCGCAGGCCGAATATTGAAGTAATTTTTCTATCTTTCTAAAATGCAATTATTGAATTTGTAAAGTAATTGGCTAGAAATGCCAATAAAAATTACTTCAATATTCATAGTAACATTACATAGTCCAGATAGGTGGTTCACTTTTGGCCCCGGTTTGGCTACGGAAGTCTCGGGTTCGATTCCTGGGTCTGGACTTCAAATTTTTCTATCTTTCAAAAATGCAATTATTGTATTTATAAATTTTACTGTTTTCATCAGGATTTTAATAATAGTGGTTACATTAATAATGTTACTGTCTAAGCTAGTAAGTAATGTAAGTGGTGTTTTAGTGTTACTTTATTACAAAATACTAAAGTACAAAATATTTATAATTTCTGATGGCATCAAGATTTTTTATGTGTAGTGTTACATCTATTTGTGTGATAATTATCTGTCATGTGTCATTAGAAATATTTAAAACTTAAGTCTTTTCACTGAACTTTATAACTAGTCAAACACGTATGTGTTTGAAACTCGTAGGTAATTGTAGCAAGCGAGTTGAAACAGAATATCAGAAGCTTTACTTTTGAACTGTTTAGAACTACTGAGTCTTCATGTAAAACTATATTAACTAATATAAAATAAATAAATTTAAAGTAAAGTATATTGTTAAACATACAACAGCCGTTGCAATACGGTCGAAACGGCGGACAATAAATTTAGCCTTAAAATAAAATATTTACGCGATTAAGACCCGTAGCTTATAAAATTGTATAATGTGTACAAATCGTGAAAGTTTACGAACATATATTGTACCAAAGAATTGGAATAGACAGCTAGACTAAACTCTGTACTAGTAAGACTTGAAAAAGTACTAACAAAAAAACCAGCCCGTCGTATACTGTTACATAATATGGTTAATGATTTAAATGATTGGGCATTATGTTGAAGTATACTATACTAAACTTATATACTAATCAGACCTGTGGAAACGTATACGACGAATATATAGCTATCATATTTTAAAAATAAGAAGAGAAGAAGAAATAAACTACGATATAACTTGACATTTCAATATACTTACTTACTTCAGATATGTATTCTTCTTTTAATTTATCTGATTTATTTCAATTATCATTATATTATTTATTACATACACAAACTGTAAGTACCCCCATAATACTTATACACAACAGAATTCAAATATACAAAAATTTATTCATTTTCTTGATAACACAACTGACTATTCAACACATGGATTGATTAAATAGATATGGCTATTTATAAAACCATATCTCCCAATCCATAACACGCGTATGCATAATTTATTGTTATTGGCTTCATATTTTTCATTAAAACGATGAAAATGGTAAGTTGTTGTAAAAATGATTATATATTTATAAGTATTAACTAATAAAGCCATTAAACGTCATGGTTATTTAATAGCTTTTTTGGTTAGTCAGGCTGTTTTTTACCATGTTTTAATATTACCAAATGTGTCACATATTGTTCTTTCATAATGCAAGACGATAATAGTTGTATATCGTTTTTAATTGAATTTAAATAATTTCATAAATAATGTGTAGTTTATAGCTTCTTTGATACTTACCTTATTTTGAATTTAAACATGTTGTGAGAAATTGAATAAAAATATCCTATTAAAAATTAGATGTTATTGAATCATTATGTAAATTTAAAATCACTTTGTTTTAAAAGTAAAAATAAACAAGATAGATTCATCAGATAAAATTTTTTTCATTACTTACTTCGACATTGATATTATTTTTTTTACTGTAATTTTAACTCGTCGCTCAAGAGTCGGTAGCGGTATTTTGTTATAGTCAGCATGCACTTAAAATTTTACAAACCAATAAAGCCACTTATTTTGAAACTATTTTCATGGCGATTTATATTTTTACTTCGCATATTATTCGGAAACTATTGTAATATCACTAAATCTAAAGCTGGTTGTTACTTTATTAAACTTTACTGTGTTAGTCTTTGTGCCGCTGTTACTTACTATTTTAAATCAAATTTAATCTTATACTATTCTTCCTTTATTGTAGTAGAATACATCTTTAGCGTTATTTCATCATTTGCTTTCTCTGATGAATACTTATTAAATTTTTTGATTCGTATTAAGACTGGAGATAAAATAATGGGCTTTAAAAATGTCTCTTGGGTATCAACAGATATGATATTTACAATATGTTTCAATTTATTTTACCGAGTAATTACTTCTATGATAATAATTTGTTATCTAATAACAGATAATTTTAGATTCGTAATCACAACCTTTGTATTAGTTGCCATGGATTTGAAATATATTTTGATTATTTTTATATTCTCATTACTGCGAATGCGTATAAAACAATTGAGAGCATTTATGGAGATACAATTGCTATCAGTAAGTACTACTAGCGTTCAACAAGCTGCAGTCAATATCAGACACACAAGAAAGATGCTGTACAATTATAACTGTTTACTGGACAATATTTTAATTGTTGACCGTTACGTTCAAAGTATGGTAAGCATTTCTACTTTTGAAATTGATTTTAAGACTGCCATTTTGAAAATAATTTGATTACTCATCATTTTAGTTGTTCAGTACTTTGACTGCAAAGTTGTTAGGAGCTATTGTAATGATGTATCGATTAGCAAAGTTAATCTTGGAAGGGGTAAGCACTGTTAATTTATGAATACAGCAATTGGCAGCATTGAACTCGCATTTTAATTTTGCGTGTATTTATTTTTTAGAAAGTTATAAGCGCTTCAGTTCTATATAGTATAGCCGAAATTATTAAGTCTATTTATTTTATATGTCAACCAGCTGTACTAGGAGAGATGATTACATTCGAAGTAGATAACTTAAAGACTGCGCTTCAAAAAAAATTGGTGAGATGTTCAGGTAAAGTACCCAAGTATCTTATCTGTTAATAATAATATCTTGGGACAACACACAGAACGCGATCTGATCCCAAACTAAGCAGAGCTTGTACTATGATAACCAGACAACTGGTAAACATACTTATACATTTCTAAATACATACATATTATAGATATTACACCCAGACGCAGAATAAACCATAGTGCTCATCACACTAAGTTTTATCCTGGGTGGGGATTGAACCCACGAACCTCTCTCGACCTAGATACACTCTCACCGCGCCACAGAGCCAGTTAAACTTTGAGATTTTACTGTATGAATTTTATAATATTACTTGGCATATAAGTTATATAAGTAAGTAGGTATACCGAGCCTGTATGTACCTTCTTAGGAATTTGTATTACCTGTACTGAATTAATGATGATAATGAAATTCATCATCATTGTTAATTTAGCATCGCTGAAAAGGTAACAAATCACATAGTATCATTAGTCAACGTATGATAAGTAGAATGATGATATATTATGCGAGCACAGATAAACATCAACAACAACAACATATCAACCCATATGACGTCCCACTATTGGGCACGGGTCTCCCCAGTAGAATCTACTTATTATAGATCCTGGGGGTAATTGCCATAATCATCATGCTTGGCGAGCTGGTTTGCAGTAAGGCTTTAAAATACGCAGAGGACACTGCTGTCCGTCCTACGGTGTGACATCTCTTAGTCGCCTTGACGACACCCACGGGAAGAGATGGGGTGATACTATTCTTAAGCCGGTACCACACGGCTAGATAAACATCAAGGTTACCAGTTACCAGAGGCGAAGCTTGCTTGCACTGTATCAAAATTTGTAGAGACTCATCATTACTCATCAGTGGTAGGCCGTTTGTCCACCGCAGCTCGTCAACGGGACGTCAATGATCACTGAGACAAGGGACGACACGAAACGAGATTTTTTTACTTCGGCAATCGGGACGATGACGGACGTATGATGGACAAATGGCTATAGTATCGCTACTTCGGTGACGTGATGACGTCCCATTGACGTCCCGTTAACGGGCTGCAGTGGAAAAACGCCCTTAGCCACTGGCACGGAATTGCTAACGCACTATTGATACGGCTGATAATGGCGGTAGCAACGCCCCCGCCTGTTACAAATTAAAGTAATTAGCCGTGTTTTACGAAATAAAATAAAAAAAAAATGTGAAATTACGATACGTTTGCGAGTTATCTAGTGACCAACTATTTTTCACAACTACGGATTGTTGTAACTATTTATTATACGGAAATTAACTTAAAAATGCTTGACGTTTCAACCAGGTTGCACCGGCCGGGGTCACGACACCGTAAGGCCGATGAATCTTCATCTACCCTCACTTTTTTGTTTCTCAATAACTGGATTGAGTTTCATCATCCACAAACCCTCTCCACAGACTGCCATTTTTATTCAAGACTTGTGCGTGAAGCAATTGCAATTAAAAAACATAAAACTTTCAATCGGGAAGAGGGCTTCAAACTATCCGTGACGTGGAATCCAGTGATTCGTAAAACACTACCTCGTATTAGTTCGGAGTCGATTAACATGGACGCAATCTGTGTAGTGTGCATTGACCCTAACTTTTCGAGAAACAAAAAAGTGAGGGTAGATGAAGATTCATCGGCCTTACGGAGTCTTAACATCGCTGCGACAGTCCGCTTGTGACCACGGCCCGTGTAACCTGGTCGAAACGTTAAGCAATTTTAAGGTAAACAATGCGCGTTAATTCCCGTTTAATAAATAGTTATAATCATGCAACGCGAAAGTTTAAATGTTAGTACGGATTGTTGGTTGAATTTTTTTCAACTTTTTGTTACTTATAGTTTTGTAGTTGCCTAGTTGATTGCTCATTATTATATTCTTTTACAGATAAGTCTCTTCGGTTGCAGCTGGAGATAGCCCTGCAGTACCTTTGTCTGCGTCCGTTTGTCTTCTCTATATGCCAGGTGTTGCCTTTAAATATGAATCTGGTCTACACTCTCATTAGCGTATTTATTACTTATACTATTGTTATGATTCAAATGACTAATTTCAGTTTTCATTGATGAATACACTCATATAGTTATAAGTTTTTATAACCTCCGTATTTTATCTTTTTAAAAAATAGCTAGCTTTCCCGGCGAACTTCACACCGCCTCTTTTTTTTGTATATCGGGTCCAATTGTGAATCTAAACCATTATCGAATCTACTGGAACACACACAAAAAATAACATTTAAATCGGTCCAGCAGTTTAGGAGTTCAGTGACATACATACGTACAGTAGAATTATATTTATATAGATATGCAAGAATGTTTTTGTATCTGTAGTTTTTATCTTAAATATCTTTTTTTCGTTTTGTACAAATGTTTTTAACAGATTAAATAAACAGTTTTTTAGTTATTATATCTAATTCTTATTGATAGCTTTATTTACTATTATTGTTATAAGTATTTAACTATGCAATTGTAAAATAGCTGTGGCTGCTCATTATCAAATGTAAATGTAAAAAAAAAGGAAATGTTCATTATCAATATAAAATACAAAACCGTTTTTCTTATGTCTGATTTTTATAGCATACCTCACGACTAATAATCATAATATTTCTAACTTTCATAGAAAAGTATTAGAATGTTGAAACATTATTAAATAAACCTGCTGTTTAATAAATAAGTATTATACAACGTGTAACAGAAAGCTCTGGTCATATTTAAGGGTTGTTATGTACCCATGATACTAAGCGCACATGCCTAATTTTATTATTTTTCAATTGTTTATTTGAATGAAAAAGTTACCAATGAAAAAAATATGACTTAAAAAGTTCTATGCCATAATAATCTAATCAAATTTTGCACCCGAGAAAGCGTAATGCCATACACCTTTCTATGGTATTTTAATATTGTGTCTAATGTTGTATAAATAATAACCTTCGTGCGCGAGTTCGACTCGCACTTTTCCGTTTTTTATGTATTATCTCTTATTTTACTTTTATTTACTTTTTATTTAAATTTGTAATAGATAAACAATAGGTGCTATTTATTATTATTACTGTATAATATTATAATTGTAATTCGTAAAAATCTATTTGACTCTTCCCTAATCACAGATAAATCTAAAAACAAAATAAGTGTATTTTAAATTACCTGTTTCGTACCCATATTATTTTTATTTATTTTAAAACAATATATGTTTCTCTTATACTACAG
Source organism: Herminia tarsipennalis (assembly GCA_945859575.2). Lineage (NCBI taxonomy): Eukaryota > Metazoa > Arthropoda > Insecta > Lepidoptera > Erebidae > Herminia > Herminia tarsipennalis. The sequence goes on along the minus strand of OX243852.2, from coordinate 4,339,564 downwards.
TAATATTTCCAATATATTTTTATTTTTATTGGTACACATACACTATTTCTTTTAAACCTTTCTTTATTGCAATTTTCTCATAAATAAATCCGAGCTAAACATAGCGGAATGCTTTTTAAAACCTATTATTTATTACGGATATAAATCTCTAAAGGAACCTGTCGTAAAACACGTATTCGAACAGAGATCTCAAAAATTTTACGTATTCGAATAAAAACAGAGAATAACCCTCCAATCTTCATTTCCGAATACCGATACATTTCCATTTTGAGTATTTCAAATGTAAAAATGAGTAATGATGTGTCTTCGTAATTCCTGCAGGATTTTTACGCGACTCATCTATTATTTAGGCAAGGCTTAGTTAGATTTACAGTTTCCGTTCGACGTCGGCGTGAGTTCGCGCGTTTGTCATTCGAGTTTGCGTAGTTATTGTTCTTTTTTTCATCTGTTTCGCGTGGACGATGTTTTGTCTTGTTTAGGAAGTTACTTATTGTGGCATTAGTCAAGTTTTTGTTGGTGATTTATACTGGTAAGCTTTATGTAGCAGTCTCTTCTTATTATTTTAGAATAACGCAAGTGGTGAGAACGTGGATTGGCTAGATCGCGAGGTGTAAGTTGAATCATAAGTGGGAGATCATTTATAACGGGTTTCATGGCTTTGGGATCCAAACTATTTATTAAAGTTTATAACGTATATTGTGAACATTTAAAACTCATATGTTCGTTCGTAAAATTTCGCGATTTGAACACATTATAGAATTTTATTTGCAATACGGTCGCAACGTCGGGAATAGATAAAGGTATTTAGCCTTAAAATAAAGTATTTACGCGTTTAAGACCCGTAGCTTATAAAATTCTATAATTTAAAACTAACTAATGATATAAAAGCAGATCATTTTCAAAACACTACGACATGGGGGTTTTCCAAAAGAGGCGTGAAGAAGCATCTTACAGGTGAGCAAGGTGCTTGCAGCCACTGCTGCACATAGTGCTGTACTGTCTGGCCTTGCGTTTGGACACTATTTACACTTAAAATCAAGTGGAATGGAGTCATTCGCTTACCTATAAAAAATGCAATCTACAAACCACCGCAAGGAAATCTCTCGTATACCTACAGGTTGTTACTTGTAACAGTCCTCGCAAAAATAATACCTAAAGATAAAATTTCATGGCGTGAAAACACACTGGCCACACTGCATTCAGTCAGAACTTCATTTAATAGTCAGATGTGACATAAAATTGTGACACAAAATGTTTTACAACTGTAAATCCTCACAGTCACAGTCGACCCGTGACCACGATCGGTGCAATTCGATCGAAACGTCGTACGTAAACAAAAGGTTCAAACCTTTAAATAATTCACGCGATTAAGTCCCGAAATATATCTTACAATTGTAAATCCGTCAAGTTTCGGGTCACTTTACCTACTTTTCATAACCCCAGCACCCCTGTCCCACTTACAGACAATACATCAGCACAAAGCAAACAGAATGATGTTCATCGAGCAGCATCACGTATGTGCATTAATCATTTTATGTAAAATCGGCTAAGTGCCGCTGATTAATGATGGTCAAGCAAGGCGAGTTACACTGTATAAAGTTGGGAATTGGTCCAAATGCTGCGTAAGGACATAGGTATGACAGCTGTGCCTGGAACAAACGGAACAGTCCTATAATATATCTTAATATTAAAATATACTGTCACACAAAGGCACTTATTTAGTGTTATGTAAAAAAGCCAAGAACGGGCGGTTATTAATATATTAAAAATTAACTTGTATGTTTATACAAACAACAAATCATCGTGTCAATGGTGCTCATTACACTAGGGTTTATCCTGGGTGGGAATAAAACGCACAACCTCTAGCTTGGGCTTAACAGTCAGGGACACTAACCAACATCCCAAGAAGACGTAAACTAACAGTAAAACTGATAAAATAAAATGAAGTTGACATAGTAGAAGTAGGTACAAAGTTTAAAGTACAAAACTAGATATGAAGAAATCCGGGCAAGAGCATGTCGAACCATGGGTGTTTTAGTGCAGGGTTCCAGAGCTGTTGACGTAGGAAAAAATCCGATTTGAATAATTAGATCAGCAGAAGAGCGTATGTTCATGGCACTTACGCCCTTTTGTTAAAGAACACAATTTATTTGACAGTAACTCAATGACGGTTAATTCGATCATGTCCGAAATTATTTTAATTTTAATTATTTCTTAACCTTTTTGATTTTTGTCCATACTTTTTGGTCACAAGGTTCAAAAGATAAAGACAGATAGGGACACAATTTATGCAACTTTCGGAGCGATCATTTCCAAAAATATTCACATAATCAAGAAAATTTATTAGAAACCTTAAATGATTCTAAAAAAGATGTCCAATGATGTGCCATACTCAAAAAAAATATTTTTATTATTTAGCTATCAAACTAAGTAGCGGCTACTACAAAACAACTTTTCACCAAATTGAATCAATATTTGTTGTATAGTCTTTGAGTAAAATGCCTGTGACATACGGACGGACAGACAGACGGACATGACGAAACTATAAGGGTTCCGTTTTTGCTATTTTAGATATGGAACCCTAAAAAAACGAAGTAAGGAGTAAGTATTGTAGTGTAAGAGTATTGTAGTTTGTGTGTTATAATGACGAAAGCTACACTTTCACAAGTTCACACTCTTCGTGGTCGACGACAAGCAATGTCCACTTGATTTCATTTTTCATTCTTAAACCGTTTTGTTTCGTCGACAGGGGTCGGTAGGTAGCCGGTAGTGTATTGAATGTGCGCCGGTTCGGACCCTGCTCAATCAGGTTTATTGTGCTACATCATTAACAAGGATTAAGAAAGGTTTACATAAAATGTTATGTTTTGAACTGGGTAAAGCTGAAATTGAATTTTAAATTAATGAAAAACAAAATTTAAGAAAGAAAGAAAAAGAAAGAAAGAAAAAATAATTTATTTTCGACAAAACAGAAAAAATAAAATGAGTACATGTACGTGTAAAAACAAGTAGCTACTAAATTAAATACAATTTGACAAAATTATGTAAAGTTTGAGCCGAAAAATAGGACTGTTTTTCAATATTGAAAACTGGATTTCAATGTACTTGCTTCAGGCACTGCTTAATTTTATTTTATTTCATTCAAGAGAATTATTTTTTGATGAAAGAAAAACATATTTATTTTCGACAAAACAGAAAAAAATGAGTATATGGACATGAGAAAACAAAGTAATTAAAAACAATTTGACAAAATATAAAAACTTATAAACAGTGTTAACGCTGAAAAATAGGAGCTAGTTCAGCATAAGTCAGGCAAGATGCCCACTTAATAGAAGTTACCCATCTTAAAGCGTCTTCTAGACGGTTCCCGCCAAGGTAACCTTGCTGGTTTGCAACAGTGTAGACGGCTGTTGCAAACCATGTACCAAGTAATTTGGTTTACAACAGCCGTCTACACTGTTGGAAACCAGCACCTTGGCGGGAAGCCTTGTTTCCAACCGTCTAGGAGACTAGACTAAAATATTGTGCTAATTAAAATATTTTTTTATTTAATAATTCTTTATTTATAACAATTAATATTGTAATAACAATTTTAATAAACAGTACAACAAAGACTACATTAACATATTGGGTGAGGTGCTGTATTCCCAGCTGTATTATTTAGTTAACCTGTATTAAAGATAGATATTATATCCGTGGGGGGGGGGGGGGGGGGGCATCCGAATAATGTGGCTTAAAAAGTGGGTTTTCTGTTGTTTTTGTTTCATACTTACAATGTTATATCTACTTAATAATATTTTTCAATGGAATTTGTACGAACATTTTGTTACTTCTCATTTTATCACCTGTTACTCGTAAACTTGTAAAGGCTACTTAGCTGTGATAGTTTTTCTTTTAATTTCACTCGTGTTTTTTTTTACATACCCAACATCAACCATTTAGCTGGCAGGGCAAGGGAACATTTGACTCTAACAAAAAGCTAAATATTTTATAAACGGATCCCTAAATCCAAAAATCAACTTACTAGCCCTTAAACTTTTTTAAAGACCTATCTAATGATACCCCACACGATGGAGTAGATGAGAAAAAAAAACACACCCCCACTTTACATAAAGGAGGGGAGGATTTTTTTAAGATTTTATTTTTTCACTTTGTCGGCATAAGTAATAATGTGTATCCATGCAAAATTACAGCCTCCTAGCACTAACAGTCTCTGAGCAAAGGTGCGGACGGACAGACGGGCATGGCGAAACTATAAGGGTTCCGTTTTGCCATTTTGGCTACGGAACCCTAAAAAGTGTCCATGCCAGTTATAACTTGCAAGAACTATAATGATATCCAGTTCTGCAACCCTTTGTTTGCAAGCGAGTGCTCTCGGACTGCCTAATACAATATTATTTAAATCTTCGGCATCCCAACAGCAGCAGGGGCGAGTGACTGATATGCTCTATTAATTCTTAGTGGAAGCTTTCGGTCACGAGTCATAACTCGTTCGAATGGTGCCCTATATCATAGTGACCAGGACTAATGTGGATGGTATCTCAAATGTATCATATTTGTCTGAATGCTCAATCAAAAAGTAATGAGTGTAAGATGTAGTGACCTATGATGTGAATAAATGTGTAATTTACAGATAAGAAAAGTAAGCTGTGAAATTGTGTCATTCCTTTAAGTACTTATAAAAAAAATTATGTCTATATAATATATTTTTTTTATTTAAAAAAAAGAATAGAATTTAATTCTTACTTTAACTTTTACCCTAACTTTGGCTAATGTTGATCCTAACTAAATTAAAATATAAAACAAATACCCAATAAAAATATAGCCATTTTGCCGTTTGTTACTGTCCAAGTAAGTAATTTTTGTAATCTTCGTGAGTGACAATTTTGACAACCAATTTTATGACTGATAATTATACTAGTAATTATTTTACATTTTAATTTAATTAAAAAAAATAAAATAAGATAGCTAGACACTTTACTAGCAAAATTAAAACCTTTTAGCTAAACTCAATGGCTTGTGTTAGGAGTAGGTTCACCTCGCAGTATAATGGGTCGCTCCTTCTGCGAGGAGGTGATGCTGCAGAAGGAGACGGCGGAACGCGTGAGAGACAGACGGTCCTCACGCCCCGGCCGCCGCGCGGCACGCTCCGGGCGACGGGTGCCAAGGGACGACATCCGGCCACCCTAGGCGCAGGCCTGCGGACGGCGAGCAGTGAAAAAAAAAAAAAAAAAAGTATAATGGGTCGGGTTCGAACTCACGTTTGTGAGTCCGAAACCTTACCAATTAGGCTACCGATCATAATTCATTACATGATTCATAGATTAAAAATAAATATTTTCACCTACTTGTCTACTTTTATCACGTAAAGTATTTGTTATTCACGCCTAAGTTTTATTTTACAATTAAATATATTATTTTTTTGTTAATCGTCTCAATTCTCTATAAAGAAAAAGTTTTACTATAAAACATTTCTCCAGATTTTTCTATACCATATAGGGTACCACAGGGGTCTGCAATATGATCAACTACTTTCATTTCTTAATTAATTGGTACCGTAATTTAACACAGCATCTCTACGCGCAAAGCCAGACCTTTATTATCTTTTATTGTTCGTAAAAGTAAATCTTTTAATCCTAAAAAACTAAAATCAGAGCCCTTATAAGCATTATTTATAATTCTCATTTTCGTCGCAGTCACCCCTAAATATTATGACACATTTTAATTACATGCAGCCATTTTAATTTTAAACAGTAATCCGCTTACGGATCGCCGTGTTGTGAGGCTAAATTATGAAATAGTGATGTGACAGCCAATTTGAATTTATATCGATGTATTCCAACAAAATAATGGAATTAAAAAGCAATTTTGACAATTTAATGCGTGTAATACGAAACAGAATTTAAATTACATCTGATGTTTATCTTTTTGCTTAATTGTAGTACCAGGTATCGAACAAATTAAAAAGTTTTCATTTCCTATCATATTTTTTTAAATTGACTTAATATTTAAAAAAAAATGCTTAAATTGACCGTTCGTATCTGAAACATTAGAGTAATTTTTTGACTTTGACTAAAACTTGGCAGAAAATCATCTAAAATGTTTAAAAGTAGTTTGATTCAGAAGCAGGCTTCTCTGATACCTCGATAAACATATCAATACTATAAATCCAAGATAATGTTGCATAAATTATGTTTCTAAATAAAATAAAGTTATGTCAATAGGCAATATCAGATAGGTACCTAAATAGGGACGTGTAACTATCGATAAAATTCTGTCATCCCTTCACCAAAATACCGCTAACATGAATTAACACTAGCTAATCCAACCGCGACAGGTTTCTTATTAGTGACATTTGTCACCGACAGAGGGCAGGATGTCTAATTGCCTGAACTTATCAGTATGTCTTGGGGAGGATTTCGGTAATCATAATAATTATGAAAGTGACAGTGAACAACATCGCTAATTTGAATTTTTGCATTCACGATAATTATTTTTTAATCCCTCGCGAAATGAGGGGTGTTTATGTTTGAACGTCTTTCTCTGTCTGTATGTTGCGTTTTTTCTGCGTCATCGTAGATTCAGAAAGAACATAGTATATATAATACAGTACAGCCCCCCTAGACAAGTAGCATTTATTCTAATGGAATAGATTGACAATCGAATAGAATCACGTTACAATTAAGTCATTGCGCGCGTAAAACTGCGAATACTACATTTAAAAATAATAATAATAATAATAATAATATGTGTCACATAGCCTTTAGATTAAAGTGTCTAACGGGCCTCTACGTGTTGGCTTCGGCCCCACGCACGCCTCCCAAATGACCGGGACTCCATAGTCCCGTGATATGGAAACGACATACATAATAATAATAATTTATTCATGAAAGTAAAGGTACAATAAACTTATATAAAGGTATAATAACAATTAGCACAGTTAAGTATTTGCCTGAACTAGGTTGAAACCTGTGTTTCAGGCTAGAAAGTAAAAAGTATTTTAATAAATACTTTCCGAAACTAAAACTATACTTAATAACTAAAAACAAGAACTGTTAAACTAGAAAACATAGATTAATAAATTAACATTTACAAAAAAACATATTCGCCGTTTTGATCGCGCAACGAGTAAAAAGTGTTTTGTTTCACAATTCCTGTTCGTTAAAATTCAAAACCGGTTTATAAAAAATGGTTTTTGTTGTTTCCTTCGCTCTAGTGCCTACTTAAGGAACCACCTAAATGAAATATCTATAAAATCACAATTGGTTACTTTGACTAAGAAATGAATCGCCTATAAAATAACATAACATTTTAGGCGGTTCGATGTAAGGTCACATTGAACTAAGATAAAATTCAAGAAATTAATAACATCCTTTACAATTTATGTTATATACCTAGTACCTACCTATATTTTAACCCAGTTTTTAAAAAAAAATATTAGGTAGTATTTAAAAAATACAAGATATTTAATAGTGAGCTAGTTGGAAGTATTTACGGGTAAATGCGTTTCCAAAGGCGGTTGTGAAGGGTGCAAAAGATTACACACACCCCTAACTAAGCCCATGCATTTAGTCAGATTGAAGTTATTGCTTTGCATATTAGAGGATTTGCCTTTTAGTTATACTGAATGCGTTAATTAATATTTCGTATTTTAAGAAGTCATTATTTTTTTTTTTTAAACTGAGATTGAAATTGACATAATCACAATTTAGTACTGCCTACTTATAGAAAACAAAGTTGGCCTTCTGTATTATAAATTATTCACGCGATTAAGACCCGTAATATATATTAATATATATTTTCATATGTGTACAAATCGCGAAAGTTTATTATATATATTTCTGTGTCTGTTCCTAATGTACATAAATAAAGTAATTATTTTGGCATCTTAGATTTTAAGTTTCCGTTATGGGTTTTTACAGTAATTTATTTTACTTCTGTAATATTAGAGGTAAATCGTATCAATTGAGTAATATATTTTAATGTGCGAAGCCGGAAAATTATGTAGATGAATAATTTATGTATCGTGCGAAATGCTGTGTATATAATATACAAATACTATAACAAACCCTCTCCATAGATCGCCATTTTTATTTATGAATTGTGCGTGAAGCGATTGATATTTAAAAAACATAAACATTTCAATCGTGAAGAAGGATTCAAACTATCCATGACGTGGAATCCAGTGATTAGTAAAACACAACCTTTACGTTAACATGATCCTAAAATTTTGAGACACAAAAAAGAGAGGATAGGTGAAGATTCATCGGCCTTACGGAGTCTCAACAACGCTGTGACATTCTGCTAGTGTCCACGGCCGGTGCAACCTGGTCGAAACTTCAAGTAATTTTAAGGTACAGACGCCCATTGTTGAGCATAGGCCTTCTCAACCGTTTCCACTCCTGACAATCCTGGGCCTCAATCATCCATTAAGTTCCGGCTGATTTGACCAGACCGTTAATTCCCGTACAATAAATAGTTACAAAGAACAGCAATTCACACAATATTTTCAACCCGCCTCCCTATTTTGCAACCTCTTCTACACCACCCATGGATTTTTCAAATTAAATTTCCCCTCATTTCATCTTACAACAGACTCTGAAAAAGATGTTCCTTTGACAAAATATACCAAACCGGTCCTATTTATAACTCTAGTTATGAATACTTATAAACTTGATTAACTTTAGGACAGTATCTCTAAAAGCATTACATCACTATAAAGCAGAATAACAACACAAAGGTTAGATAAATAGCGATCATTAGTTACTCTATTGTTGAGTTTTCATCGCAATGTAGGGGAATTATGAGGACCAGTTATGAAATTTTGTTTGAGATTTGATTGTGACAATGGGATAAGTGTAGTAATATCAGTCTTGTTTATTTGGTTTGCAGATAAATGTCAAGTAACAACAATTATATGTAGAAAAATAGTTAATTAATTAAGTAGGTGCAAGTATTTTGGACGTACATATATACCCATACGACACTAGCTGTCCCGCGCAACTTCGTATGTGTACATTTTTACCGTTTTTGCATCATTTTTCATTATGCTCCGCTCCTATAGGTCGTAGCGTGATGTTATACAGCCTATAGCCTTCCTCGATAAATGGGCTACCCAGTAGAAAAATAATATTTCAATTCGGACCAGTAGTTCCTGAGATTGCCATGTTCAAACAAACTCTTCAGCTTTACAATATTAGTATAGATTCGATACATGGTCGGTATCAGGCGCGATCCAAAACTTTGACAAAAACCGGTCAAGTGTGAGTTGCTCGCGTGGCTGGCGGAGGGGGCGGTGCATTTGATTCAACACTGCTACACTACCATATATACCACCGAGCGGTAGCGGGTCTATTGCCTGCTTAACACTCCGATCCAGTGACAAAATTCTCGCAATTGCCCCAGTTGCCTTCCCCGTTGTATCCGCACCTGGTAGGCATCAAATGTCGCAATACGTCCATATGATTATATTTCAGTTTTGTTAGAATAGAGGTAGGCATGTTCTTTTAAATAGCTTATTTATATTAATAGATACTCGCTCTAAAGTAAATGGTTCAATATTACACCAAAAACAATGTGGCTTTTAACTAAACGTATTTAGAGATTTTTCAGACACACACACGCACTTTTCCTCAAAACAAATGTATATGTTTAGTTTTTGTTTACATTTTCCTTTTAAACTGATTTTTATTATTATTATATGTGAATGCGAAGATGCGCGGCAGCCCTAATACAAGTATTTTTATAACTTACTGGGGTGTCTAAACTATTTAAAAATCCATACTTCCAGTATTCCACTCCAAAAACGTACCCTTACACTAATACAGATATAATTAAAAAGCAGACATAACTAACTGCATCACATCGCTATGTAGGTATCTACATACGCATCAAACTGTGATGCCTCTAGGACCGATCCCTCGAGAGGCAATCGCAGTCAATAGATGGTAGCGTAATCCTTCTTGCAATCTCTACTGCATTGTTACTGTGTTACTGTTGAGGGGAGAACCAGGAGATTTGTGTAATGACCGGGTGGTCAGCTTTGGTCAAGGATTCACATCACTTTTTTATATTATTAATATCTTGGGACAACTCACATAACGTCATCTGATCCCAAACTAAGCAGAGCTTGTACTATGGCAACCAGACAACTGATAAACAGACTTATATATTTCTAAACACATACATATTACACCCAGACGCAGAATAAACCATCGTGCTCATCACACTAAGTTTTATCCTGGGTAAGGGTCGAACCCAGGACCTTCGGCTTAGTAGGCAGGGTCACTGACCACTAGACCAACAGGCCAGTATACCTTAAATGACGCGCGAGTTTTGGTCAAGGATTCTAGCCTCTATTTAAAAACTCACATCACTTGTTTTGATATATCTATACGCGCAAAATTGTGAGCATACATCTGTAGGTATTACTTATGTCTATGTAATTTTTGACTTGTATAAATATAATATTATTTTATTTTTATATATATACTATTTTACAATTGCTAAGTAGGTGTTTTGAGGTTAAAATGACTTGAAATATCTATTACTTTGAAATTAACTACTATAAATCGAATAAAAAATAATCAATAGGTACCTAACGTATTTACTTACGTTTATAATATTTACAACATGCACAAATTCCGAGTCTGAACATCACAAACCGTAATCGTTATTTACACTATCTATATGTCTTATACCATTCAACCAGCCAAATCTCATACAGTCGAAACATTAAACTATACCGCAACACACCCAATCCTGCGTTAATGCTAGAACATATTAAGATAGGGCTAATCTTCACATAACTTAGGATCATGCCAGCGGAACGCAATTCAGAACCCGCTGACCATTGTCCTGCGTTTAATTTAAACGGGAAGCAACTGAACTGGTAATGATTTTACTAGCCCCTGCCAAAATATTACGAGCAATATATGCAGAACTGCAACTCTTGTTTCAAAGACTTAAGGTTCGTTCTCGATTACTTTTTGTACAGGCGCTTGTATGTTAAATGTTGTTTAAAGGTGTCGTAAGATTTTATGTGTGACGCCTGTTATGCAAACAGGTCCTATGGGTCACGTTTTTGGTTTTTGGTGCCATGAAATTTGACCCGTCGTTTATGTTAATGTTGTTATTGCACTCGGGTCATTAAATTTGATGGTTAAGAGAGATATGAATGAGTATTATTGTGCGAGTAAATTAATGTCATTAAAATATCTAGTCATTTGTACATAGTGTAAATATTAGTAGTAATTAATAATTACCTTTATTTTTTATTACAGTAATATGTATTTTTTTAAACGATACAACGAATGGTTATAAATAATACAATATATACAAGATATTTATAAACTACTCTAAATTATAAATATATTAATATTAATCACACTAATATTAAAAAGGCGAAAGTTTGTGAGTATGTGAGTGTGTATGTTTGTTACTTCTTCACGTCTAAACGGCTGGAGCGATTTTAATAAAATTTGATATGAAGTTTGCTGACACCCTGGATTAACACATAGGCTAATAAAACGCGGGTAAGATCGCGGGAAACCTCTAGTTAATTAATAAATTGAATTTAATAATTCCTAGCCTTTTGAATATGCTTCCGGATAAATTGCAAACTATGTAAAAACAGTCCAAAAAACTTTTAAAAATAATTACACTACCTACCTTAAATATCTAATTAAATATGTAAAATAAAATGTATATTACACGGCTCCTGTTACCCAGATAGACCCTTTGAGGTCTTCATGGTACAGATATTATATAAATAATTATATCATTAAGTAAATTAGAAAAACAAAACTTAATGTTTAAAATAGGTAAGTCGTAAATACGGAAAACCTGTAATCTTATCAATAAACTTATTGAAATAGAAAACAAACATTTACCTAAACACATAAGTCATTCATTAAAGACAATTTATTGTCTGAATTCTACAAAACCGTAGTAAAAAATAGCAAAAAGCCAACGTCACGCGGTATTCCCAGGCGGTCACCCATCCAAGTACTAACCGCGCCCGATGTTGCTTAACTTCGGTGATCGGACGAGAACCGGTGTGTTCAACATGGTATGGACGTTGACGATTGGAGGGTTAAACCAATAGATCTTCTTCTAACAGTCTTGTTCTATTAAATTATAAATAGCAAAAAGCCAACGTCACGCGGTATTCCCAGGCATTTTATATTATGAGACTGATTGGGCTTCAGTCAAATAGCGCATAATCGAATAAATTATTTCGGTTATCCTATTAAACGGTTTAATACCTTTAATTTTTTTCAAAAGATTACAATAATCGCAATAGAATATTTCAACAAAATAATATTAGCCTTGAAGCGTTTTTAGTAGGGTAATCATAAAATAAAAATCTTATTATCTTGTCATGATTATTAATATTTAACATTCAATAAAATACATACAAAATAAAATATATACAAAGTGGCGTGCAATTGGAGAGGCCTATGTCCAGCAGTGGACATAGGCCTCGATAGGTTGATGCTGAATAAAATACATATAATAAATATTACAAAGTGATAAAATTTGTGATTTTGTTAGGTTGACGGGGTCCGCATACCGCAGTAGAGTCAGTTTGATCTACTGAACCGATTTTGACCAATACAAAGCTACGTTATTTGTGAGTAGACACTCACAAATAAGGTTAAATAACAATACGCTACGACCAATAAGAGGTGAGCAACAATGGAAAATGTTGCAAAAACGGGGGAAAATGACCCAAACGAAGTTGCGCGGGTCAGCTATCTATACTATCACTATAAAGCTGAAGAGTTTTTTTGAAAGCGATAAGCTCAGGAATTACTGGTCCGAATTGTAATTTTTTTTTTTTTTTGAATAGCCCTTTTATCGGGGAAGGCTAAATAACACCACGCTACGACCGAGCAGAGCAGCAATGAAAAATGTTGTAAAGACGGGGAAAATTTACACAGACGAAGTTGCGCGACTTAGCTGATAAAATATATTTTTAGTACTTCTAATGAGTTTTACAATGTATATTTTATCATACACATTATAATCATTACACCCTTTCAATATCTTCAACACTACCGCTGCCAATGAAATCACCAAATTACTGTAACAGTAAAAATGAGTAAAATAACAGTAAAATTGACGTTCATAACAAGGGAATGCTCTTTGGTAATGAATGAGCTTGTTTAAATAATTTCCGTATGGGTACAATTTTTACCTCGGTTGCACACGAACGGTTAATGGCAGGATCTATTGAAATATTCAGTTGTCAATCTTGTGAATAGTATGTGGGGTAGTTGGGATCTTGTTAAGTAAAATATAATAATATTGTGATAGTTTATTGGTTACTTTTTTAAATTGTAATAACGTAATATTTTGATTAAGTTTTTACAAATGGTAAAAATATTCACAATAGAAGTTTCATACGGCATGACATTTTCTTTAAAACAAGAAGGAACGATAGAGACGAAAAAAAGACAAGATAGGCCTAGAAAAGGTTTATACAACTGATGACAGAAAGTGGAAAATAGAGAGGAGTGGAGTATATAATTATGTTGTTAAGACGACCAAAAGTCTTATGTCTCTATCTAAGCATATCTCGACATCACAATTTATCAGAATATGCTCAGTCGTTGCATAGAAATACCTCCACATAAATTGAACAGATTTTTATCCGACTTCAAAAGAGAAGGTGTGAAAATATGTTAGTATGTTCTTAAAAACTACTGATCCAATTTGGATGGGGTTTTTTTTATTCGACAGCATATTTTTCTGGAAAGGATTTAATGTTTATAACATTGTCCTAGGTTAGAAGAAAGACACCAAAGTTACAGACTAAAACATAGGACTACCTAAGTAGCTAAAATTTCTACTTATCGGTGATGTGCTTAATCATTCGCTTGATTGTCAATTGAAATCTTTTAATTTTCTTATAAAGGTTATTATAGTGTACTTACATTATGTACAATCGGCCAAAAATATGATCTATCACCATACGGTTTAAATTCATTTGCACATTATAAATACCAAGGTATATTTTCTATTGTAATAATATTCTGACAGTTGCTAATTTCAACCTTAACGCTGCGCGCTGTTTTAGTTACAAATGAAGCTTTCTCAAAACTGCTAGACCACTTTTTGGCTGACTGCTACCTGTTTTTTTTTTACAGAAAGATATAGTAAACACGATTTATAAACCTACAAAATTACATGTCCGTATGTAAATATGCATTCTAACAATCAAAATAGTTACCCAAAATACAAGACAATTATAGAACAATTTATTTAAGTATTCTATTTTCCTAAGGGTAGTATTATTTCTTTTCATTGGTTACGTATTTATTTGGGGACACGTGTCAAACAAATTGCTTACCAATTTTCGGCCGAGAATCAAACCCCGCACTGGTCACTCAACTGAGTAATTGCTCAGTTTACTTACTTGTTTTATATTATTTCTTTTGTTATGCTTTTGAGAATATTTTTTTAGATTTTCGAACCTATCAAAAATCTATAAAAATATTCTTAAAAGATTATGGATAAGGTACAAGGTTGTTTAATTAGAGTCTAACGGCTGGTCTCAGTAATCTAACTATCGATGGATTTGGCTACTAGAGGTATATATTTGACATAAGCTCCATACAAAATATGTCAAAATTCTACTTATAGTAAATCCATCGATAGGTAGATTATTGAGATCGGCCGTAATTAAACAACTTTGTACCTACCAGTTAGACATGGGTTTTAAGTAAGTAACAAATAAAGTAACTCAATTTAGAGACGCCTGCAACTCTTAAAGTATCTTTTTAATTGTTATTGGGGGGTAAATCGAGTACCTATCATAATTTTAGGGTTAGAGTGTTTTATAAAGCTACCTTTTGTCCCGTTTAAACCGGATTGCAAGGTCCGTATACAAAAGTGTACCTATGAAAATATAATTCACTGCCTCTGTGGCGCGGTGGGAGTGTTTCCGACTGCTACGCAAGAGGTCGTGGGTTCGATCCCCACCCAGGATAAAACTTTGTGTGATGAGCACGATGGTTTATTCTGTGTCTGGGTGTTATTTATCTTTAATATGTATGTATTTAGAAATATATAAGTATGTTTATCAGTTGTCTGGTTTCCATAGTACAAGCTCTGCTTAGTTTGGGATCAGATAGCATTGTGTGAGTTGTCCCAAGATATTATTATTATATTATTATTATTCATATTATATTGTACCTACCTATGTTTTTTGCCTATATGACAATACTAGCTGTGCCCCGCGGTGATACCCGCGGTTTATTAGCCTATGTTTTAATCCAGGGTGTCAGCTAACTCCATATCAAATTGTATTAAAATAGCTCCAGCCATTTAGACGTGAAGAAGTAACAAACATACACACTCACATACTCACTAACTTTCGCCTTTATAATATTAGTGAGATATTATGTATGTATACCTATTGTGATATACTTAGTCTTGAGTTACGGGCTTATCAGTTTATATACAACTGTTTCATATCGACAAAGTAGATAGTCCTAATGTTTTGGGAAGTACCTACTTAAGTGCCTGCACTAAATTGTATGTAGATATGTAGGTATATCGAGTTAGACAAATTATTAAGAGTAGATTTAATAGCCAATAAAAAATGTACATATTATCTGATATAATAAATAATGGATTGTTAGACAAAACAATAAATGATACAATAAAGCTATAAAATCTCATACTTACCATTTGTTAATAAAATGTTGTTATAGTTTTATAACAACATTTTATTATGAGGAATAATAACATAAAAATAAAAGAACCAAATAACGAAACATTTTTAACCTTACGACGACAGAAATAGAACTGATTTTTTTCCAGCAAAATTGGCCATTTTACACCGCACAAAAATTCGTTGTATGAAAAAGACGACATTCTATTTTTGTCTTTTTTTACTGTGACGTCATGTTTATCGCCACTAAGGTAAAGTGGCGGGTAATTTCGCAACCAGTTGCAACGCTTCGGTAGCCGTGATCGTCTAGTGGTTAGGACCCTACGTTGTGGCCGTAGTAACCCAGGTTCGAATCCTGGTCACGGCAGTGTTCAACACTGTCATGGCGAAGCTTTCTTTTTGTTTTTTTTCGGTAGTTGTTCTGATTAGTAGAATTTAATTTTAAAAAGTTTTTTTTTTTTGTTTAATTATTTCCCAGTTCCTATTTCGTTTTTTATTACTTATCTTTTAATAGTGTTCTACTGTCAGGTCAAATCAATCGATATGAAATATATATTAAAACTACACCGCATCAGTTGCTATCGTAAATGTATTTACTTTTAAACAATGAGGAAGCATTCGTTTTGATAATTATAAATTTAAACAAACCAACCAAACATTTTACAAGGAGTAGGTCTAAGCCTGGGCCTTATACGGGGGTACCAATAATGCCACTTAATGAATAATACCAGATAAGTCTCAAATCTCAAAATCAGAGCTCAGTGTGACAGTCAGATCTTTGCAATGATGTGGGTGTCACTGATACTGTAATGGGCTACTGGGCTTACCCTATGGCTCACGCCTCATGCTCGTTTCTTCATTTAGTGGTACCTAACTAAAAAAAAAATCCTGAAAAAGACTTGTTGCCTGATTAGTATGAAAATGAAAAATAAAATAAAAAATATTGCAATAGACACAGTATTACATTTGTAATAATGTCGAATCATTCCTAATCTAAAGATGGGTTGACATTTACTGATGTATTACTGTTGGTCTTCTCACTGAGCTAGCCTGTATCGAGGAAATATAAGTTTTGTAGATACTGTCACTTGTCGAGATTCGAGAATGAAAACTTATACTTTCACCAAAAGAATTCATTAATTTAACATTCTTTGAACTCAGTCGAAAACTCAAAACATAGCAATCTAAATAACGATAAGTTCTTAGATAAAATTAGAATAAGACTGTTAAAAAAATTAAGATCGGTTAGTTTAACCCTCCAATCGTCAACGTCCATACCATGTTGAACACACCGGTTCTCGTCCGATCACCGAAGTTAAGCAACATCGGGCGCGGTTAGTACTTGGATGGGTGACCGCCTGGGAATACCGCGTGACGTTGGCTTTTTGCTATCTTTATTTTATGAAGCTAAATATATAAAAGTATATGTAGTTAGAAAAATAATGAGTAGGAACTCAGAAGTTCAAACACACAGATTTAATTTATAGAAATAGTTTTAAAATAAAATATTTTCGACTAGCTGCCTGTCTCGGCCTCGCAGGGGTATCGTAGGTTTTTATACATTGAGTAACAATTTATTAAGTTACATTTACAATGCGGGCTGGGCAGGTGGGCGTCTGTGTTCCGGACTGTCAAGTTATTATGTTTATTAGTTACATGCAAAAATACAAATCTTCCCTCTTTATAATAATAGTATAGATTTAATTAAGTAGGTAAACATAATGTATTGATTGCTACTATATTTGGTATTTCCTGTTAAGTATAGTTTTACCTATTTCGTTTGCTTTCAGCAAATGTTATTTCCTTCTTGTTATCAACTGTGTGCTTATTTTTTACAATATTTTCAGTTTTCCAGTTTAGGCGGTGCGCCTTTGCACGACCGCTTGACTTAGATTTACAAGAAGGAGTATAATATGTAGGTACCTAAAACAATAATTAAATGAAGCAAGATTTTTTACTTAATTAAAATGAAAATTGTATTTGTACCTATTTATCGAATTTCGTTACGTACAAGTAGATTAGGTGAACTAATCGCAGAACTGATAGCCGCATAAATTGTCTTTAAATGTTTAAATATATTTTATGTTTTGACACTATCAAAACTAATAATGATTACTTATTGTTTTTGTCACAGCTACTTAATGTTTTCTGAATAGGTTTTATTAAAAGATTAAAAAAACCGGACACGTTTCAGTTGGACTCGCCAACTCAGGGTTCCGTATAAATTTGTAGGTACATAAAATAGTTCTGGAATCGAGTCACGCAGTTTTTTAACAATATATTTTTTATGATTTAATTACAAATCTATAGTTTTCAGACTACTCCCTATATTAATAGTATAAGACGCTATTACTTACCAAATTGTATAGTACTAGGTCAACAGAAAATACCTTTTAAATTTAGATTCCTTGAGAGTCGATACTCTCAAGGAATCTAAATGTACGTTTTTTGCGTCATAAACGACCGTATATTTTTTTACTGCAGGTCAATTCACAAATTCAAAGCAGTACAATTGCAGTTAAGTTTCGATTAAAACGGCCATTTTCTTATTTTTGTAACTTTGGTTCGATCTTAAAAACGCTTGCACACCGTACTAAAATATCATTATTGCGCTTGCGTCAAGTATGCACTTGACGCAAGCGTATTTGAGATCGATCCCAAAGTTACAAAAATACATAAATGGCCGTTTTAAACGAAACTTAACTGCAACTGCACTGCTTTGAATTCGTGAATTGACCGGCAGTCGCAGCCTAGACTTATAAGAGTTTAAGGTAGGTACTGCATTTATTACAGTGGATGTTAAATGATATAGAAAACGCTTTTGTATTCTCGCTAATGTATACTAGTGTACTTAATAACACGGATTCCATACTGTACTGCAGTAGAAAGTACTCAAGGATACTACGGATGTAACTGTTGTAGATAGTAATTGTAACGTAGAGCTCCATAAAAAAATTCACTTGTCTTACGTTGAATCCTTATAATTTAGACGTTTTTGAAATTATGTGATCAAAGTGTTTTCTAAATTTCAAGTCCTTATTAACAATAACGCCTAAATCTCTAACGCTATGAACCTCTCTCTATATAAAATTGTTAATAATGCAGTTTGCAAGACGCGAATTCTTGTGCCAGCTGAATTGAATGAGAGCATAGAGTTATTCGAATACATCGTGTCTCGTCCGATCACCGAAGTTAAGCAACATCGGGCGCGGTTAGTACTTGGATGGGTGACCGCCTGGGAATACCGCGTGACGTTGGCTTTTTGCTATTTATAATTTAATAGAACAAGACTGTTAGAAGAAGATCTATTGGTTTAACCCTCCAATCGTCAACGTCCATACCATGTTGAACACACCGGTTCTCGTCCGATCACCGAAGTTAAGCAACATCGGGCGCGGTTAGTACTTGGATGGGTGACCGCCTGGGAATACCGCGTGACGTTGGCTTTTTGCTATTTATAATTTAATAGAACAAGACTGTTAGAAGAAGATCTATTGGTTTAACCCTCCAATCGTCAACGTCCATACCATGTTGAACACACCGGTTCTCGTCCGATCACCGAAGTTAAGCAACATCGGGCGCGGTTAGTACTTGGATGGGTGACCGCCTGGGAATACCGCGTGACGTTGGCTTTTTGTTTGCTAAGAATAAAAAGATATGAAATAAAAAAAAAAATCCTTAACCGTTGCGTCCCTTTACGTCAATTTTCCTCGTTTTTTATTTCACACAAAAATACTAAAGTTGCGTCAAAAAATTACTTTATTACCCAGTCTCATAGCTACCAAATATACAAAAAAACATTAAAATTGGTCAAGCCGTTTGTTGGACTACAAACACCATGATATAAGATTTTGATTGTGACAAAGAATGTGAATATAATTATGAAATAAAAATAAAAATATTTTAAGTGTTCATTTTATTATTTTTATTAAGAAATAAGGTAAGTGCTTTATTTCCTAATAAACCTAATTTTCAGTAATTAAATTTCAATAATTTAAACTAAAACCCTAATTCATAGTTTCTTACTTATGTACCTCTATTTATTCTAAACTCCACCTCACTATTAAACCAAACAATCAAATAGTTTTCGCAAAGACGATTTCCCTCAAATTTTCCATGACAAAGCTTCCAAACAATAAACTGCCATAACTTCCATCCCATTCAAACTTGGCTAAGCCTTCGGATGCTAAACATAACCATTTCCTACTCCCATACAAGACATACATCGCACATCAATGACGTGGGCCATCAAAACAACAATACTTTATATATTACTATCATTACATGAAAACCACTGTAAAAAGACCCTGATCAAAGTTTTTGCTATTCAAATTTGACCCTTATTCTAAGTGAGGCAAAGTTTTTAAATATGAGTATGGTTACTACGGATAACCTGGCTTTGCTTTTAGCCGTTTGACTTCTTGGCAGTCCCGCTGTGAAAGGTAGAGAAAATGATGAGTGCAATTTTCTTAGATAGTTTATCGTGAATAGGTTTGAATTTCTAACAAACACCTATAAAAAATATTAAATAATGAACTAGTAGTCTAGATTTGAATGTCAATTTCGCGTTAAGAGTGTTTATTTCTTACAAAATCCGTTTTGAAATAAATTTCAAGAACTTAAAAAAATATTTATAAAATTCAGGGGATGTTTCTTTACCAAGAAACCAAACTTAGGGAAAGTTTTGTTTTTTGGTAACAGATTAAATAGTTGTGATACAGAAAGATACTTATACAAGAAAATGCATAAACATTTATTCTTATTATTTATAACTACGCTTGTGTTATGTGCTTACTAATAATTAATCTAAGTACCAATTAAAATGTTAAATAATCTGAAGCTTACTACTTAGTTATTACTTACTTAGCTTACTACTTAGTATTCCCTACAAAAATATCAATTTCGATTTTCCGCCTGTTTTCCACATACACATAACAATTTTCGGTTTCAGAATTTATTTTGTGCTCGTAGTATTTTGTGATAGATGCCAGATACTTTTCACTATGTACTAAATTGAGACTAATAAAACAAAATCAAATCAGCACTTTTATATTAAAGATAGAAAATTAAATTTTAAGCTCAGGATAAAAAAATATTTACACAATGTTTTTAAAAATTCTAAACGAACCGCGCCCGATGTTGCTTAACTTCAGTGATCAGACGAGAACCGGTGTGTTCAACATGGTATGGACGTTGACGATTGGAGGGTTAAACCAATAGATCTTCTTCTAACAGTCTTGTTCTATTAAATTATAAATAGCAAAAAGCCAACGTCACGCGGTATTCCCAGGCGGTCACCCATCCAAGTACTAACCGCGCCCGATGTTGCTTAACTTCGGTGATCGGACGAGAACCGGTGTGTTCAACATGGTATGGACGTTGACGATTGGAGGGTTAAACCAATAGATCTTCTTCTAACAGTCTTGTTCTATTAAATTATAAATAGCAAAAAGCCAACGTCACGCGGTATTCCCAGGCGGTCACCCATCCAAGTACTAACCGCGCCCGATGTTGCTTAACTTCGGTGATCGGACGAGAACCGGTGTGTTCAACATGGTATGGACGTTGACGATTGGAGGGTTAAACCAATAGATCTTCTTCTAACAGTCTTGTTCTATTAAATTATAAATAGCAAAAAGCCAACGTCACGCGGTATTCCCAGGCGGTCACCCATCCAAGTACTAACCGCGCCCGATGTTGCTTAACTTCGGTGATCGGACGAGAACCGGTGTGTTCAACATGGTATGGACGTTGACGATTGGAGGGTTAAACCAATAGATCTTCTTCTAACAGTCTTGTTCTATTAAATTATAAATAGCAAAAAGCCAACGTCACGCGGTATTCCCAGGCGGTCACCCATCCAAGTACTAACCGCGCCCGATGTTGCTTAACTTCGGTGATCGGACGAGAACCGGTGTGTTCAACATGGTATGGACGTTGACGATTGGAGGGTTAAACCAATAGATCTTGTTCTAACAGTCTTGTTCTATTAAATTATAAATAGCAAAAAGCCAACGTCACGCTGTATTCCCAGGCGGTCACCCATCCAAGTACTAACCGCGCCCGATGTTGCTTAACTTCGGTGATCGGACGAGAACCGGTGTGTTCAACATGGTATGGACGTTGACGATTGGAGGGTTAAACCAATAGATCTTCTTCTAACAGTCTTGTTCTATTAAATTATAAATAGCAAAAAGCCAACGTCACGCTGTATTCCCAGGCGGTCACCCATCCAAGTACTAACCGCGCCCGATGTTGCTTAACTTCGGTGATCGGACGAGAACCGGTGTGTTCAACATGGTATGGACGTTGACGATTGGAGGGTTAAATTATTGGAGCTATATCTTTGTAATAATCTTGTTCTATTGTTATCTATCTCTAAAATGTATTATTATCAACCAACTTTAAAAATTAGGATGTTCTCAATTGGACTGTTTTTTTCTGAATTAAACATTTTGTAAGTTGGTGCCAGCAAATGTAGTTTTATGTTTTAGGCACAAACTTCAAAATTTTCAGGTAATTATTTTTTGTTGATGTCTTATTAAATCACCTTACTATAAAAAGTACAAAATAAAAAAATAAATTTAAAAACTAAAAAAAACTCGCCTGAAAATGACAGACACATAACGCATTGCAACGGTCGTGGTTACGCGTAGTCTTTCGTCTTCGTAGGTTGATAATAATAATAAAAAATATTTGAACTTTGTCCGCGAGATTGTTGACATGTGGGATGTGGATTCAGCTGTCATTGTGGCGATAGTTGTATCAGTTTTATACAATTAAATGTTTTTTTTTGTTTAAATATTTAATAGTGTAAAAAATTAGAAAAATGATAAATAAAGGGAATAATAATAATAAATACCATTTATTTCAGGCTACTAAGCATACAAATAGTAAAAGACTAATATCATGCAAATACATACTTAAAAACAATAAACTAATACATAATTATTTACTTTTTTAATAATATAAAATAATAAATTAAAACGACACTAGGATTGAGACAGCGGCGTCGTGTTTCGCTGCGTGGTGTCACGTAAACTTCCACGAAAACGTCGGTACGCGATACCCTTCGGCCAGAAGTCCTCCTTCATAAAGATGGACAGATGTTCACTCGGAACTCGCACCATGAATGATTTGAAGTTGACATAATGGCGCGACTCCAACTTCTCCACCCTCAAGGTCCAGTTTGTCTTGATAAGGAGGTACTCCGCAAGTTCCTCTGCCTTTGGGGTGTGATGCAGACGAGACACATATAGCTGCGTCGTTGCTATTGCTGGACGCAGCAGTGTGTTAGGTCCCGTCACGCCGGTACCATATTGGTTTTCCCCGTTTCTGTTGTACAACGATGCGGCTGACCTTGGCAGCATAATACACTTTAGAAATAGATAACAATAGAACAAGATTATTAGAAAGATATAGCTTCATTATTTTAACCCTCCAATCGTCAACGTCCATACCATGTTGAACACACCGGTTCTCGTCCGATCACCGAAGTTAAGCAACATCGGGTGCGGTTAGTACTTGGATGGGTGACCGCCTGGGAATACCGCGTGACGTTGGCTTTTTGCTATTTATAATTTAATTTAAGTCTGTTAGAAGAAGATCTATAGGTTTCACCCTTTATTGGTCAACATCCATACCATGTTGAACACACCGGTTCTCGTCCGGTCACCGAAGTTAAGCAACATCGGGCGCGGTTAGTACTTACTATGGCACGGCCGTTGCAATGTGGTAACGGGGAAAACGCGTGACCACGGCCATTGCAATACGTTATGTTTCTGTCCTTTTCAGGCGGGTTTTTTTTTATTTAGTACTTTTTAGTAGTAAGATAATTACAAGGTGATTTGATAAGAACTATCTGTTTTATTATTAACGTTTTGATTTAGCACTTCAAGAATGTTTTTAATCATATAAGTTATATATATTATCGTACTCATCTTTTTTTTTTCTTTTCTTTTGTAATCCGCCATCAGTAGAATACTATAATCGGATGTGATGATGGTTAATAGCATGCGAGCACGGTCTCCACTGAGGCCGTAACTCCTGGAAAGAGGGAGTTATAACAGCAACTTCATATAGGTGGTTAGCTGGAGAATCTGCTGTCCAGCTCCAAAATATGTGCCCGTTTCAGACATTTAGGAACGTCACCCTGCAACAGCTTCTGGGCAAGTTTATTTGGGTGATTATTGAGGCGAAGCTTGTAATGTGAGCAGTATTTTGTAATCTCCTCTTTAATGGTGGGGAAATTGGAGAACTTGTGAGTTTCGGCATTGGTGATGAACCATGGCGCCTTTAGAATAGTTTTAAGAATTGCATTCTGAGATCGCTGGAGAATTTCAATGTTTGAATGGCTTGCACTTCCCCAGAGCTGAATGCCATATGTCCAGATTGGTTTAATGGCCACCTTATACATCAGTAGTTTATTATCAGTGGATAAATTTGAAGATCTTCCTAGTAACCCATGTAAGTGCCGAAATTTCAGGTTCATGGCGTCTCTTTTTGCTTTGAGGTGATTTTTCCAAGTGAGCCGCCGGTCCAGGTGAAGACCCAGGTACTTGATATGCTCGACATGTGGCAAGGTGTCGCTGCCCAAAGCTACGGGTGGGCAATCCCCCCGGCGGAGTGCGAAAGTGACATGTGCAGATTTGGTCTTACTAGCAGCTATTCGCCATGTTTTAAGCCATTTGTCTACTCTATCCAGTTGTGTTTGTAATTTAGCCGAGGGTACTCGCCTTTTAAAAAGCTTTGATTAAATACCCCACTCTAGAGGCTTAGAAAAAAATTCTGTTTGCCCAATAACGCTGAAATAAAAAAGTACATCATCTAGATGAATTAAATGCCGTATAAAAAATTCAAAATTTTCTTTATTTACTTAGGATGCAAAACATCTGTTGTGATACGTCGTGGTTCTACATGTACATGTAATGCCAAGTTCGCAAACAATAGGTAAAGCCGGAGAAAAGAACCTGGCAATAAAAACTCGCGACCACTCTTTTTAAATTGCCAATTTTACAATGTTAGAATGTTTATAAACTTGTGCTTCGACTAATATACTATACTCATACACCATGTTAAAGGACTGATGCAAATTGTATTATCAAAAAGTTGAAACATGAGATAAACCAAAATCAGCCTTAGTGGGTACAATATAGTTGGAGCATCTACTTACAACATAGTTAAAAACTATATGTGCTTAAATATGGGCCAAAGTACTTGTAACGAATGATTAAATATAAAATATTAATTTTGATATCAAAAGGAAGAAAAGAATGGCCTTTATTCGTAACGCAGAAACTTTATTTACAAAAGTCAAATCATGCTCTTAATCAATGTGACAATCAAAACAAAGTGACAATAAAATTTAACCAAGCATATTAAAGCAACAAGGAGCAAGCAACTAGATTCATTTTTCTTTATCATTTAAATATTTATCCACTGAATAATAACCTCTACGTCCAAGATGATTTTTGATTACATTTTTAAACTGAATCACTGATAGATTCTTAATACTAGCTGGTATCTTGTTAAATACTCTCACAGTGAATTATAAGTTCTATGTAGTCTATGATATTGACCTACTAATTTGTGCTTATTTCTCGTGTTCACCGGGTGAATGTCACTATTTTTGTGATATAAATGCATATTTTGTTTAACAAACATAATGTTTGCAAATATATACTGAGACGCAACTGTCATAATACCTATCTCTTTAAACTTTTCTCTAAGGGAAACTCGTGCACATAGTTTGTAAATCGCACACACTGCACGTTTTTGAAGAATAAAAACTGACAGCTTAAGCTGCAGAACTGAGTTTCCGTGCGAGACATGATATTTGGGCGCCCCATTGTAGCTTACTATATATAGTAATTCCCAAAAAAACCGTTGAATCAACTAAATGAATAACTTCATTGTTTAAAACAAGATTTGTACTGATATTTTTTACATTTGGCAAACTAAATATAATTTTTAGAATTTAAATTGTAAACCATTCAAGAACTAATGCGAGGAACCGGTTTACTTCATAATTATTTTAACGATTGGTTTTGAATATAAGCTAAGTGTCATCAGCAAATAGAACAATATAAGTTACTAGTAAAAAATACCAGATCGTTTATATACACCAAAAATAGAAAAGGGCCCAGAATTGATTCTTGTGGCACGCCCATACTCACTGTAGATCCGGACGACCTTATTCCGTTAATGTCAACATACTGCATTCGCTCACTAAGATAAGAAGCAACAAGATTTAGCGCTGTACCCGTAATGCCGTAATGCCTAAGTTTTAGCAGAAGTGTACTATGCACCACACAATCAAATGCTTTTGAGAGGTCACAGAAAACACCAATGGCGTCCTGCGAGTTTTCTCAGGCACTATATATGTGTTTTTATAGTTTAGAGCCTGCATCTACTGTCGAACGACCCTTTGTGAATCCATATTGTTCACTACGCAGGAGATTAATAGATTTAAAATGTGTTTCTAACTGCATTAGTGTGGCCTTTTCAAAGATTTTACTAATAGCTGGTAAGATAGAAATAGGTCTAAAATTACTAGGGTCGCTTTTTGATCCGGCTTTGAACAAAGGGATTACTTTACTATGTTTCATTAAATCAGGAAACACGTCGGTATCAACACATCGATTAAATATTGTAGCTAAATGTGGTGCTATTTTAATTATAATGCAATTCATTAATTTAACAGAAATACCCCATAAGTCTGCTGTCTATTTGCAATTAATAGACTCAAATATTTTTATTATGTCATTGGGGTTTATAAAATTAAAACTAAATGGTACAGTACACTCTTTCACACAAGTGATTGGGCTTTAGCCGGACATGAATTTAAGGAGCAGGCTGTATTTATAGGTATTTTAGCAAAGACATCATAAAATGTTTGCGCTAGATCTAAATTGTTAGTTACAATTTTACTACCAACACATAATTCAAAATTATGATCACGTAGGCTGGTCCGCGCAGCTTCAGCATTGATTATGTTTCAAGTGGCTTTAATTATATTCTTCACTTGTTTAATATTTCTACTTAGATGTAAAGATCATAAGCTCTACTTATTTGTATGCCAGTTGTTGCCCAATCACAAAAGCTAATTTTTCGATTTTTATAAAAAGTCTTAGTTGTGAAAATATTATTGAATTCATGTTTGATAATGTTAAACAAAGACGCATCTATATTAGCAATACGGACAGAAACATTTGTATTAAATTTGTTTAGGCGAACTGTACTCATTGGCCTACATGTGATCTTGTTTACTTTAGCCACTGTATGAATACGGAAAGTGACTTTCTGTCCACAGTGATCGGAAGTTAAATCACTCGATCTAAACAAATTCTTCAAATTAAATGAGTTAAATAAAGTACATAATCTAATACACATAGGTGACTGTTCAAGTATATTAACGTTGGAATCGCCACATACTACTACATGCTTTTTACCATAACTAAGAACTTTTAGTACATCTTCCATTATAGTCTCGAATAAATTAAAGTCACTCTGTGGTGGACGGTAGACCCAAACAACAATATGCTCCTTTAATTCTACACAAGAGAGTTCTACTTTACAGTACGCTCGACAGAACCAGCTACAATATTTTTACGTTCTATAATATTCACACTATTAGAAACAAAAATCATAGACCCACCATTTATAGCCTTCTTCCTTAAGAACATGCTTACCATACTATAATGTTCATTATTAAAAATCAGTTCATGATTTTTTAACCAGTGTTCTGTGACACAAAAAAAAACAATATGGTAGGTCTTTAAAATTAATTATATTTTTTGAATCTTGGAAGATAAGCCCTGAATATTTTGATGTACTATTGTTATCATATGTTTGCTTATCTGTTGTCCTAGAAAGTTTGAACTAGGAGTAACTTTATTGATCCTAGAAGAATTGGTAGAATTAACTGATTGCTATGGTACACTAATCGTACTAAGGTCAGCGCCTTAAATATAGTAGACAAATATATAGTATTTTTTGTTAAAGTATAATTTATTGAAATCGGTTTAGCCCTTGAGGAGTTATGAGAGGACATAGGAACATTGGAAGAATAGGTACATACAAACATACATACATACAAGTCAAACACATAACCCTACTCCACAGTCGGGTAAAAACAATCACAATCATAAGTCATAATACATTAGGCATACATACATAATTAAATCAAAACTCGAAAATGTTTTCATTTTAAAATACGTGTTTGTCATTCTAAATTTAAAACAAAGTAAATAATACTTGTTGACTTCGTAGTTCCTATTTATTAATCACACTAATATTATAAATACGAAAGTTTGTGAGTATGTGAGTGTGTATGTTTGTTACTTCTTCACGTCTAAACGGCTGGAGCGATTTTAATAAAATTTGGTATGGAGTTAGCTGACACCCTGGATTAACACATAGGCTAACAAACCGCGGGTAACACCGCGGGGCACAGCTAGTGGTATATAATTTTATAAATTACTAATATATAATTATAAGCAAAAAGCCAACGTCACGCGGTATTCCCAGGCGGTCACCCATCCAAGTACTAACCGCGCCCGATGTTAAAATAATGGAGCTAATCTTTCTTATAATCTTGTTCTATTGTTATCTATTTCTAAACTGTATATTATCAACCGGCTTCAAAAATTAGGAGGTTCTTAATTCAACTGTTCTTTTTCTGAATTTTGAAATATGTAAAACATTTGAAGTTGGTGCCAGGAAAGGTAGTTTTATGTTAAACACTTCAAAATGTTTATAGTTAATCTTTTTTTTTTTAGAAAATAGTTTTTTTTACTTATTGTTGTTTACGTTTTTTTTTCAAATAATATAATTATATTATCTTTAATTATACAAGGTTTAGTTGTAAGGATATATTATTTTTGAATGGTTGTCAGCCTTTCATTTGTTTTTACCCGTGACATCTACGGAGACATTATACATATATACTTATATTATATATTAGGGTACAAGTCCTGTGTCGCAGGGGACTTTGCAAACATACAACAAAGTACAAAGTACACCCAAACTCGGAAAAACAATTTCTGGATCACACAAAATGGTGTCTCGTGTGGGAATCGAACCCACGACCTCTTGAGTAGCAGTCGGACACACTCCCACCGGCCACAGAGGCAGTCAAAATGTTACCTTTTAAATAAAAAAAAAAACTTAATGTCGTTTACGGAAAATAAGTCAGCACTTGTGGTAACTCTACTCAATTTCACGTAATAAGAATTAGTACTACTATACGTTCATCTATGATAGATGTCATTTTTGACAACCAAAAATTGCCCCACGCGCATTTAGCTACTCTAAACGTAAAAATAGCCATTAGCTTTAATTTTATTGATATTTTTTCTGTTTTAATCCTTAAGTATTATATAAAAAATACTTAAGGACTAGTTATTTAAAAAACTGATAATCCCTTCAAGAAAAATAGCATCGATGTAATAATAATGTCGACAAATAATAAGAAAAAAAACTTTTTTCTTTAACTTTTAACTATAAACGTTTTGAAGTTTTTAACTTAAAACTACCTTTCCTGGCATCAACTTCAAATGTTTTTTATATTTCAAAATTCAGAAAAAGAACAGTCGAATTGAGAACCTCCTAATTTTTGAAGCCGGTTGATAATATACACTTTAGAAATAGATAACAATAGAACAAGATTATTAGAAAGATATAGCTCCATTATTTTAACCCTCCAATCGTCAACGTCCATACCATGTTGAACACACCGGTTCTCGTCCGATCACCGAAGTTAAGCAACATCGGGCGCGGTTAGTACTTGGATGGGTGACCGCCTGGGAATACCGCGTGACGTTGGCTTTTTGCTTATTTACTATTTGTACACTAGTCGCCATTATTTTTTGGAGATTTCAGTACTTTTGGACATAACTACTTATTAAATTTTATTCGTGTATTTTAAGTGTAGTCTTAAAACTATCTTGAGAGCTTTATTTTGCTTGTTGGGGAGGTCCCTATTTCCAAAAAGAAATTAATAATGTGAGATAGAGAAGGAAAAAGATAATCAAGGGTAGTTATAACCATGCGACGGTTAATGCCATCAATACCGACAGCTTTGGATTTATTGGAATTAAATATCCTATTGATCTCACCCGGTGAAACTGAAGAAAAGTTAAAGAAATCTATGTCAGGGCGTGAAAAGCTAGCTAAATACTCACAGGTACGACGTATGGTTAGATGATTAATAGGTATTGATCTCATTTATCTAACCGTCATCTGAGGAGGAGGTATGCCGGGTTTGCCGATTCCAAGGTTCAGAAGATATATTTTTTTTAATATTTAGTAGTTATATATATTACTAGCTGTGCCCCGTGGTGTTACCCGTGGTTTATTAGCCTATGTGTTAATCCAGGGTGTCAGCTAACTCCATACCAAATTTTATTAAAATCGCTCTAGCCGTTTAGACGTGAATAGGTAAATCCCAAACATACACACTCACACACTCACAAACTTTCGCCTTTATAATATTAGTGTGAAGTGTGATGTGATAGTGTAGTTGACAATTGGAAGGTTAAACCAATAGATCCTCTTCTAACAGTCTTGTTCTATTCAATAATAAATAGTAAAAAGTCAACGTCACGCGGTATTCCCAGGCGGTCACCCATCCAAGTACTAACCGCGCCCGATGTTGCTTAACTTCGGTGATCGGACGAGAACCGGTGTGTTCAACATGGTATGGACGTTGACGATTGGAGGGTTAAACCAATAGATCTCCTTCTAACAGTCTTGTTCTATTAAATTACAAATATCAAAAAACCAACGTCACGTGGTATTCCCAGGCGGTCACCCATTCAAGTACTAACTACTTATTAAATCTACGAAAATTATTTGTATTACTTAAGTTCCTTATATAAGTTAGGTTTTAGTCATAAATATGATGTGGAGGAGCGGAGTCTCCTGATACAGGCATCTATTTGCTTAAAAGGAGGCTCCATTCACTAGTCAAGAAAAACTTGTAACTTTTATGACAATAAATATTATTCTAACATTTAAACTTTCGCGTTGCATGATTATAACTATTTATTATACGGGAATTAACGCGCATTGTTTACCATAAAATTGGTTGACGTTTCGACCAGGTTGCACCGGCCGTGGTCACAAGCTGTCTGAATAAATATTATTATTATTTATATTTTATCTTCATTAACCTTACCTACTAAACAGTTCTGACTTTTTATACATACAGAACTATAAGTACTTAAATCTAATCCTACCCCACGAACGGTAACTATACAGTAAAAGATACCCCTCAGTGAATTCCGTACCAAGTATCATTTTAGATCAAACACGTGATAATGGCTATAAGAGCGCCCCTATTATTTGATACAATAAAAGTGAAGTGCAGAAATACCCCGCATTCTACTGCAAAATGACTGCACCCTGACTTGACGCAAGTGACCTTAACAATACAATCAAAACGTAACTTTATTAAATACATCCCAAAGTATAAATTTCATCAACAGTTGAAGGTCCAGATGAAGTATTTTAGGGTGTAGAAGTATATATGTATCGCTCGCTCAATAGGCCGTACATTCGCAGATAGGAACTAATGGTGATTGAGAAAAATATGGCAGGAACATACAGTACAATAACTTGTGGTTATGTCTTCATGAATATTGAAGATGAGAGTGATAGGTAGGCTTTTATTTCTTTTATTTGATTATGACAATACGATGTTAATGGTTCTCGTAAATTGTATGTCTGCTTTATATCGAGAAGTAAAATTTTAGATGATCATAATTTTGGTGTCGACAGCGGGATTGATTCGATTTGTGTGCGAAATAGTGTCGTTATCAATGTTGCTAATGCTTATTTTGCCTATGTTTGATCAATTAAATTAAAGTAGACATTTTGTTTTGTCTAAATATAGTAAAAAAAATAGCATTCTGTACCGTTTCTTGATTTTTATTAATCTAGCTGTCCCGCGCAACTTCGTATGCGTAAATTTTCCTCGTTTTTGCAACATTTCTCATTGCTGCTCCGCTCCTATTGGTCGCAGCGTGATGCAAAATAGTCTATAGCCTTTCTCGATAAATGGGCTACCCCATAGTAAAGAATTTTTCAATTCGGATCAGTAATTCCTGAGATTACCGCGTTCATTACAAACAAACAAACTCTTCAGCTTTATAATTTATGTATAGATTATAGTCAGACATGCTTATACTGGCTGTAGTTACTATAATCTTTTAAATTGTATTGTTTATAGTTTTTTTTATTTTATGTGACGTTTGCTTTCAAATAGGTTTATTTAAAAATCAAACCTTTCTCTATTATCTTTGATTCTTACCTATCATAATTATGGCTATGTAGTTAAATCCACCTAGTATCTGGCTTATTAAATTATTAACTTAATCATTAATATCACCAAATATCCTACACAGAATCTTAGAAAAAACTTTATCGAAAATTCTTCATCGTGATTCTATTTGACTGCTTCTGTGGCGTGGTGGGAGTGGGTTCGATCTCCACTCAGGTTAAAACTTTCTGTGATGAGCACGATGGTTTATTAAATGTTGATAAATTTTCGCGATTTGTACACATTATTAAAATATATATTACGGGTCTTAATCGCGTGAATAATTTGAGGTAAAATACCTTGTTTATTGCCCGACGTTTCGACCGTATTGCAACGGCCGTGGTAACGGGAAGACTAGTTGAGCTCAGCGTCGCCTCCGCGAAGCGCGGGTTTCGGAAACTACCCTCGCTTGATTTTTATCACTCACTATTACGGAACCGTCGGTACTTCGGCACACAACACTAAGGACATCTGCACACTGGCGTGTAATGTTTGTTCGGCGGTGTATACACTTGCCGATCACGGGATTCCACGATGTTGACAAACGGTATCCGTCTTCTCGCTTCCCTCGCCATCCTGGAGTAATAGTGTCGGTCAGTGGAGAGGACCTGTGGTTTGTGTAGTTCAATCCAGTGATTGGTTCCCGCGTCGGGCAATAAACAAGGTATTTTACCTTAAATTATTCACGCGATTAAGACCCGTAATATATATTTAACGATGGTTTATTCTTTGTCTGGGTGTTATTTATCTATAATATGTTTGTATTTAGACAATTTTATCAGTTGTCTGGTTTCTATAATACAAAATCTGCTTAGTTTGGGATCAGATAGCAATGTGTGAGTTGTCCCAAGATATTATTATTTATTTTCATTTTAATACTATTTTTTTTTTCAAAAAAATGTTAAAGTTAAACTGAGGAATAAATCGTCAAAACAAAAATACCTACAATTTCAGTTTGAAACAGTAAGCAGGGTATTAATTACCGTATTGTTAACGCATAGCTGGTCTCGACGCGACACTTTGTCGTCGAAACGAATTTATTCACCCCTTCACCCCTTTCTTCGGCTAGTTGACTGAATATTAATAATTTAGGGGTAATCTCTGACGATTAATGTTTTGTGTTATATGTGTGCAGATATTTTGATGGTATGTTGGGGGATCATCGCTATAGAACTTATAGGAACCTATAGATCTACGAATAACAAGTGCATTGCAAAAGAGTTTAATTTATGCAATTTTCTTGATATCTATACTTATCTATACTAATATTATAAAGCTAAGGAGTTTGTTTGTTTGAACGCGACAATCTCAGGAACTACTGGTCCGAATTGAAAATTTCTTGCACTATTGGATAGCCCATTTATCGAGGAAGGCTAAAGGCTATATAACATCACTACGACCACGCTACGACCAATAGGAGCGGAGCAGCAATGAGAAATGTTGCAAAAACAAGGAAAATTTACTCAGACGAAGTTGCGCAGGAGAGCTAGTGATTCTATAAATAAATATATACTTACTAAATAATGTAACCAATGACTAATAGCTGTTTTCATTAATCTATCTATCAATGGATTGGCTACTAGAGATAGAATTTTGACATATTTTAAAAACAAAATTAAGAATATTGAAAACGGCCGTAAAAGGTTTTGATTGAGGTAACTCTAAGAAGTTGTTTTCAGGTAATTTATGCTAAGACATTATCATCATAATTAGCCTATCGCAGTCCACGGCTGGACATAGGCCTCTCCAATTGCACCCTAAAGTTCTATCTTCGGCTTCTCGCATCCAGCTCCTGCCAGCCGGTTTGCGTAAATCATCACTGACTGAATCGCCTGAGGGCGTCCTACACTACGTTTGCCGAGACGCGGTCGTATTATAGTGAATACCAATCGAGTATTTACCCTACCATAATATTTATGAGCATCTTCTTTGTAAGTTGTACAATCAAAAGCAATGCTCTCATAGAAAAACCCTCTTTTCTAATTATCGAAGGGAATTCTTATGACAAATCTATACTAATAATAAAAAGCTAGCGTTTGTTTGTTTGTTTGAACGCGATAATCTCAGAAGCCACTGGCACAGAATAAGTAATAGTACTACCCACTGGTCCGAATTGAAAAATTATTAGCCCATTTAACGAGGAAGGCTATGCTACGACAGATAGGAGCGGAGCAGCAATAAGAAATGTTGCAAAAACGGTGAAAATTTACGCAGACGACGTTGCGTGGGTCAGCTAGTCCAAAATAAAATCCCTTTAAGTAAGTAATAGAAAACTACAGATCTCAAATAAGCATAATTATTATTTACAGTTAAAAGTTATACAATTTATTAATTTGATTAGTAACATAGGCTCCGAGCATTTGACGACATTATGTTAGAATTAATCGCCCCTAAATTGGGTATCTTTTTTCTAATCCCCATTTGAGCGTAGGTATCGGTTTTATCTAAAATCTGTCGTCTACAAACATTGACATGTGTGGCAACGAACACAAGCTGTGGACAATGATGTAGGATAAATAGAAATATTACATTACTATGTAGGTATATTGTGGGCATTTTTTTTTACAAGAGTTGTATAAGTAAGTATTGTATAAGAGTTGTATTCAATTTATGCCGTGTGGTGCCGGCTTAAGAATAGTACCACCCCATCTCTTCCCGTGGGTGTCGTCAAGGCGACTAAGGGATTTCACTCCGGAGGACGGGCAGCAGCGTCCTCTGCGTACTTAAAGCCTTACTGCGATCGCCAACCCGCTCGCCAAGCGTGGCGATTATGGCAATTACCCCCAGGATCTACTGGGGAGACCCGTGCCCAGCAGTGGGCCATCATATGGGTTGATATGTTGTATAAGCAGTCCAAAATTTGACTCAGTTTGTCTTTGTGGTAAAAATTGCTTGCTCTTGGCAAATCTTCTGAGGTTTTTG
Organism: Herminia tarsipennalis; assembly: GCA_945859575.2. Lineage (NCBI taxonomy): Eukaryota > Metazoa > Arthropoda > Insecta > Lepidoptera > Erebidae > Herminia > Herminia tarsipennalis. Next base: position 4,304,639 of record OX243852.2, on the reverse strand, counting down.
AATTTTTAGGCAATTGCATAGCTTTTATCGCGGGCTTTGAGCCTGGCGACCGAATCAAGAAATTCCGTAAAGAAAATAAAACCTAACACCCCCACTTCGTCTACCATGTAGCTCGGCCGAGCGTTCGCTTAATGTATATGTATATGGTACGACTGTACGAAGCTCGCATGGATCGAGACGAGCTGCTCCGAAATGTAATGAAAAAAAAAAAAGAAAAAAAAATACTGCATCAGTAAAAAATAAATAAATAATTACAATTGCTTATGTTGATAAAAAATGCTATGCAATAGCTTTACCGCGGCAGTCTCAAAGTACCACACATTTTTTTTTTTACTTTTTTATGAACTACTATCATAATCAAATTTACATAAATTTAATCTGTTCAAAATTGCATGATGAATGTGTGTGCAGTAGAAAAACATTATAGACCAGTAGTGTGAAAATACAATTCTTAAAAATCTTTCAAATTTACTTTACCTTTCTGTTCCGAAACATCTGCTTAGACTTTAAACAAACATTTCAAATTTGGTCAACCGCGCTATGAGGTGTTACTTCATAAAATGTGCCACTACTGTAGTTCCTACCTCGTTGTATTTTGCACCCTGACTCAGTGGGGTGAATACATTACGGGTTCCAATTCCAAAATTGTCAGCCCCAATATCAGATGAGGTTTCGACAATCGAATTTGTCACTACTGTGTTGCCAGTGATTATTTCCTATTAGTTGTATGATAAACACTTTAATATTGTTAGCTCTTTTCGAATTATGTTGGGGCTATAATATTATCTTATTACTTATAATATTATTTGGAATCGGATGACAAAATAGTACACAAGTGGTTCCTAAGACCTTTAGAATTTTATCAGCCTAGAGACTATAAGTACAAAAATAAACAAATAAATCACCATCTTTGCAGTCAATTTAGATAAGAGGGTGAAAAAAGATTGCAATAATTTCAAAGACGTCTCCCTCAGTAGGATACAAGCCCTGTGTCACGGGGGACTTTACAAACATACAAGTCATGGCACACAAAGTACATCCAGACCCGGAACAACAATTTGAGGATCACACAAAGTGGTATCCCCTGTGGGAATCGAACCCACGACATTTTGCGTAGCAGTCGGACACACTCCCACCGCGCCACCAGAGGCAGTCCCGTGGTATTCAGTTAAAGTTTTGAGAAATACAGTTTTATAGAATACATTCAAATTCAATTAAAATTATTTATTTTCAGGCAATACCTCTATTGCATCATAGCACTTATTTATTTACATTATTTTTCTTGTTTTTGTTCGAATAAAACCCTAATATAAAGAGAGTCAAAGTGTTGTCAAAGAGTTAGGCTTAATACTCACGGGCTCATTTCAGTGATCGGCTGACACTCAGTGCACTGACTTACCCTGATTGCCAAGCTAGAGAGTTTCAATTCACTCCTAGGATAAATCTACATATACACTGACGGACTCATAAACTGCATCAAAGTTCAGGTTTACTCTAAAAGGATTTTTTTATAATAAGTATGCAAACTTTTTAGATTAAATTATATAAATATGGAAAGACTGGCTCTTAATCTTAAAAAAAAATTAAATTTAAAAATAGAACTGCGGTAAAACAAATGAATATAGCCGGGAAAAGAAAATTTACTCGTAGTATCAGATTTGCGTGTTATTTATAGCAAAGTTTTAAATTAATTCTCATTGATTTTTTTTGTTTGGTCAATTGAATTATTGTTACCAGCATAATTGTTGGGTTAGTTTTTTAACACATCGAGAGTTTTTGAACCATAATATGGATACTTCGTCCGAACAAGCGGCACAAATTGTAGCATTGGTGCGGGAGGGCTTGGATCAACGAACGATTGGTAGAAATTTAAATTTAAACCAGTCTACGGTTTGTAGAATATACAGAAGGTTTGTAGAGACAGGTTCTTACAGGAGGAGACGTGGTACAGGCAGAACTCGAGCAACCACAGGTCGTGATGACCGATTTATTGTTACAACTTCCCTGCGAAATCGTTTCCTCACGTCAGTTAACATCAAAACCGAGCTTAATGAAGTGCGTGGAAAAAACGTGTGTGCACGAACAATAAGAAGAAGGTTAAAGGAAGCGGCTATCACCCCTTTTAGACCAGCAAATGGTCCAAAGTTGTCTGCAGCTCACAGACAAGCTCGCTTAAGATTTGCGCGTCATCACCTGAATTGGACAGAAGAGCAGTGGGCCTCTGTATTGTTCACGGACGAGTGTAGGACATGTTTATATGGTGCAGATGGTCGCAGAAGAGTCTATCGTCGACGTGGGGAGCGATATGCTCAAAGTTGCATTGAGGAGCGTGTTCCTTTTGGAGGCGGTTCATGTATGGTCTGGGGTGGCATATCGATGAACGGGCGAACAGAACTTGTGTTCATAGACATGGTCCGTCAAAACGGTAATAGAGGGGGTTTGACAGCACATCGCTACATAACAGAGATATTAGAAGATCACGTGGTGCCTTACATGGGATTCATAGGCGAAAATTTTACTTTAATGCAGGATAATGCCCGGCCGCATGCAGCTGCACAAGTTCAACATTATTGCGAAGAGGTTGGGATACGTACAATGAATTGGCCAGCACGCAGCCCGGATCTTAATCCCATCGAGCATGTTTGGGACAATTTAAAAAGAGCTGTATATGCGAGAAACCCTTCGCCTACGACAGTGGCAGCACTAAGAACAGCACTTTCAGAAGAATGGGACAATATTCCGCAAGATCTTTTAAAAACCCTTATAAAATCTATGCGGAACCGATTAGAATCCGTAATAAGGGCACGTGGGGGTAATACACCTTATTAAAACACAAATAAACCCTTGCATAAAGTTTGTGTCTATTGTTAAAACCAATTTTTTAATTAAACAATTTTTCCTTAAACTTCTGTTTTTTCTTCAAAAAAGGTCTTAAGGTCCTTTCCAGTACATAAACTTAAACTTAAAGATATGATCCTACGCTGTTTTAAAGTTCACGAACCAATCTAGAGGTTTCAATTTAAATCTGTATAGAAAGTTTGCATACTTGGTTAAAATATTTATTTCAAAGTCGTCTATTACTTTGATGCAGTTTATAAGTCCGTCAGTGTACTTATACTTATCTATACTAATATTATAAAGCGGAAGAGTTTGTTTGTTTAAACGCCCTAATCTAAGGAACTACTGGTCCGATTTGAAAAAAAACTTTTATTGGATAGTCCATTTATAGAGGAAGGCTTTAGGCAATATAACATCACGCTGCGCCCAATAGGAGCCGAGCAACAATGAAACATGTTGCAAAAACAGGGAAAATTTACGCATACGAAGTTGCGCGGGACAGCTAGTAATATTGTAAAACTGAAAAGTTTGTTCGTTTGTCTGTTTGTTAGTTTGAACGTGGCAATCTCAGGAACTACTGATCCGAATCGATTTTTTTTTACTGTTGGATAGCCCATTTATCGAGGAAGGCTATAGGCCATATAAAATCACGCTACGATCTATAGGAGTGGAGCAGCAATGAGAAATGTAGCAAAAACGGGGAAAATTTACGGAGACGAAGTTGCACGGGACAGTTAGTATTTTATAATGACGGTGACTGTTTATTATGTTTCTGGGTATAATTTAACGTATATTTAATTTAAAAAATACCGCGAGAGTTGTTACGTAACATTTTTATATATTTTCTATAATAACAAGCGAAATAAAACAATTTCAAACAAGCTGTTTAATTAATTAAAAGACACGTCCCATCCATTACAGCGATAATGTCCACAAATTAGTGTAAAACAACTCATCAATCTTTATGCCAATTATGATGATGAGATGCTTTGAATATTTCTATTAAAATGCTTAGATAAGCCGCACGCAACCTATAAAACAAGAAACAGCTATTTAGAGTTATTAAAAAAGTTAAATACTTTCATGGTTGTGTTTTCACACGACTGCGTAAGAAGGAGGGTTATATATGTTTTAATAATAATAATAAAAATGATTTATTCACTTAGGAAGCAAAATACTACACTTGTGAAAAGTCGATTCTACATTTACTTGTAATGCCTGTTCGCAAACAATAGGTAAAGCCCGAGAAAAGAACTGGCAATAAAAACTCGTGGCCACTCTTTTCAAATTGCCAATGTTTACAATGTTTCTCTGTTTCGTTGGCCTTATCTTTGCACAAAGAATAAACATTGCCATCCAACGTGGCAATGCTGCCAGCCTTCTGGGAACGTTACCTATTGACATCGATGGGGAGGAATTCTTTGACGTCTAAACGGTTTCGTACCCTCACTTTTCTATTTTTTTTTTGTAAATATCTTATATATATTGTATTATTATAGATGTAATTAATTAATTATTTCAAAAATATAACATGGTCTTAAGAGTCTTGTTCTATTCAATTATAAATAGCAAAAAGCCAACGTCACGCGGTATTCCCAGGCGGTCACCCATCCAAGTACTAACCGCGCCCGATGTTGCTTAACTTCGGTGATCGGACGAGAACCGGTGTGTTCAACATGGTATGGACGTTGACGATTGGAGGGTTAAACCAATAGATCTTCTTCTAACAGTCTTGTTCTATTCAATTATAAATAGCAAAAAGCCAACGTCACGCGGTATTCCCAGGCATTTCATAATTAGAGATTGATTAGGCTTCAGTCAAATGGTGCACAAATTATTTCGGTTTTACTATCTATCCAAGTACTAATAATTATAGGGTTAAACTAAACTAACCGGTCCGTATTTTATTACAAACCTAATACATATTATTAAATGGAATCCAAAATTTTTGAAGACATTTTTTACAAACCAATTATATTTTATACAGTAGGCTTAATACTATAATCAAAACAACAATATTGGTACCTATGATAATAATCGAATTACAAGTAAATTACAGTGGTTTGTAAGTACCTACTTCATGTCCTACAATATGATTAGGCCTAAATTAGGAACAATTAACTGTTAATTACATTGCGATATGAATCTGATAATTAGCGTAAGATAATATTCTGTGTTGTTGCTAGATTGTTTCAATAAGGAAATCTCTACAATTACCATTTCAAAATGCATAGAAAAAACAAAAAAGAACAACATTTCTAAATAAGAATTAATTCTTATAAAAATTACAAATAAGTAGGTACTTCGTATCTGCGACAAACGAGGTTTCCACTCAGTATAAAAGCCATGTTGTGGCATGAGCCACAACACAGCGCTGATTTTCAGTGTGAACCCCAAGTGACATGCGAAATCATTAATTATTAAATAAATAAATAAATAATACTCGTATATAGGTATTTAAAGCATAAATATATATTTAGCAATAAATATATTATTAAATATTATGTTAAACACTGAATTAGCTTTGTGTACTTTAAATATATACATTTACATATATACATTTATAGGCACAGAACTTAAAATAACATTACATTAACTATACTATTAATATAATGCTGACGAGTTCGTTTGTTTGTTTGTTTGTTTAAACGCGGTAATCTCAGGGACTACTGTTCCGAATTAAAAATAGGCCATTTATCGAGGAAAGCTATAGGATAACATCACGCTACGACCAATAAGAGCGGGGCAGCAATGAGAAATGTTGCAAAAACAGGGAAAATTTACGCGGACAAAGTTGCACGGGACAACTAGTAATATATATTAAATGAAGTCGTTTCTGCATTAAAATTATTTCGCATTCCTAACTTACTAATTCAGAAAGCAAGTACTTTACCGAAGTGATCGCAGGTAGAGTTACAGCGACCTAGAATGGAGATTACAATAATGTAACACACAACAAATAACCACAATCTTTATAAATACCATTCTTCTGTGCGTGTGAATGTGACCGAACTCCTTCTAAACGGCTAAACTAGGTTACTGCACCTACACATTCCATTTCTACATCACCCTAAGGTAGACTGGCAGAGAATGCTTTTAGCATTAAGTCCACCTTTGTACAACTTTGTGCATAAAGTTTTAAATAAATAAATAAATAAAATAAACTGATTTTGATGACATCTATGTGTATTCGAGTGGATTCGAGAATAGTTTACATTCAAACTGAACCCGATTAACAAAAAACGACGAGATACGAAGTTCGCCGGGACAGCTTTTACAACAGTATAATAATATTTTTTTTTCGCGTAGGTAACCTAAATTTATTTTAAGAATCGTCGGCGTACGATTTTCAGGTTCCAGTGAAAAACAACAACGTATTTTATTTTCCTGATATATGTCTAATTATTTTCACGTTTGTGTATACTTAGCTGTTTAATAAAAACTATTGTTGAAGACGTCCCTGCAACATACATGTTGATGTGTTTACAATACTGTAGCGAACTCGACACTTCGATTGCGTTTCAATCTGACATGCACATAATATTAGATTACAATCAGCTATATTGAAGTGCTATTTTAGTGTTGGATATTTATAATTGAATAGAACAAGACTGTTAGAAGAAGATCTATTGGTTTAACCCTCCAATCGTCAACGTCCATACCATGTTGAACACACCGGTTCTCGTCCGATCACCGAAGTTAAGCAACATCGGGCGCGGTTAGTACTTGGATGGGTGACCGCCTGGGAATACCGCGTGACGTTGGCTTTTTGCTATTTATAATTTTTTTTATTTATTTTTTATTTATTTATTTATCGATTAAATACAATGTTAAACATTTTACCTCAATAAAAGCAATCAAAAACAAGCAAGGTTTAAGCCATATAATTTATTTTAGACAACCTACCACACTAGAGAAGAAAAAAGAAAGGAGGTTTTTTTTCTCCTTAACAATTAACATCACATGATATACACTGACGGACTTATAAACTGCATCAAAGTAATAGACGACTTTGAAATAAATATTTTAACCAAGTATGCAAACTTTCTATACAGATTTAAATTGAAACCTCTAGATTGGTTCGTGAACTTTAAAACAGCGTAGGATCATATCTTTAAGTTTAAGTTTATGTACTGGAAAGGACCTTAAGACCTTTTTTGAAGAAAAAACAGAAGTTTAAGGAAAAATTGTTTAATTAAAAAATTGGTTTTAACAATAGACACAAACTTTATGCAAGGGTTTATTTGTGTTTTAATAAGGTGTATTACCCCCACGTGCCCTTATTACGGATTCTAATCGGTTCCGCATAGATTTTATAAGGGTTTTTAAAAGATCTTGCGGAATATTGTCCCATTCTTCTGAAAGTGCTGTTCTTAGTGCTGCCACTGTCGTAGGCGAAGGGTTTCTCGCATATACAGCTCTTTTTAAATTGTCCCAAACATGCTCGATGGGATTAAGATCCGGGCTGCGTGCTGGCCAATTCATTGTACGTATCCCAACCTCTTCGCAATAATGTTGAACTTGTGCAGCTGCATGCGGCCGGGCATTATCCTGCATTAAAGTAAAATTTTCGCCTATGAATCCCATGTAAGGCACCACGTGATCTTCTAATATCTCTGTTATGTAGCGATGTGCTGTCAAACCCCCTCTATTACCGTTTTGACGGACCATGTCTATGAACACAAGTTCTGTTCGCCCGTTCATCGATATACCACCCCAGACCATACATGAACCGCCTCCAAAAGGAACACGCTCCTCAATGCAACTTTGAGCATATCGCTCCCCACGTCGACGATAGACTCTTCTGCGACCATCTGCACCATATAAACATGTCCTACACTCGTCCGTGAACAATACAGAGGCCCACTGCTCTTCTGTCCAATTCAGGTGATGACGCGCAAATCTTAAGCGAGCTTGTCTGTGAGCTGCAGACAACTTTGGACCATTTGCTGGTCTAAAAGGGGTGATAGCCGCTTCCTTTAACCTTCTTCTTATTGTTCGTGCACACACGTTTTTTCCACGCACTTCATTAAGCTCGGTTTTGATGTTAACTGACGTGAGGAAACGATTTCGCAGGGAAGTTGTAACAATAAATCGGTCATCACGACCTGTGGTTGCTCGAGTTCTGCCTGTACCACGTCTCCTCCTGTAAGAACCTGTCTCTACAAACCTTCTGTATATTCTACAAACCGTAGACTGGTTTAAATTTAAATTTCTACCAATCGTTCGTTGATCCAAGCCCTCCCGCACCAATGCTACAATTTGTGCCGCTTGTTCGGACGAAGTATCCATATTATGGTTCAAAAACTCTCGATGTGTTAAAAAACTAACCCAACAATTATGCTGGTAACAATAATTCAATTGACCAAACAAAAAAAATCAATGAGAATTAATTTAAAACTTTGCTATAAATAACACGCAAATCTGATACTACGAGTAAATTTTCTTTTCCCGGCTATATTCATTTGTTTTACCGCAGTTCTATTTTTAAATTTAATTTTTTTTTAAGATTAAGAGCCAGTCTTTCCATATTTATATAATTTAATCTAAAAAGTTTGCATACTTATTATAAAAAAATCCTTTTAGAGTAAACCTGAACTTTGATGCAGTTTATGAGTCCGTCAGTGTATATGGTTCATGTACAATATACAATAAAATTCAGAACATTCGTTTTATAATTTATACTCTAAATTTCATATCATAAATTGTAATTAAACCTTTCTATGCTATAGAATCTAGTAAAAACATTTTTAACTTTTTTATATTTTCATTTGTTATATTTTTACATAGATCTGAAGTTAGGTATTAATTAGTCGAAGGACAATATAGGCGGTCGTCCGCTCGCCAAACATGTTGTTAGCGCGCTGTGTACGAAGCCGATTCTTGGCAACTGCCCGAGTGTATTCAGGTGTTCGATAATTTTTTTTAGTAATTCATTAAAAAATTGTTCTTTGAGTAATAAATATTTAACTTGGGTATAGTATTATATTATCTGTGACTTGGGTTTGAACTGGTAAAATTTTACAACATTTATATAAACCGTTTATATTATCCTAAAATTGTTTTTATATTGGGTGAAACTAATGCTTTTAGTATTTTGACTTTAAGTTTATATATAACTTCAAGGTAAGTATTATAGGTTCGACCATAACTACTGAGGCTATACTGTATGTAAGAATCAGCCAATGCGTAATAAAGCATAATCTTTACCCTATATGGGATTTGTTTTTTTAGGATTGTGATATTCGCTAAAAAAACATTAAACTCGTTCGATGTGATGGCTCCAGTTAAACTTGTCATATATAGTCAACCCAAGATAAGTTTGTCATTGTATAATTTCGACTGTTTATTGGGCATATACAGTTTGTCTTATAATCATCATGTAAACAGTCGTCAACGTCCAGAAGTTAAGCAACATCGGGCGCGGTTATTACTTGGATGGGTGACCGCCTGGGAATACCGCGTGACGTTGGCTTTTTGCTATTTATAATTTAATAGAACAAGACTGTTAGAAGGAGATCTATTGGTTTAACCCTCCAATCGTCAACGTCCATACCATGTTGAACACACCGGTTCTCGTCCGATCACCGAAGTTAAGCAACATCGGGCGCGGTTAGTACTTGGATGGGTGACCGCCTGGGAATACCGCGTGACGTTGGCTTTTTGCTATTTATAATTTAATTATTATTATTTTTTATAAATTTATTTATCGATTAAATACAATGTTAAACATTTTAACTTAATAATAGCAACTAAAAACCAGAAAGGTTGTGCTAAAATGAGTCCATCTTTATGCTAATTTATGATTACATTATTAAAGACAACCTACCACATTAGAGAAGAAAAATAAAGGAGTTTTTTTTTTCTCCTTTACATTATCATCACATGATATCTATGGTTCATGTACAATATACAATAAAATTCAGAACATTTATAATATAACTAGCTGACCCGCGCAACTTCGTCTGCGTAAATTTTTCCTTTTTTCTTTTTCTTTCTTTTTTTTTACAACATTTTTCATTGCTGCTCCGCTCCTATTGGTCGTAGCGTGATAATATAACCTATCCTCGATAAATGGGCTATCCAACAATAAAATATTTTTTCAATGCAGCCCAGTAGTTCCTGAGATTATCGCATTCAAACAAACAAACAAACTCTTAGGGGTATGAAAAATAGATGTTGGCCGATTCTCATAGATACCGGATAAGCACAAAAAATTTCATCAAAATCGGTCAAGCCGTTTCGGTCGTCCGCTCGCCGATTCTCGGCAACTGCCCGAGTGTATACAGGTGTTCGATAACATTTTTTAGTAATTCTTTAAAAAATTGTTCTTTGAGTAATAAATATTGGGTTTGAACTGGTAAAATTTTACAACATTTAAATAAGCCGTTTATACATACATACATACATATCAACCCATAAGATGGCCCACTGCTGGGCACGGGTCTCCCCAGTAGAACCTACTAGTATGTAGATCCTGGGGGTAATTGCCATAATCGCCACGCTTGGCGAGCGGGTTGGCGATCGCAGTAGGGCTTTAAGTACGCAGAGGACGCTGCTGCCCGTCCTCCGGGGTGAAATCCCTTAGTCGCCTTGACGACACCCACGGGTAGAGATGGGGTGGTACTATTCTTAAGCCGGCACCACACGGCAAGCCGGCACCACACGGCAAAGCCGGCACCACACGGCAAAGCCGTTTATGTTGTCCTGAAATTGTTTTTTTAATATTGGGTGAAACTAATGCTTTCAGTATTTTGACTTTATGTTTAAATATAACTTCAAGGTAAGTATTATAGGTTCGACCGTAACTACTGAGGCCATACTGTATGTAAGAATCTGCCAATCTATACTAATATTATAAAGCGGAAGAGTTTGTTTGTTTGTTTGCTTTGTTTGTTTGTTTGTTTGTTTAAACGCGCTAATTTCAGGAACTACGGGTCCGATTTGAAAAAATCTATTTTTGTTGGATAGACCATTTATCGAGGAAGGCTATATAACATCGCGCTACGACTAATAGAAGCGGAGTAGCGACGTGAAATGTTGCAAAAACGGGGAAAATTTACGCATACGAAGTTGCGCGGGACAGCTAGTGTGTAATAAAGCATAATCGTGATTTGTGATTTTAACCCTATATGTGTTTTTTTTTAGGATTATGATATTCACTAAAAATTGCCTTAGTTTATCGGAAACTCGTTCGATGTGATGGCTCCAGTTATACTTGTCATCTATAGTTAATCCAAGATAAGTTTGTCTTTGTATAATTTTGAATGTTGGGCATATACAGTTTGTTTTATTGACATCATGTAAACATTCATGGTCATGAGCTACTAAGTTCTATATGGGAAGTGGCCTAATGTATGGGGATTTAATGACCATTAATTTAGTTTAGCTAGCATTAAGAACCAGGCGAGAGTCATGATCAGATTGTAGATGTTGACATGCGATTTGAGGATACTGCGGCGAACTGGTAGCATGTGCTGTCATTCACATGAGGTAAAAAGTGCAAGGGGCCTAATACAGAGCTCTGAGCCGTTCTCTCAGTCACAGACATGCGTTCACTACAGATGTTATAATTTTTACGGTAAAGGTTCGGTTCTTTAAATAATTTTCGCACCATGTCAATAGTGGTCCAACAGAACAAGACTGTTAGAAGGAGATCTATTGGTTTAACCCTTCATTCGTCAACGTCCATACCATGTTGAACACACCGGTTCTCGTCCGATCACCGAAGTTAAGCAACATCGGGCGCGGTTAGTACTTGGATGGGTGACCGCCTGGGAATACCGCGTGACGTTGGCTTTTTGCTGTTTTAATTTATTAAATTGTTACGTTTTTCTTATTTAGCAATTTTATTTTCCATTTTAAGTAAATATAGGTTAAGTTAATGTTTCTAAAATTATTTCAGTGAGGAGATATTGAAGTATGTAGGTATGTATAGTAATATTTTTTTATTAAATATAAAATAATTGTATTATTTTTATTACCTAGAATTGTAATAATTTATTTCGCATTTTTTAACCATTGTTTTTCAATAAAAGTCTACTACAAAAACATTTATGAGACATTATTTTCAGTAGTATATTTTTTATTAACAGAACCCTACAATTTCACGTGTGACTAACCAATATATTTCACCAAAATCTTTGATATCCACCCCAGTTAACCCTTCTATCACGAACACTGATTCATCTTAACCCGTCACCGACTGATGGATCAAGATATTAATACTGAAAGCGTGGCGAATCTGACCAAACGTTAACCCTTTCAATGCATATATAATTAGAATGTTACAACGGGTCTTCTAATGACTGATAGGCGTGATTCTCTTTTAAAATTTGAGATTGATCATTTCACAGTGACGGAATGAAAGGGATTAGTGATTGTGAATCGCAATTCTCATTTAAAAGAGTTTTGCAATTTAGAATTAATTTCTCATTAGCGCGATAATTTATCTGCTCGATAAGAAATATTTTTCAATTAAAATATTGTATAAATTTTAACAAAATGTAGATTTTGTAATACGAGTAGAATATAACTATTTATAAGAATTTGCCTAAGTACCTACTCAATCAATGCATTTATAATAACTTTTAGATTATTTAATTAAATTCTTAATCACTATTATCTAAAACAATAATTACACTATCAACAATTTATGATAACATAGCCCGTCAAAAACAAAAACTGATAAACAGTCAATTTTTCATCTACAAACCCTCAAAACGCCTGGACATTTTATTACAGCAAAACACAATCCAACCAAAACTAATTAGAACAGTCTTGTCGACAGTTTGTCATAAATTTAATAACCTACATAAGTTCATTTACTAGATGAATATAACTTGTGGTATAATTCGCGCAGTTGAGTGACCGTCTCGTATTTCATTGGCCGCAATAATATTGCCCGCATCGCTATATTTGATGTGATTAACTATCTACCTTGGGTACAGTTCTGCTTATTTGAATAAGACGCAACTTTAGAATTTTGGTATACTTACGTATTTTATTTAGCATAGTTATTTCTAATTGTATTAATTTATTTCTTACGTAATAATAAAAACATTTTAAGAACGTTTTATTTATGCATGATTCAAATTTTCTTATTGGTAAGTTTGTAATAATTTGCGTTACAGGATAAGAATGCTAGCAGTCAGTATTACAGGGATAGCGATTCTGGCTTTGTTTAAATATAATTATGTATTGGTCAGTTGAGACTTTCGGATTCAATACCAGTACGTTTAAGAAATGTCAAATAAATATACAACGTCCTAAAAAAATATGCGAGCTATCTCATTTTTTTTGAAATTTTTATTATTCTGTTATTTTAAGTATTTACATAGTAGACATTTTTAGCAACTCACATTTTTACTTGTCTCTTAGAATGTAAGCAGAATTCATCAACATTATAACTATATTTTTATGAGAAACGACATTATAATAATATAGTTTTTAATAAAAGTATAGTTTTAATGTTGATTTAAAAAAAAAGATGCCGAGTGAAGAAACTTGTGATCTCGATTGTACTGTGCGTTTAACTCTCGGATTAAATAGCCCTTGCTTATTAAGGGCTCGGGCACAGAATTAATATGTAGATGAGCTGTATTAGAGTGAAGTTGATCGATTAGACGACATACAAGAAGACTGGTACAATGTACCCGCATAGTACAAAATTTGCCTACCGAATATTAGGTGTCCACTTTAAAATAGTTGTGTGAAAATTTATTTTACATTTTAGCGTTGTAAATATAATGTTATTAGATTATCTACAATATAAAAATTGTACTCGTAATTAACTGTTTACTAAAAATAAATTACTTAATAAAAATATGGAATTACAATTTAAGAGAAAAAGCCAACGTCTGACGATCTTTTTCAAATTAAATTATAAATAGCAAAAAGCCAACGTCACGCGGTATTCCCAGGCGGTCACCCATCCAAGTACTAACCGCGCCCGATGTTGCTTAACTTCGGTGATCGGACGAGAACCGGTGTGTTCAACATGGTATGGACGTTGACGATTGGAGGGTTAAACCAATAGATCTTCTTCTAACAGTCTTGTTCTATTCAATCATAAATAGCAAAAAGCCAACGTCACGCGGTATTCCCAGGCGGTCACCCATCCAAGTACTAACCGCGCCCGATGTTGCTTAACTTCGGTGATCGGACGAGAACCGGTGTGTTCAACATGGTATGGACGTTGACGATTGGAGGGTTAAACCAATAGATCTTCTTCTAACAGTCTTGTTCTATTCAATCATAAATAGCAAAAAGCCAACGTCACGCGGTATTCCCAGGCGGTCACCCATCCAAGTACTAACCGCGCCCGATGTTGCTTAACTTCGGTGATCGGACGAGAACCGGTGTGTTCAACATGGTATGGACGTTGACGATTGGAGGGTTAAACCAATAGATCTTCTTTTAACAGTCTTGTTCTATTAAATTATAAATAGCAAAAAGCCAACGTCACGCGGTATTCCCAGGCGGTCACCCATCCAAGTACTAACTGCGCCCGATGTTGCTTAACTTCGGTGATCGGACGAGAACCGGTGTGTTCAACATGGTATGGACGTTGACGATTGGAGGGTTAAACCAATAGATCTTCTTCCAACAGTCTTGTTCTATTAAATTATAAATAGCAAAAAGCCAACGTCACGCGGTATTCCCAGGCGGTCACCCATCCAAGTACTAACCGCGCCCGATGTTGCTTAACTTCGGTGATCGGACGAGAACCGGTGTGTTCAACATGGTATGGACGTTGACAATTGGAGGGTTAAACCAATAGATCTTCTTCTAACAGTCTTGTTCTATTAAATTATAAATAGCAGCAAGCCGTTGACTACAACAGAAATAATTTGCTTTAGTGTATTTTTCGAATATAAATATAGCCAACGAAGGAAATTAACATTCTAAGAATACCGGTTTCTTGCGGTTACGTTTCATAATAAAATTGAACGTTACTAACATAGTTTATAAGTCATTTCAACTAATCTAAATCAAAAGGTTATTAACATAGTTCTAAGCCATTGTTCCTAACCTTAAATGGAACCTGTCTGATTTTATTTTTTATATAATAAATAAATTAACTTTATTTATTATAAATATATATATATAGTCCGTAATGCTTCATTGTTTAAATGAAGCATTACGGACTTCCTATAAAAACATGGTAGTGAACACAACACAATACTCGAAAGTGTTTGAAGTATTTGTATGTTTTTTTTTTTAATATTAGTACGTTGTATACGTACTAATATTAAAAAGTTTAATTAAATCAGTAAATATTTTAACTATAATAAGTCTAATAATTGATAATTAAATATTGTTATTTTTTTTTATTTGTGAATTATAATTACTTTTTATTTCTCATCTGCGATTTATTTTGTAATATGTAACTTATTATTTTCATCGAAATTAATACAGATTCGTCAACAAAAAATCAAACAATCCAACCCGTCACCGCGACATCACAACATCTAAATCTCCGACACCATGAAATTGTACCCACCCACATAGATTAATGACAGTCGACAATGGCTGCGACCGTTTTTTGATCCCTTTTCGATTTAACAGCAATTAAAAAGTTCCAGAGCAACAAAAGGGTTAACTTCATTTACTTATAATTGGAACAAGTAGGATTGTAGTGGCGAGATTTCTTGGAGAAATTAAGAATAGATGTGGTTTTTTTTCATGTACGTTGTGTTTAATAAATATTATTTTTAAGTTTTAAATCGATATTTTTTATTTATCAGTAGGTAATTGAACACTTTATTATTATATTATACTTACTTGAAGTTTATAACAACATTTTTGATGCTCATTCCAACACAAGTAGGTACTTTATTTAGTTATAATGTGCGAAAGCTTGTATATGGTAATTTACACGTATTTATTTGAAACTACTCGTAGGATAGTTGAATTTTAGACCGTAAGCTAAAAATATAAAGGAATACTACATAATTCATTTATTTATTTTTTACAGGAAGTAAAAAATAAATAAATAAATTATGTAGTATTCCTTTATATTTTACACAATGGGTTCCATTTTAATTTTGACAGTAAGTATAAAGTATAAAAATATTAATATCAATATTTAAATAATTGTCTTAACTTCTTAAATCTTTATGAGAAAATTAATAATCTAATCCATTTTCTAATAAGTAAAAATCTTGTGTTGTCTTTGTAGTCGAACTCCTCCGAAAAGGCTCGATCGATTTTAATGTTATTTCGTACATTTGATAGGTATGGGTATGAGGAATAGATCGTAAGGTTTTTTTTTCTGATTACAAGAGAAAATGTATGCAGGCGAAGTTGCGTGGGTCAGAAAGGGATATTAATAAAGAAGCAAATAGGAATGTTTTCAAATGATAATTTTTAATTTAAAGTTATTTATTTATCATGCATCGTATTTCACCAGTATATAAGGAAAACGTAAAATGCGAACTAAATAACTAAAGCAAAATAAATTCTCTATTCTTGATTTTATATTATTATTACCTAACTATTTAAAAGGATGACATTTTAAGAGTTTTTTATTTTATTTTCTTCGTACGTCTACACCGTACCTTTTCTGACTTCTATTTTTAAATTAATTCTAATTTTTTAACGAAGACATTCGAGCACAATGCAGGTCCCCCTCTAATTGATTCAACATGCTTCTAAGAGTCGCGGTTGAGGGTTAAGGTGATTCGAATTCTTTGTAACGCACCGAATTGAATCTAAAATCAGACTGATTCAATTGTGGCTTCTTACGGGAAAGAAATGTTTCCTATTAAAAGGAGGTAATTAAATTAGAGATTTTTAAATGGATTTTTACGGGTTGAGAAATACGGGGTTCGAATTAATGTATTTTTATTTACTTTGTACTATGTGTTGCTATATAGTAGGTATACAAAGGCATTGTGAGGATATTTATGATTTGCGTTTCATAAATTTCTTGTACAAATAAATTTCAATAATCATTTATCCGGAACAATATTAGTTTTATAACTTTAATCTACAAAGACTTACATTTCTTATGTGCCGTTATACTCACAACAAACAATTACTCTCTTTTACATTTAATTTCAATGAAAAAATAATATTTCATACGTAACCTAGAAAGACTGACCAAAAATATAATATTACTTAGTCAAAGGTACATTTAGTTACACAATCAAACAGTGGAAATAACTAAAAAAGAAAGAAAAAATATTAAAATAAAAATTCCAAAAGAATTCCTTCGAGCCGGATTTGAACCAGCGACCTATGGATATCAGCTTCATTTCACCAACTACAGTCCACCGCTCTACCAACTGAGCTATCGAAGGTATGTGTAGAGCAGCGAAATTACGGTTCGCTTCGCCCGGGCCGTATATTTTGTAGCGTAAAAGGTGACGTCACGCGCGCGCCGAGGTAGCATGTGTGTTATGTAACAAAATAATGTCTGTGTATGAATTGTTTATTTGAAATCTGCATCTGGGGATGTATTACGAATACCTACTATGTTTCTAAAGTAGTTAATTACTTTAATAGATATTTATAATTTCGAATGTTATACATTTGTGTTGTTTCTTGAGGTAGGTATACATAGTTTTGTTTGCATTGGGTTGGGTCCTTTTAATATACTATAACGTTAAGTTATTATATATATTTTTACCTGCGACGACCACGGAGATGGTAGGTAAGTATATGCGTTTGGGGTAAGTGTGAGTTATCATTTTTTCGGAAAGGGGTGGGTTGATTTCAAAACGGTTTTTGGCATTGTATAAATATGATTCCCAAGCATTCTTAGCTAAGTTTTAATGTTCTAAACCACCGGGGGGCGCAAAGTGGTAAAATTCATCTTTTTTATATTAAAACGGATTATTTTAATGTTTCGGTTACATAATTATTAACTCTCAATACGAGTATCTAAGTACTTAGTAGGTACCTATATTTTGTAAATGTTGTATCTTTAAAAAGTTTAAAATAAAAGATAAAATTGTACCCTGTAAAAAACATTTGAGTTCAATTTAAGGCATGTTTTAGTTTTTTACGCCAGTCGTAGTTTTTTTTTTTAATTTTAAATTTTGTTTTTTCATCTCATCTACGAATATCAGACCGTATTTTGCAATGTAGTTGTGTCGTATTGCCCATAACTTTTTT
Organism: Herminia tarsipennalis; assembly: GCA_945859575.2. Taxonomy (NCBI): domain Eukaryota; kingdom Metazoa; phylum Arthropoda; class Insecta; order Lepidoptera; family Erebidae; genus Herminia; species Herminia tarsipennalis. The sequence continues at coordinate 4,286,678 of OX243852.2, read as the reverse complement.
AACGATAGAGCTGATGACAGCTGTGCAAACAAAATTAGAAAAGTAATATCTAATAATTACGTGTAGGTATGAAACAGGCTACATTAGATGTAAGTTTTGAATACAATAATTCTTGGGTCAAATCCCAACACCATTAACCCATGTTAATTTATCCAACCTTAGCAACCATCTTAGTGATCTCAGACACAAAATGGCTCCCATCAACCTAACAGAATCACCGTCGATCTCCAACAGAATGCTGGGGATATTTCATCGCGAGCGAACCACTAAATTATCTAAATAGAGATCACTCCCCAATCAGGCAGTGATCACAAGGATTTAACACTGATGGATGAGACTTTTTTTTCTTTTTAAAAAGACTCCCGCAGTATTACAACCCTGTGTCGCGGAGGACTTTACAAACATACAAGTCACGGACACGTAGTACGCCCAAACTCGGAACAATAATTTGTGGATCACACAAAGTGGTGTTCCGTGTGGGAATCGAACCCACGACCAGATGCAGTCGACTTGGAAGCAAAGTATTAATTGTAGCTAGGTTACAATTATGTTTTATTTTGAGTACTAGATTATATATGTATACTTAAATATGGTAATAACAGTCACTGTTTTCCAAACTAAGCAGAAGCTTGTATTTCGGGAAGATTATGAATTTGAACTGAAAATAAACGAATACGGTAAGTACTATTTTGTCTATGATGTAAGTAAAGTAATCTGTTACAGATTGGGATTGAAAAAGAGAGAAAAGATCGAGGCAATAACGAATACTCAGTTTAGGAAAAAAAAGGAAAGTTCGCGGAAGTTTCAAACTAGTTCCGTCGCGGAACTTCTTTCAAGGAACTACTGGGAATACTTGGGAAGGATTAATCTGATAATATAATGAGTTTGGGCTGGGATGATTTTTACCTTGAGCCAGTCAAAACTGTCAGTATCGGTAAATCTTGAATTGAAAATGAATCAGTTTAATAGAAATAGTGGTTTTAGAATCATGTTTAATTTTAAATACTTCAATAGTGAGGCTATTGTAGACGTACGATAACTATCGATAGTAGCGCAACTATCTACTATCATAATTTTATCTTTGTATTTCCTTTAACTAACTAATCATTTAATTATCGTCTATTAGTAAATTAACAGATATCTGCTATTTCGAACGCAGCAGTCAGATAACAACGACACAAATACTCGTACAATAATTGGATTTTTGAAAGATAGAAAATTTTTAAGTCCAGACCCAGGAATCGAACCCGAGACTTCCGTAGCTAAAACGGGGCCAGGAGCGAATCACTTATCAGGACTATGTTACTAGACCTCAACTTTTTCTATCCCATGATGCTCGCGAGTTGGGCCTTCGCATTTGTAAAGTAATTGGCAAGAAATACCAATTTCTTTAATATTATTATATGATACAATGTTATAAATTTAATATGTCACATCCAGTTATCTATAACCATTCCCGGATGTGTAGCGTTCAGCCAAAGATGGCGGGCGGAAACACGTCGCGCCTACTGTCGTGGCAACCGGAAGTCCTCTCGCCATTTGATAAATAGTTGTTCTTCAAGTTTTTCTCATGCAAATGAGGGGGATGACTGATGGCATTTGTCACAATCTACCAGAATGGATTTAATTTGGAATTTCTTGGGGTGGTTAATCTGTACCCTCGGATTGTTGATTGCGAGAATGTGCTGAGGTTTCGTGTTTTATTTTAGACGTTGTCAAATTGTTGAAATAAATAAAATGTAAAGGTTTCTCTCTTGATTTTTCTGAGGAGTTATACGTATTGTTTTCAGAAGAGTAACTCTAAAGCAATTTTAAATAGTTATAATAATAATTTGACTGTGACCATTGTTAAAAAAGTTTTAAGTTGATCTTTATTTTTATATTACTCATTCAAAAACCGCTTTGCAAAAAGCGAGGCGAATATATACATATTTATTTACGAAACTATAATTTTTCGAAAACCAAATCTATGTTTAGAGATTGCTGGATGCCAAAACCTACCAACGAAGCCCTCACTTAATATTTTTTAAACGATTAAATGAAGAGACGAGCTGGTCGCCTGATGAAAAGCGGAACGCTAGCTAACAGTAGCTGTGATCACAGCACAATAATAACCAAGTTAAGATTTTAAATAGACAAAGGCAGGTCAAAATGAAATCAACTTCCGTAATAGAGCAAGTAATTAAAGCAAAGTGATTACTAGGGCGTATCGTACACAATGATAAATTTGCACAAATCGCCAGTCACGACCATTAGTGATGCGCATCTGCTGTCTATTTACTCGTTTTGCTAACTACAATAGAAGTGTGCTAGGAGTTTACAGTTCGTGTAGTATATGGTAAGTAAACAAAACATTTCAAAATAGCTACGATTCGGCCTGCGACGTCATGATTTGTTATAATGCTCTCTGTAACGAAGCAATAACAAAAGCCGTGATAGTTCTTTAACTAATGACTAGATGGCGCTGCGAGTGCCTAACTCGCGAACATCAAGGGATAGAAAAAATTGATATCCAGTAACATAGTCTAGATAGGTTCTTCGCTTTTGGCCCCGGTTTGGCTACGGAAGTCTCGGGTTCGATTCCTGAGTCTGGATTTCAAATTTTTCTATTTTTCGAAAATTCAATCATTGTATTTGTAAAGTAATTGGCAAGAAATGCCTATAAAAATTACTTCAGCTACGATACTATTTCCAACCCTACTTATAGGTGCTTTAAGGTAAGATTCACAATGTTCGATGACTCAGTAATGTTTTTAGGAATTGATTTACAGGTCATGTTTTTATATGATCAATTCCATTATGAAAAACATTATATTTTCATAATGTTTTTCTTTTTCCAAAATTCCATTTGGTTATAAGCGTTGGATAACAATACTCAAAGTTTACTGCTTGGAAAGTTCATCTGTATACAATATTGTACTATTTTAAAAAAAATGACGACGACGTTAATGTTATATAGGATCTGATTTGAAAAATATTCTTTCTCAATCTGAATTAGGTATTTTACAATACGACTTAAAGATTGACCCCACTGCGTATTAATTCTTTACTCCCTCTTCGTCATCGGATTGATGGCAAAAATGCCAAATACGACTACGATAAGACGTCTTACTACATTTTTCCACATTGCTGTAAATCTCTTGGGATCCATTTACAAAAGTAAGTTTTTTTTTTTTTCCATATACTACAACTAGTACATTACTACTGCTTGAATTATATTTTGCACCCGCATACATTTATAATTGCTGCCCTCAAGGTGTGGTCGCAAGCGGGCAAGCAGGCGCTAAAGGTCAGGCAGATGTTTGCAAAACGGTAACGTTAAGAATGCCGCTACACTACATTGCATAGGTTTTATGAAAAAAAACAAGCACTTTTTTCTTGAGCTTTATGGAAAGGAAGTAAGTGATGCGTGAAGTTGGTTTTTATGGAATACTTTATGTTATAGTGTGGCCATTAGTGCTGTGCACTCCCTGAGGTATGCACGGCGAGGTGGGGGGCGAAGAAAAAAGTGCATGAGTTCACATGAGGTCGATACATGTCGGACAGATCTTACGATATCAGTTTGCATTTCTAAGGCAAGACTTGTGGCGGGACGTTGCGTTGGTCGGAGGCTATCTATCTGTAATATATACTTACTTTGTTGATTAAAATGTAACCCAAATATACTCATATTTTATTAAAAATATGCAGGTGATAAATAAGAATTGAAAGTTATAATTCACAACAGGACTTGTTTTATTAAACATTTTTTATATTTACAAACAATTATATATTCTAACGAAAGTTATTCTGACATAGATTCTGTTTCAACTTCATCTTCCATTTCGTCATCATCTTCATCTTCCTCTTCGCCACCGGAACTTGAATCAGAGTCTTGCAAATTTATTATGAATGAATCGATAACATTATCGAACCTACTATCGCGACTCCAGTAATCATTTTCATTTTTCTGGACATGATCGTCGCATTTCTGCCATTTTTCCGCCGTGAATTCCGAAAACAATTTATCCAATAAGATTATCTTTTCGTCTAGAGAAGAATTAATATAGTTTTGGGCTATGTTGTTTTTAATATCAGCCCAGACCAACTCGATTGGATTTAAATCTGGATGGTACGGAGGTAAACGCAGAACAGTGTGTCCACTGGCTTTCAGGAGTTCGTCAATTCTATACACGGGTTCTTTTTGTGTATTTTTGATAAGAAGTAGCAGTTGAGCCTTTGACATGGTTCCTGAAAATTCTACATTATGGCGTAGCAACCAGTTCTGCATTTCACTTTTGAGGCTTGATATAGTTGGTTTCTTCTCAATCTGAACGCTGTGGTAAGACGCGTTGTCCATTACAACCACAGAATTCGGCAGCAACTTATCTTTTAACTTTTCATCTACCCACTTATAAAAAGTAGGTCCGCTCATATCTCCATGATAGTCACCGGTTCTAGCATCGGATTTGAATATAGTCAATGTATCATCCACTAAGCCATTTCGACACCCAGCGTGGAGTATTACTAGTCGCCGTCCTTTCCCAATATCAGCATGAATACCGGGTTCTGACGATGATTGCCAACATTTGCTGGCATGGTGACTGGCGTTGATGTATGTTTCATCAAGAAAATATATGTTTCGGTTTTCCGTTCTGTAATTTCTGATTTGTGTAAGATATTTTTTCCGCCACACTGTAATATTAGGCTGCTCTATAAGGAGATGTCTCTTTGATTTGCATTTTTTGTAACGGTAGCCCATTTTGTGTAAAAGCTGTCTTAAATATTCCCGTCCACAATTCAATATGCCATCCTGTCTCAAACTTGATAGTAACTTACGGACACTTGGTATTTTTTTTTCAACTTCGTAAAACTGATGAATTTTTCTTCTGATAACTCCAAGGTCAAAATCATCCACAACGTGTTTTTTCTTTAGAACTTTTGGTTTTTTTGGCGATTGAAATTTTAATTGGCTTGAATTTTCAATTGATAAATAGCCCGCAGAAATCACATTATGTACGGTTCTTTTGCTGTATCCCGTAGCCTCCGCAACGATTTTAGCAATATTCACGTCATTTTTAAATTCAAAGCTTTCTTTGTCTGCTTTTCTTTTCTTAAAATATTCAGCCACCTTAAAAATGACAGTCTTCATATCACGAGATAACGCACGACCCATCTTTGAATATTTATCTCGTGTGCGTCTGACATAGACAGTCCGATACAAATAACACTACCTGCCGTCACAAGCGTTGACGGCGCACTGACAGCGCAGCAGCCGATTCTAACCCCCCCGTCTCACCGCGCGCATACCTCAGGGAGTGCACAGCACTAATGGTCATACTATAGTGACTCATGTAGAAAGTAGTTTATTTTAAGCTAGACTTATAAGGAACTAGCAATCACGGGTAAACTGCGAATTTTGAGGTACAGGTAAAAAATACAAAGCCTAAAGGTAAAAAATACAAATTTCTGAAACTTTTTGAGTTCATTAATTGATTTAATTTTTTTTAATAACCTCTCCCGCAGTAGCGTACAAGCCCTGTGCCGCGAGGGACTTTTGCAAACATACAAGTCATGGACACAAAGTACACCCAGACTCGGAACAAAAATTTGTGGATTTCACAAAGTGGTGTCCCGTGTGGAAATCGAAACCACGACCTCTTGCGTAGCAGTCGGACACACTCCCACCGCGCCACAGATATTTAGTTATTGTTAATGTAATTTATAGAATGTCCCTTAGTTCGGTGTGCCTGTTGGCATAGACCTCCTCCAGCTCTCTTCGATGGTTTTTGTCCTCTGGAACTTTGGGCCAATAAGGCCCTAGGTTAGGCTGACGTCATCTCTCCATCTAATCATTGGGCGCCCCAGTCTTCTGGATCCATCAATTGGATGCCATAGTGTCACTTGTTTGCTCTATTTGTTTGCTTTACATCTAACCATATGCCTTGTTCAATTCCACTTCAAATGGTCTATGTGAGTTATTACGTCTGTGACTTTAGTTTTTCGCCTTATCCCCGAACTTTTGGTTTTATCACTGAGTTTCTCTGGTATTTTACCAGTCTTTCTCTGTAATTATTTCGTATGCCACCTACCTAGGGTGGCATACGGAAGTCTCGGGTTCGATTCCTAGGTCTGAATATAAAATTTTTCTATTTTTCAAAAATGCAATTATATTATTTCTATGTAATTGCCAGTTAAGGACCATGTTTCCCATTCATGATACATGGGAGAATGCAAAAGCATATCTTTCTACATAACAATTGTAAGTATATGCTTTTGAAATAAAATATACAATTAATAAAATTAATTATAAAAATAATGAATTATTTAAGTAATAAATAGAATTACGGTAGCCAACATCCACAGAAACACCGATGCAGACTGTCTTATTTGATTATGGAAGTTTGACTATTTTTCAAAATTTTTTAATTAGTTACGACTTTTACAGTGATTACATGGCATTGCGCTAATGCGGCCAAAAAAAAATCCTACAGTATTTGTTTTAATAGATAATATAAATCTATAAGGCTTATAAAACACGGAAATCCTAAGTGCTTAACGTATTGAACTGACAGTAAATATTTGCCAATTATACATTGTGACACGAGACAACACATTTTTTTCTTAAGAAAAACTTTCTCATATCAACCGTAAAAGGTTAACGACAAATTGACCACGTGCCGTGAACTTTAAAGACTCGTGACTCATATACACCTTTATCTCGTGCTTTACCGAGCGTAAAGACACCTGGTCACCCTACTGGAATTATGACAGTTGAATATACACCTTACTATATTGAAATAAAGTTTAATATCGTGTTTATAGTAATGGGCAGGTGTGGTTCAAAGAAAATATGAATGAAATTGTATGAATGTTTTTTTAACTTAACGGTAGGTAATATAGGAATGATAGTCTACATTCCTGTTAACTAGACATAAGTAATAATCGCTGTTTTTTGTTGACTATTCGAACCCTTCTAGAGCCCTGGCCCTTGGATGTTTTGGTTAGGTTAGGTTAGGTAAGTTGCTAATTAGTGGCGAGCGATACACGGCGGGTTTTTTAGTGGGTGTAAACCCCACACTACCTCCATCGTCTTCCCCGAATGGTGGGAGTGTTCGTCAGGATTTAAAAAGAGGTTAGGTAAGTTGCTAATTATTGCCACTGGGCGACGGTATGACAAAGTCCGGCGGCCCCTTCACGTAGGTGGCGAGTGATACACGGCGGGTTTTTTAGTGGGTGCAAACCCCACACTACCTCTATCGTCTTCCCCGGATGGTGGGGGTGTCAGGATTTTTTTCCGGACGCTTGCGCACCGTACTAGAATGTCGTTATTGCGCTCTCGAGACGCAAACTTGACGCAAGCGTATTTGAGATCGATCCCAAAGTTACAAGAACACAAAAATGGCCATTTTAATCGAAACTTAACTGCAACTGCTTTAAATACGTGAATTGACCTTGTCATCATGATATTAAAACTACACATACATACTATTTAATATTAAAACGTTATTAACCAAAATATTATTAAACAAAAAGTCAATTATGCTTTGGAATGTCCATAATATTAGATATATTTCGGGAAATAATTCACGCGATTAGTGAATTATTTAAAGATACCTTTTATTTACCCGACGTTTCGATCTAATTGCACCGATCGTGGTCACGGGTCGACTCGTGACCACGATCGGTTCAATGCGATCGAAACGTCGGGATCGCAAAAGTTTCAAAACAATAATGTCCATTATATTCCATAATAAAAGTAAGCATTGCCATTAACATATTACTTATGAGATTTGCCCCCGTCAAAATTAAAACCATTAATTAAAAATGTTTTCCCATACATTTTTATCACTGGACACCAACAATCAGCCCCCATTCGTCCGGTCCATTAAAACTAATACGTGCTCTGAATAACTCAAAACAATTGTTCTTGCATCCCTTTCACTCCGATTAAGAAAAACTGAGAATGAGAAATGTACCCAGTTTTCATTACACCTTTATAAACTTTATACAAATAATATAAGGGCTAGAATGGAATAACGTTTGAAATAGAATAGCCTACCGTATTGATTTTCATATATATTCTTTTATATAGCAATAAAATCTCGATTGTAAATACTATTTACAAAAAGTATAAATTACCGCAATTTTATATTTAAACTAGCTGACCCGCGCAACTTCGTCTGTGTAAATTTTCCCCGGTTTTTGCAACATTTTTCATTGCTGCTCTACTCCTATTAGTCGTAGCGTGATGTTATATTATAGCCTACCTCGATAAATGGGCTACCCAACAGTAAAATATTTTTTCAATTCGGACTTGTAATTCCTGATATTATCGCGTTCAAACGAACTCTTCAGCTTTATAATATTGTATAGATTATGACTACTATAAGATACTTATTATTAAAATAAAACCATTTTTTGCTGTGTTTAATTAAAAATTCGGACGTCCACTGATTTAGATGCTCTCCATTGAACTATCAAAAACTACCGTAGTTCCGTGTAAACAGGACAGCGCTCTACAAATGTAAAATAGCTGTCTCTTTCACACAGCCATAGTTCTTATCACTTTGTAAGGGTTGGCAGAGTCAATACGTTTAATTTGCATTACAAAAGGAATGTTTAAAATATTCGGCGACCCCTTAATTGTCGAGTGGCGGCTATCAATTGCGAAATAGGAAAAAACTGTCCACTCTATTGGACGTTTGAATGAGTTTTAGGAATTTTTCACACGGATATGGAGTAGAGTTGTTTGGAAAATAATGACTTTGAAAAGGGTTTTTTTTTCAGAAATATTCGAGATCGAGCTTGTGTACAATTCACACAAGGTAAACAGATAAAATTTAGAGATAGCTGCTTGTAACTTTGATGCCAATTTTGATTCAGTTTTCACTATCAAAATAAAATACCTTGTTCGGTTCGGTTCAGATCAGCGTGCTCTACCCGTGACCACGGCCGTTGCAATACGGTCGAAACGTCGGGCAATGAACAAGGTATGTTACCTTAAATTATTCACGCCATTAAGACCCCTTGTTTATAAGGTATAGGGCGGGCGCAGACCCTGGAGGATGGCGGGGGGGGGGGGGGGAAGGATATGCTAGAGTCTACAATAAATACCTACATAATATATAAATTACTTTTAAATGACTGCTTTTATTGTACACTAGCTGACCAGCGCAACTTCGTCTGCGCAAATTGTCCCCGTTTTTGCAACATTTTTCGTTGATGATCCGCTCCTACGTATTAGTCATAGCGTGATGTTATATATATACCTATAGCCTTTCTCGATAAATGCGGGCTCGGGCTATCCAAAATATTTTTTGAGTACATAGTTCCTGATATTATTGCGTTCAAACAAACAAACTTTTAGCTTTATAATATTAGTATAGATTACAATATCACCAGAGCTTACAAATACACAAAAGATCGCAAATAATTTTGACATACCAAAATAATTATAGATCAAAGCAACTCCACGCCACGCAAAACCAAAGGGTAACGGGTCCGGTCTTCTTTTGTCCTACAGAAATGACCCCAGTAATGATCGCCATTCACGGTACCATACATTTTCCCATAGAAGATACGGGCAGTATGATTTACTGAATCTGAATACAACCATGAATTAGACTTAATTAAGCGAAATAGTGGACAACATTGCTTATTAAAGTCATAGGGTTAATTTGAGTGGGGGTTCATTTTCTAATAACTTCACTGGTATATCAAGAATTTGACCGTAGGTGGCCTGTAATTAAATTTTGAAAGAGAATGGAAAGGTTTTGTAATCCTTGGGTGTGTGTAAGCATTTCCTATCCTGATATTCAAGTGATGTATTTCAGTAGGTAAGTTTGAAATATATAGAAAATAACATAGGTCCAGTTGTAATAAAAAAAACATGGTTATACTGCGGTAATGGTAAAAAATAGGGTGACGTCATTTTTTAACTTGGATTTTGCAAAGATGGAATAAAAATAGAAAAATCACTTATTAAATAATAAATATTAAAAGAATAATATGGGTATGGCTACTTTTTCTAATTTCTTAGATAACCAGGCAAGGGATGCCAAATTATATAGATTGATCAGTTAACGTTAATAAATAGATTATAATTTTTACTGTTTCTATCTATACTAATATAATAAAGCTGAAGAGTGTGTTTGTTTGAACGCGGTAATCTCAGGAACTACTGATCCGAATTGAAACATTATTTCACTGTTGGATAGCCCATTTATCGAAGAAGGCTATAGGCATGCTACTATCAATGAGAAATGTAGCATAAACGGGAAAAAATTACGCAGACGAAGTTACGCAGGACAGCCTGTTATTACATAAAGGCATTAAACAATAACATGTAAATATTGATTATCTTCCTCTTGGTTCTCCTAATTTATTAAATGTTCATATAAATATCGGCTGAACAATCTCAATTCAAAGAAACCAACTGCGCAAGAGAATATGATAAAACACAAGTTCAATCAGTATCATTCTTCAATTCACACGTAGACACACAGAAGAAAAATTCAAGTTCTCGAGGAAGAAATACAGTGGAAATGTTACTTCACCTGGCTGATTTTTAGGTCTGTTCCCTTCTGTAGCAGGGCACGTGACTCAGTGATGACCCGTGCAGAACTTAGTATCCCCTCATGCTTTTTTGCTTCTATAACTACAACTAGATTCACTACGATATACACATCTACAATACAGTGGAAATAAATGTTGATTAACTTTCGCGATTTGTACACATTATGAAAATATATATATTACGGGTCTTAATCGCGTGAATAACAGTGGAAATGTTACTTCAGCTGGCTGATCTTTAGCTCTGTTCCGTGCTATAGCAGGGTACGTGATTCAGTGATGCGGAACTTAGTATCCCCTAATGATATTTTGCTACAACTAGATCCACTACGATATACGCATCCCAATGAAATCATTAGTCCTTTTATTACGGCAGTCGCACACGACCTATCAGCTCTAACTAAATTTAATAGCCTATTACAGCACACACATGTATATGCCGTTAATAAACCTGGTACCGCCGGAACTGATCGTAAACCTTTTACGATTGCTGTGCATTCGGAAAAATATTTCGGAAAGCGTGACGTCATTATTCTGAATGACGTTTATTAAGCTTTAGGTGATGTGCGCGGCGTTGGTTGGTATTTTTTATTGAAGGGTGCTAGTAATATTTGTGGTGTTTAAGTGAGTTTCTTAGACTGCTCTAAAAAAATAGTCGAGATATATCTTGGGACAACTCAAACAAGGTCATCTGATCCCAAACTAAGCAGAGCTTGTGTATGGTAATCAGACAACTGATTTTTATCAACTTAAGCAATAAAAAAAAAAAAAATTAAAAATGTTTTTTTTTATTTTGAATTATAAAAAAAGACACTGTTTTTAATTATTTTTTTTAAAAAGCAAAAAAAAATTTAAAGTTTTTTTTTATTATAATTTTCTTTTTAAATTTAAAAAAAAAAGTATTATAATTAAAAGTTCTGCTATTCATCGATAGATGGCAAAACTAAAAAGTGTCACCGCTGTGCCCGTCGGAGTGGGGAGCGTGAGGTTTTTTCGTTACGGAATTTATGGATTCGGTCCCCGCGCTCAAGGCCCGCGATAGAAGCTATGCAATAGCTTAAAACTAAATAACTACACAAGTTCTATACAAAACCAAATTAGTCGAATTTAGATCACTGTCAATACGAGTACAATTTCTTAATTTAGAAGTCAACATTTACTAAAACTAGACATACCTACCAATACGCTACGTTACAATAAAAACATAATATATCGTCATGAATATCGTATGACAAACTGTCAAACAGTTAGTCAAAAGATAACTGTAGTGATGCAGTTTATATTTTGGTATTAAGCGTTTATCGATGCTCGTTATTCACAGTAGACCAGTTACAACGGACATTGGTTATTGTTGGCTTTTTATTGAGTAACTGACATAAATCTAACAGAATTTCTATAAAATGGTACTTATTTATTAATTTATTGCGGTAAAAAAAAACAAAAAGTATTATAGGTTACACAGGGTGTAACAGAAAGGTGTGGTCAAATTTCGAAGCGGCGGTAGCCTAATGGCTAAGGCATCGGTCTCGCAATCGTGAGGTCGCGGTTTCGAATCCTACCCATTATACTACCGACGTGAACCCACTCCTAACACAAGCCTTTGAACTTAGCTGGAGGGGTTAACAAGATTGCTAGTAATATGGGACTCAATCCCACATTGCTAGTTAACTTTAAAAAAAAAAAAATTCAGCCGCGGAGAGTGTATTTGTCAGTATTGCAGTGCAATACTGACAAATATATCGGCTATGGCACCATGGTAGGCAATGTTATAGCATATTCTTTTTGGCAAATTTTAGTAGCGAAAGGCACATGTACGTGCAAAGTTTGATTGTTATGGCCTAGAACTTATTAACTTATACTTTTTTTTAATTAATAACTATTTCAACGAATGAAAAAATAATGAATAAATTTGTAGGGTACTCTGATTTTGATAAAATTAGGTATGTGCACTCAGTTTCGTGGGCACATACCAACCCTTGACTAGACCACACCTTTCTGTTACACCTTGTATTATTACAATAAACAAACAGAAAATAGTACCTAACCTTGTCATCAATTAACTTTCTAATATTATTATATAAACAGAACAATCGGTTCACTTTTATTCTTTTTCTGTTTTAGGAATAAAAGGGTGGAAAAACAAAATAAAGTGCGTATATATTTTATTATATATTAAAATGCTAATATATTGCATAATGTTGTATACACATTTTGAACATCTATATGTGTACCTGCGTAAACGATGCCTATGTCACAGTGGATATCGTTACATAAACAAGATAAGCATTCATATTTTTAGTATACGTACCTACCTACCGCAAATCGAATTCAAAATTCTAATAACACACCACGGAACGCAATCAAAAAAAAAAGAAAATCCATAACAATCGCGGATCAATTACAGTCACCCTACCGTTTTGCGTCATAACATCTCGACGCGCAATAAATGTCCACCATGCTGGACGAACGCGGACAATCCTGGATCAGGGTTGTCAGATGAACGGGGATTAACTATCGTTAAATTTATATCAGATATTCAATGCAACGTATGTTTTTAAAATTTGGATGTTACTAATTCAAATATACTAGATTCAATAATCCTTCATTTAGATAAGATTTAGATTAGAAAATCATTTAATATGTAGTACACTCTACTACAAGTTAAAGACTACTTTTTTAGTATAACGTTTTATTTAAAATTGGCTTTCGTCCACGGCTCAGCCCATGTGAATGTCAGTAATAGAGATAAAAACTATTCTATGTCTTTCATCGGGACTCGAACTATCTCCATATCAAATTTCAACTAAATTGGTTGAAGGGTTTAAGTGTGAAAAGTTAACAGATGGACGAACAGACAGAGTTACTTTCACATTATAATATTCGTACATATAAAATATAGTATAGTGTTAGTGATCACTACTACTATGATCAGATTTTATGGCAATTTCATTTTATTTTTGACAAGGCACATTTTAAGTAGGTTTTTTCAAGGCACTCCACAGCAACAGTCCTCCTTTATCAACATATAACTTTTTCTGCAGCCAAATAAAGTGAGATAATTAATAATTAACTATATATATTGTACTTTTACTTTTCTGAATACCTTTATGTAATGCTCTATCAATGCACACGTGTTTCTATTTGCACGAGTAAGTTCTGACAGCCCTAATTTGTACGGAAGGCCGCACGAATATTTACGAGTACGCGTGTCCAACACTTTATGATTATGTCCTAGTGCTGATTGAATGGTGGACACCCTTCGGTGGCTATCGCAGATTATTGCTGATGATATTTTGTAAGTACATTCGCATGTTTATTGACGACGGTATATTAGAAACCGTTGACGGGCAAATAGAGTGCAAATTACATAAAGGTCGAAATAAATAGGAAAGATATAATTGAACTGCACCATTACAAAACCACACAAGTTAGTTATACTTTTAGGTTGAAGTAAGTTGAGTTTGAACTATATTATAGTATAGAAAAGACTAAACAAAGTCGTTAAATAAACAGTTTTTGCAACACTTGCATCCTAGCGCAGCGCACCAAAGTGTTGCAAGTACCTAAGGTTTCGCTATAGAACATTGCGTTGCGAGACCCATCAAGTTTTATTTCAAATCTGGGCTTACCTTTGCTAATAACACAGACTGGCCTGTTGGTCAAATGGTTAGTGACCCTGACTGCTAAACCGGAGGTCGTGAGTTCGACCCATGGTTTATTTTGTGTCTGGGTACTATTTCTCTATAACATGTTTGTATTATTATTATTTTTTTAAATATAACTAGCAATGTGGGATTACTAGCAATCCCACATTACTAGCAATCCTGTCAACCCTTTCAGCTAAGCTCTATGGCTAGTGTTAGGAGTGGGTTCACGTCGGTAGTATAATGGCCAGGATTCGAACCCACGACCTCACGATTGCGAGACCGATGCCTTAGCCATTGGCAACCGCCGCTTCACATAACACATTTAGATATATATAAGTATGTTTATTAGTTGTCTGGTTTCCATAATACAAGCTCTGCTTAGTTTAGGATCAGATAGCGTTGTGTGAGTTGTCCCAAGATATTATTATTATTATTATTAATACAAGGTATTTATATTCCCTATTTCAGAAATTGCCTTCAAAATAAAACTTGAAAGCTTTTAAGATTAATATTAAAATTATCAACACATATTTTGTCAAAACGTTCCTGAGTCATATTCCTGCATATTTGTACGCTATCCAAAATACAAGGAACTTGTTCAAACTAAAACGAGTCTCGTGTAACATAAACTGCCATGAAATACATAAAGTTTATTCTCTAAATATTCTCCAGAGTCTTCCTTGCTATTGCTAGGAACTAAAGGTAGAGTGCAATCTACTACTTGTTTACGATCTCGAAGATTTAATTCCGTAGTGAGTTTATTGAGATTGAAAACAAAATAATTTTTTATTTTTACGAAGTACAAAATTAAATGTTTTTTGAATAAGGACGATAATACACATGTTACGTGGCATACTTTCATAGCAGGACATGTTACCGAATTGATCTGTATTATAGGGTATCTGTGAAAAAAATCAATATCAAAAAAGTTTATTCATTTAGGTTACAAATGCAACGCTTGTGAATGTCAGACAAAATTTGGAATATAATGATTCTACATTTAATGCTAAGTTCGCAAGAGTAAAGCAGTAAGAAAAGAACTTGGCAATAAAAACTCATGGCCACTTTTTTTAAATGCCATTTTTTACAATATATTTGTATATACAGTAAAGCCAATAAGGTGCTGCAATCATTACACCATGAATCTCACGCATATGTTGCTTTTGATTTATGCAGATATATTAATAATTCAATAACTGAAGTTGTTGACATTACCTTTGCGATGCTTTGTCGAGGTTGGAACAAGATGCCTCTAAAGGCACGAAGCCGTCGGCGGTCGCCGTCGCCGACGCCTAAAGCCGCCACTGTTGGTGTTTTCGTTATTGTCGAGTATAATATAGCACTTCATATTTTAAAATTTCAAAATATTTTACTTAGTAAACAATTGTTTACCTATCTATATATACATTATATATATTATTAGGTACATTAGATACGTCATACAATTTTCAAAGTATATGTTCTCACAGATTTTTCCTAAATTATTCCTAAAACCTGTATGGTATTTAACCTAACAATGGGTCAGTTTATATAAACTAAGAATCTACTTAGTTCATCTGAGTCTCAACGTCATCAACATCAGTTATTATTAAAGTAATTTCAGCTATCATATATTCTGTTGGTCTACGATAGATACGGTTGTATCAAGAAACAGAAGAAACCGCGCTTACAAGATATTTTTACACCATGAAATTCACACATATGTTGCTTTTGATTTATGCAGATATAATTCAATAACTGAAGTTGCTAACATTACCTTTGCGATGCTTTGTCTAGGTTGGAACAAGATGCCTCTAAAGGCACGAAGCCGTCGGCGGTCGCCGTCGCCGACGCCTAAAGCCGCCACTGTTGGTAAGTGTCCGTTGGTAGTCCGAGTATACCTACCAGTGGTTAACCATAACACAGGTTTTTAACCTAGCTTGGAGACCAGTCTCACATATTTGTGTATAACGATGTTTGTTAAATCCTTGTGTACATTTGATTGTGTGAAAAATAAATAAAATAAATAACGATTTTCAACTCAAAAAAAAAAAAAAAAAAAATTTCAACCTACTTCTAAAGACACCCCTGCGACATAAGGCTAACGCATTGTATTAAAAAAACAAACAATCAAGTCCCACATTGTTTAGTTACATAAAGAAGCCGAAGATAGAACAAAGTGGCTTGCAATTGAAGAGGCCTATGTCCAGCAATGGACTGCGATATGCTGATGATGATGTTCTTGTTGTCTTTATCGGCATAGGTTTAATAACCAGCAATTAAATTTATTTAATGCGAATGTAAATTTCCTCTATAGTTTTTCCATAATGAGTTTATTTAAAGGTTTAATTTCCTTAGTAAGGGATTTCAAAGCAAAGCTATTATCATATGTCCTGGGGTGGTGGTACCAAACAAAACGTTCGTCTTTTTAGCACATTTGTTTAAGATAGTTGTATTTCAACGTCGTCGCATGCATTATGCTCAGCATAAAAATAAGGTATTACTGAATTGGTAGGTCTTTCGTTATTGTCGAGTATAATATAGCACTTCATATTTTAAAATTTTTAAATATTTTACTTAGGAAATTCTTTCTTACCTATCTAGGTGTTAATATACTTTTATGAGGATTAAAAAGCGATCTGATAATAGTACGTCATACAATTTTCAAAGTATATGTTCTCAAAGATTTTTCCTAAATTATACCTAAAAACCAGTACCAAACAATTTGTCAGTTTATATAAACTAAGAACCTACTTAGTTCGTCCGAGTCTCAACGTCATCAACATTAGTTATTAAGTAATTTCAGCTATCATATATTACGTTGGTCTACGATAGATACAGTTATATCAAGAAACAGAAGAAACCGCGCTTACATGATCTTTTTTTTTTATTATAGTTTAATAATTTTATCCTATTGGATACGTCAACCCATTGTAAATTAAACTATTACATCAAGTCTATTAACTAATATTAAAAATATGGAGAAAATACGAACTACATTTAGTATAAACTATACAAATGAATTAAGAGGGGGTAGTTCGCAAGACATGGTCACTATTTCTGATTTTGGATTAGATAAGCCAGACTGCGCTATACCCATCACTACATAGGTAGTATAAAACAAAGTCGCTTTCTCTGTCCCTATATCCCTATGTATGCTTAAATATTTAAAACTACGCAACGGATTTTGATGCGGTTTTTTTTAATAGATAGAGTGATTGAAGAGGAAGGTTTATATGTATAATAACATGCATTAAATAGTGGAGAAATAAGGAGTGGAGCAGCAATAAGAAATGTTGCAAAAACGGGGAAAATTTACGCAGACGAAGTTGCGCGGGTCAGCATGTATTTTATAAAAGCAGAATGTGAATTTGTTCAAGCAATATACCCTATATCAAGCAAGATACCCCAGGGACGTTATATATATATATAACTAATGTATTTCGGTCTGCAGTTCACAACCTCTAAAACAATGCCAGCATGTCAGAAAACTTTTTAAATCATTAATCAAGTCTGGTATAATCCGAAACTAATTAAAACACGCGTGTACGCATCCCATGGGCATAAAATCCCTATCAAAATAATTATTAGTTCACAAGACAGGATTACTCAACCCTTTTGCTGCCCAATTAATTTGACTTGGTATAAGCTGTTCATTAGATGGAGAATGTATAGATACGTATACTGTTAATAAGTTATTGAGGGTTAGCTTCTGATTTTTGGTGTTAATTATGCGGGCATCTTGATGAACAAGGAAATTGCTGAAGTAATTTTTATTGGCATATCGTCGTTCAGAGGTCGTGGGTTCGATCCCCACCCAGGATAAAACTTTGTGTGATAAGCACGATGGTTTATTCTGTGTCTGGGTGCTATTTATCTATAATATGTATGTAGGTATTTAGAAATTTATAAGTATGTTTATCAGTTGTCTGGTTTCCATAGTAGGTACAAGCTCTGCTTAGTTTGGGATCAGATAGCGTTGTATGATATTAAGATATTATTATTATATCTTGCCAATTACTTTACAAATACAGTACAAGGAAATTGCTGTAAAGATCTTTCTAGGGTTTTGATAAAGTTTTGATCTGCGCACGCGTAGGTAAGTAACTAAAGAATATTACTAATGTACTAGCTTTTGCCCGCGGTATTGCCCGCGTTAATATTGGTTCTTGCGATAAAAAAAATATCCTACGTTTTCGCGTTTATTTGCTTAGCCAGTAGTAGCTCACACTTCTATAGTAACCTATATTTTCAAACAAATAACGAAGTGGCAGCGCACGTCAAATAAAGTGTTAAAGGGATTTCCACAGTACTTAAAGTTAAAGTATTTTTGTTGTTGTACGTATAGGTATTGTTTTAAGCTTTTAGTAACCTTGTATTTATTTTTGAAGTCGGTTAAATATTTATTTCTAAAAAAGTTTTTATTTTTCACTTTTTTGTTGTTTTGTAATTTATCTAAGTTACAATAGCATAATGTCAACTGCTCATTTACTTTTACAAAATATTGATTTTCCCGATGCAGGCTGTTGAGGATTTGACATGATACTTCACCATCAGCTTTATTGCATGCTGTAATAGCAGTATAGGGCATATTAAAGTAATCGAATCGCAAACCGTGAATAGTTCCGCTGGTCACCTATGGTCTTCATTATCAATTCCACTTCACCAATTGGTACTTTTTGAGGGTCAAAGAGTCTCTTACGCGAACCTCTATGAAGTATACCTAAGTCACCATAGGTGTGCCTTTAGCATTCAAAGAGTTCCCTCGACTTCTTCAGGATCCTAACCTGATGACAATGGGACCAACTTGGAAGTATACCTATCAATCACAAAAGATTTTTTTGGAATTAGTCCAGCCGTCTTCGCATAATCGGTGGATATACATACATTAAAACAATACATAACTTGTCCGGCCATTAATACTGGCCGATTTGGCCGACTGTATAAAAGCCAGAAGTGGACATAGAGAAAAAAAAATGTTTTATTTTTTGCTGAGCGTTTAATAAATATGTACAATGTTTTAGTAATATTACAATACTTCATTAAAATAATTGCATTTTCATTTGTAACAGAACTTATGGCCAGACTAGGTACAAACAAACATAGAAACTCTTCTTTTTTGAAGTCGATTAATTTAGATAAATGGATCATGAAATGTTGCTACTAATTGCACTAATAAGCTGCTTTGATATGTGAGAGTAAACCAATTAATTCAGAATAAAATATAACATTTGAAAATCACTAGACCTATCTGAAATCACTTGAAAATATGTAAACCCTGCAAATGAAAAGAAAATTATTCAAACCCAAGTCCACTCAAAGTCCAACCACACTTCAAAAACAGTGACGTCACGAAAAGGCCAAATCAAATTCAAAAGGCCACAAGTGAGGTCCGAAGTGAGATTGGTTTTGACGGTCCAACGCCCAGGCCGGTGCTCGATCGCTCGGTCAAAGCACAAAAGGATACGAATAAGGGTTAACCAAAGATTAAATATGTAGAATGGACGTTAAAAATGGAGCTGTGAGTTATAAAACCCTGTTTAAAGCTTTTTTTCATAGAAGTTTTAAAGCAAGACAGGGATTAACATTAGTTATAACCATTGACGTATAGATTTGACCGCAAAGCGTGAAAGAGAGAAAAAACTCGTACGGCCTTTGACAGGCATTCACAAAGTAGCGTTATCTCTTTCTAGAGACTGGTCAATTTTGTGAGGTTATGGCGCAGTCCTATTCTATACGTCTATGGTTATGACAAAGAAATCGCATGTGATATTCGTGGTAAAAAGCTAGCGTACATAGGTTATGGTAACTGATTTCAGCCTTTCGTTGATACTGGTTCTGTGCTTATTTGTCACCAATAACTCAAACAGGACTCGTTTTAAACACAGTCGTCTATTTTTAACAGACTTTGTCGTAGTTTTGCTAGTCCTATATAATGTTATAGATGCGAACCTAACTCTGTTACCCAATCATGAAAGAACGGTGAATGACTCCGCATGATATTTGGCACAGAATATAGTCTGGAATAGCACATACACGTGCTATTCCACGGAAAACCTATAGATCCCGAGGAATCGACTTAAAAAAAAAGTCTAGGATAAAATCTATATTCATAAAAGTACCAAATTGGACTCCAAAGAAGGACAAACACACGACAGACATTAAAGTAGGATTACGTCTCATAAGTGTGTGAATTCCTAACTATCTCTCAACGGATTAAGATGAACAACAAGTGCCTCTACAGATTATGTTTAATCTTTGCCACTGATAAAGGTCGCAACCTATTCCTGCCTCCTTTGTGAATCAGTAATGTATGCAAAAGCGTTTGGAATACCGAAACATGACTTGTGTTTGTCGAACACAAGTCATGTTTTGGTAACTATTGCATGTATTCATTGTTATTGTTGTACTTGTTGAATAAGATCAATACTTCGTATAATAATAAATTTATTGGATCACCTGAAAAACATCGAATAAAATATACGTGATTAGAACTTACTGTCAGACTTAGTTTCTTTTATAGTATTTTTTTATAGGCCTTTCTTACCAATTTCAAATGCAATTAAATTAAATTCAAAAATGCAATTATTGTATCAGTTTCTTTTGAAAATAATAATCTCACTTGGAAATAACACGGACGTTACACTAATATTTAAACTTTCGCGTTACATGATTATAACTATTTCTTAACGTCAAGTAATTTTAAGGTAAATAATGCGCGTTAATTCCCGTATAATAAGTAGAGACGTACAAACATTAAAATCAATTATCTGTCCGGCTCTCACATTAGCTATTCAACTTTAGCATTTTTTTTTTATTAGGCATTGGTAAGATCATAGAATCGTCTAATCTGCTGTTATACTAATTCTGTGTTAGATCAGATACAAAAAGAAAAAAGAGATAAACCTCGCTTGAATCTGTACTCATATTAAAAAGTAGATGTGCCCACGGCTTCGTCTGAAGTTGCAGTGCTGCCTATAGACGTTAGCGTGATAAAAAAAATGTTTTTGATATATATATATATATATATGTATATGTACCATACGAGTATTTACTTTCATATGCATTTAGTAAAAAAATGTTATTTCGACATTACAAACAGACACTTCAATTTGACTGCCTCTGTGGCGCGGTGTGAGTGTATCCGACTGCTACGCAAGTGGTCGTGGGTTCAATCCCCACCCAGGATAAAACTTTGTGTGATGAGCACGATGAATTATTCTGTGTCTGGGTGTAATTTATCTATAATATGTATTTATTTAGAAATATATAAGTATGTTTATCAGTTGTCTGGTTTCCATAGTACAAGCTCTGCTAAGTTTGGGATCAGATAGCGTTGTGTGAGTTGTCCCAAGATATTATATTATTATGTTATATACTTCGATTGTGTAAAAAAAACAGATTCCAAATTATTCGCTATTTTATAAAGTACACTTTCCAATAACGTAGAAAATGTTTTAAGATTCTTAAACGCTCAATTTCATTATAACAACACAATTGTTATTTGTCCTGAATCAATAAACCCTATTCTGACTCTATCAATTGGAGCACTATTCAATATACCTTCATCGTAAGACGAATGTCCCCATACATCTTCAGCGTGATTCATGGCTGCTATTGAAATTGTATGCAAATTCAAAGTGTCACGCCCATGGCACTTCTGTCAAGTGCCCGCAAGTGTTGGTGTGATTTAGGAACTCCGTGGTACTTAGTTGAGTGTGAGATGTTTTGTGTATAGATGGCACTGGTACTTTTTACTTTTAGTATTAACCTTTTGATTAATATTAATAAATATTAATGTTTTGAGGCCTATGTCGACAGATAACCTGACCAAAGTGGTTGCTAATAAATTTATTATTTTTTGCAATGTAAATTAGATTTAAGAATACTATTGTTTTATAAGTATAGCATGTATGTTAAAAAGGTAAGCGAATAACAGCTTTTTATAATAAATATTTTGTGCTTTTACTTTATTTCAATATCTCTGAACTATTTTTGATGTTATGCAATATACCTACTTAGCTATCCCGCGCAACTTCGTATGCGTCAATTTTTCCCGTTTTTGCAATATTTTTCATTGCTGCTCCGCTCCTATTGGTCGTAGTGTGATGTTATATATTTTTATATTCCTCGATAAATAAGCTACCCAACAGAAAAAATATTTTTTCAATTCGGACTAGTAGTTCCTGAGATTACCGCGTATAAAAAAACAAACAAACAAACTCTTCAGCTTTATAATATTAGTATAGATTAAATATTCTAGTTAAGAAACTAGGATACCTAATAGGTTAACGAGTCAATTTAGCTATGATTAGCTTTTTTCATATTAGATGCATTGTGTTTTTATGAGGCAATAGTCATACAAAGATGTAGAAGCATCATGGCAAGATTTTTGATGATGTGTTTCATATATAGAATTTCGAAAAAAGGCAGGGCTTAACTTCCAAAAACACACAGCGGCTTTAAACATCTAGCATAACAATAAAAAAGAAAACCAGTTTAATGAAAAAAAAAAACTGATTGACTTGATTGTCTAATTTGAAAATATTTTTTAATTTTTTTAATTATCGCATTTTGGTATCCATTGTTTACAAAAAAATGTAGTCGCCAAACTGTTCGCGCAGTTTGTAGGCGTTCGCTCTTTACACATTATAATTAGCTTAAGATCTAAGTGCTACCTTTATCTACAACTTTTCTACTTGCTACCTTTGTACAATATAATAATATGTGTAAGTGCAGTATTAGGTTTCTTCAATTATGGTTAATAATTTTTAATTTTTTCCATATTTTTGTCTTGAATTTTAAAAGCTACGGGTCTTAATCGCGTAAATATTTTATTTTTAAGGCTAAACACCTTTGTTTTATTGCCCGACGTTTCGACCGTATTACAACAGCCGTGGTCACGGGTAGACTCCACCCGTGACCACAGCCGTTGCAATACGGTAAATACTTAAGCGAATAATTTCGCGTAAGTAGTTACGCGATTAAGACCCGTAGCTTATAAAATCCTATAATGTGTACAAATCGCGAAAGTTTACGAACATATATTCTATATTTAATTTTCTTGTCTTCTTGAATCAACGCACTCTTCATATAACTAGGTACTAGCACAAAGAACTATTGAAACCAGACGATGATAAAATTTCGCAAGCGAAAAGATTCTTCCATTATTGTTAACCGTTTTTTATATCGGTATGCGGGGAGACAAGTACCTGATACATTATTTCGAGATCACTTGATTTTCCATTCATATTGAGTATAAATGGAAAAAGTTGAAGAGTCCTTGAGTAAATACAATTTGCATGGCTTAAGATGTGATGCATTAAGTCTTTGAGACTTAGAGGAGTCTCATTCAAGTGGTCCTGGGACTTAGAAGTATGCGGGCATACAGAATCAAGTGCCTTTTTATTAGATACG
This sequence comes from Herminia tarsipennalis, assembly GCA_945859575.2. Taxonomy (NCBI): domain Eukaryota; kingdom Metazoa; phylum Arthropoda; class Insecta; order Lepidoptera; family Erebidae; genus Herminia; species Herminia tarsipennalis. The sequence goes on along the minus strand of OX243852.2, from coordinate 4,263,081 downwards.
AAATTTGCATAATTTTTAAAGTATACAGGAGAATTTAATATTTAGGTTAAGTTGTTGGATGGAATTTTATGGGAAGTTACAGTGATTGTTATTCTTATTAGGTTCTAATTTGATATAAGAATCGTATTAGGTACATTAGATGAGAATTACTGTGTACGGAAAAATCTGTAAGCACTATTCTTTGCCAATCGAAATAGTTTGTAAATTAGAAGGTAGAAGATTATTAACAAATGTATGTTGTAAAAAATAACCTCCGAAACAACAGGCCCGATTTTAAAGCTAGATTGTATTATTTATCTGAAGAGCTTGTTTGTTTGAACGCGGTAATCTCAGAAACCACTGGTCTGATTTGAAAATAAATTTTGCTGTTGGATAGCCTATTTATCGAGAGAGGCTATAGGCTATAAAACACCACGCTACAACTAATAAGGGCAGAGCAGCAATGAAAAATGTTCCAAAAACGGGTAAAATTACGCAGACGTAGTTGCGCGGGTCAGTTAGTATTTAATATTCATGGAGTTGGAAGATGGTGTAAATAACCTATTAATTTACACTAATGTTTTTTACACTATTATTTACGCGTGGTATCGGCTTAAGAATAGTAGGTACCACCCCATCTCTTCCCGTGGGTGTCGTCAAGGCGACTGAGGGATATCACACCGGAGGACGGACAGCAGCGTCCTCTGCGTACTTTAAAGCTTTACTGCGATCGCCAACCCGCTCGCCAAGCGTAGCGATAATGACAATTACCCTCATGGTCTACAAAAAGTAGGTTCTACTGGGGAGACCCGGCCCAGCAGTGGGACATCATATAGGTTGTTATGAGGTAACTATTTGTGCATAGTTTAGTACACCAATCACATACCTACTATTGATGCTTCTACGATTGAGTAGAACATGATTTAAGCTTTCCTTTGATGTCTCAAATAGAACTTTATCGTAATGTTTGTGTAATAAACATTATTTATTTCCATCATAGGTATTTCCTGAACACAACTCTTTATCAAAACCACTATTTGTTCTCCCAACAAGATTACAGCGCGTGTGTCTATTTGTGTTTCATTTTCCCTGTTTGTGTGATGTTTCATGACGCAAGTGGTTGAATATTTTTGTAACAAATTGCTTTTTGAGGTAGAAATATTAAGTGATATGTAATATTATTTCCGACAAGCTGACGCTCCAAGTTGCACTCTTATTGGTTGTATAAGCGTATTTGTTTTCTTATATGATAAGAGAAAAAGAGTTGCGAGTTTCTAACACTAAAAAAAAAACTTAAAGATACCTGTTAGATCTTTATTTTTTTTGTAAAAAGTGCAGTTGCCTGTATTTTCTACTATAAACATCACTTAAGTAATTATTTTTAAAGTACAAAATATAGGCACGCTTGAACTTATTAATAAAGTGTTTATTTTTTAATACATTTTTAACTTTTTTTTTTATTAAAAAATAAACACTTCAAGTGGGTGTTAATATCACCACATGTACGCAACATAAAAGACCAACTGCACCAATATTTGGTGTCAAATAAATTTCAAAATTACGCACAGTACATAGACTCAGGAATGTATGTTTCAAACTTTAAGAAAGGGTGCCAATCCATTGTGCCGATTCAATTTGTAATATAAAGCTTGAAATTTTAAAAGGGTTCGTTGGCACAACACGGTAGCAACCCTATCGACATATTGTCAATACTACTCACAAAGGAAATAACATTAAATTGACATACCATTAAAAAATATTACTCGAAAATATCCAGTGAACAAATCACGCGGAAGATATAACTGCAAATGTGACATCCCTTAGCGGTATTAAAAAACAAAATTTATTCCCGACAACCCTAATGAATTAATTAAAAAAAAACCGATAGTGATGTGCCTAATCAGCATAATTTCTGTTAAGTCGATTGATTGATCGATGTCATAAAATAATTTCTTTTTATAAAATTTAATGACTCGTTAATGTTGGCAGATTTTTGCATAAGCAAAATCGAATGACACGAGTTTCTTTAGAAAAATATGTAAATGATTGTAAACATTAATTTGTAACGGTTGATTTGTTAATAGGAAAGATGTTTGCATAATCATGATAATAGTGCTGTAAAATAACGTTAATGAAAGGAATGACTTTTACTATTTTGATGATGAATCGATCGTAAAACTAAATATGCGTCGTTAAATATAATGTCTCTATTAAACGAGTTAAGTTACAAAAAAAACTTACATCTGCGGTTATAAAAAAAAATCGACAATAGAAAAAAAGTAGAAAACTAAAGACATAAAATCATCTACTTATAATAATTTGCAACTTTAAGCAAAATGTAAATAAGAAGATTTTTTGGCTGTCATAGAGTGTTGGCCTAGAGAATAAAAAACCACGCAAGAGCATGTTGGACAATGTTCAGTGTAGGGTTTCGCAGTTTTTAATAATTGCATCAGCAGAATTATGGAGTGCTCCCCCAAAAAAAATAATTATTATTATTTACTTATCAAACTAAGAAGCGGCAACTACAATACACCTTTTCACCAAATTTCATCACTATTCATTGTGTACCTAGTCTTTGAGTAAAATGCCTGTGACATGCGGACGGACAGACTGACAGAAAAACAGATTTTTGCCATTGTGGCTACAGAACTTTAAACATACTAAAAGGCAGAGTTCCTACTGACCCTAAAATTTTACAAGTACCTAAGTAATTAATATATTATGTGGAATACAATAAAAAATACATGTATATAGATTCGACAGATACTGAAACTATTTACAAATATACATTTTATTTTAGTGTTACTAATGAGTGATGACGCAGATATACTATTTGAAAAAAAAAAAAAACGTATTTTCTTTTCCCACGATTGCGTAGAATCAGCCAAGTTCTCAAAGGGTTAATTTAAAGTGACAGTTTAAAAATCGCGTCAAGATTCGTCACGGTAGGTACAACTAGTGTTGTACTTTGATATTGCGTTATGTTTGAGTGACAATTGACGTGTGTGAAGAATTGAGTCTCGTGCGAAAATATAGAATTTGACAATTCGAAGTTGGTGGATATAATTGAATTATTATTGTCCGGTAGATTGCATGATGTTGTTTAAAATTGAAAGGAAAATTAAATAAGTATTAAAATATATGAATATAATAGTATTAGGACCAAGATATATCTACGCAAAATTAGATTGACAATAGAATAAAAGTAGCTCACCAAAATTCAAAAAACTTAAAATTCTTTATTCATTTAATATGCAAAATAACAGTTGTGATTCGTCAGGATGCTACATGTACATGTGATGCTAAGTTCGCAAACAATAGGTAAAGCCGGAGAAAATATCCTGGCAATAAAAACTCGCGGAATGTGGTATGGAGCTGGTGTTAGACTTTAATTTTGACTAGCTTTAGTCAAATTAAAAAGAAAGCAAGTGACATAATTTTGACGTAAGTATTTTTCTATTTTGCTTTAATCAGCTTCCAAGTATGAATCAACACAATAATAAGAAATTAATATTCCTTCACAGAAACAATAAAATAATCTTCTGCCGACATTAAACAAGATGTCGTAAAACAGCCAGGATCTTTGTTTTATTGCTTCAAGAATTAACGCCAAAGGGTTTTATAGTTGTTTTGTATGGATATAAAGATGTTTTATTAAATTATTTGATTATAAAGATGACTGCGATCTGGTTATTAAAGGAAATCTTCTGCTTTTGGAATATTGTTGTATAATAAATTTTGTTGCTGTAATAATATTTCGTGTTTATTTTGTTTACCTTGTTCTTAATCTCTTTTCACACTACAGATTGCCCTGTCATAAGGCATTACACCGAGCGGATTATTAATTTAGCGCTACGCACACAGCGCCTGACTCGCTCTGCCGCCCACAACTTTTACATTACAGTGCGCAGGACAAAATAATGTCGAATATTCGTTCGTATATATTATGTTAGATTACGAACGCCAGTACAATAACCATACGAAAATCTTCCTTTTTATAATTTTCCGCAACTTCAAGATTTATTTACATGAAGATCATGTAAATAAATCTTGAAGTTGCGGAAAATTAAGACGTAACATAAGTTTATTTTTATTATCTACTAGAAGAACTCTTTGTCTAATTTTTCACACAATTTTTTTCGTGTCCTAATATTTAAGTTTTCTATATAATTTTATTATTTTTTGACAGAGACGAACCCTATTTCTCATAATATCGACTGAATGACCTGTATTATAACAAAACAAACAAAAACAATGTTAAGCTAACAAAAAAAAATATTATCGAAAGAAAATTGAGAGTCAGTTGTTCAATCCTATTAGTGCACATTTACACTGTGCTGGATGATGTTTACTTTATCACTTTTTATATTTAGACTTTCCCTATTTTAGCACATAATACAATTTAAAGTCGCGTAGAAATTTTAAAGTCTCATTGACCATTTTCATTTCGCCTTTAAAGTATTACATTCAGCGTGGCAAAAGTTTTTTTTATTCCCCAATTTCAATTTTAGTTTCGGCAGTAATTGTATTGATATTGGTAAAGTAGTTAAACTATATTTTCCAATTTTACAGAATACCTTCTACATTAGATCGCAATTTCCTTAATCCTCTGTAGATTTTTCATTTGATGATCATGCTTGTATGATAAAAGCATCCTTGATGCTAATTCTGTCATGACTTAGAGTCAAGGCACATAAAATTAACTAACACGTTGTGATCATGATGTGTACACACTGCCTCTGTAGCGCGGTGGGAGGATGTCCGACTACTACGCAAGAGGACGTGGGTTCGATTCCCACACGGGACACCACTTTGTGTGATCCACAAATTGTTGTTCCGAGTCTGTACTATGTTTGTAAAAAAAATATATTTAGGAACCTAGGTATGCACATAACATCATAACTGTATAGATAAACAAATTTAATTGCACTATGTTGATTTGTAACGAATTAACTGAACTGACCGATTTTAAAAAAATGACCTAAAAGCTTCTATCGGGGAACAACTCACTATATTTAATTGTCAAAGATATCGTTGCGAAAATTGCAATAATGTCACTAAAAGCTTGAAAATTTTACTCATTAAGCGTGCGCTGCGAAAACTGTTCATGATACATGAATATAATGTACTACATTAAATATTTATAGTACGCATTATTATCCATTAAAAAGTACGCGAGCCGCAGCCGCGAGTGTGCAATAACCACTTTTTGTTCAAACTTGTCGATCAAAAAACCTAATAAATAATATAGAGTAAAATCGAAAAATGCAGATATATTCGTATAGATATATTCGTATCATGTTATTGTTCAAATACAGCACTTACTAACTTTATTTTACACTCAAAATGTAGCTCAAGATAACCTTCAACGTTTGTCAACATTATTAATCCTTATCCAATTTAATAGTTTCATAAATAAGGTTGATTATTCCCGTGTAAAATACTTTTTAAATTATTCAAATTGGTTCAAACTTGTTCATCATAATATCTAATAATTAATATAGGGTAGAATCGAAATATAAAGATATTCGTATCATGTTTTTGAAAGAACTAAACCACACTTATACAGTCAAATCACTTTTATTGTTCAAATACAGCACTTGCTAACTTTATTTTACATTGAAAATGTAGCTCCATAAAACCTTCGACGTGTGTCAACATTATTAATCTTTATCCAATTAAATAGTTTCATAATTAAGGTTGATTATTATCGTGTAAAATCTTTTTAAATTATTTAAATCGGTATTTTTGTTTAGAAGTTACGACGTATATAAAGATAGTAAAAGTAAGAAAAATCCCGCGTTGTGAGTAAACTACTCTACGCTAAGTTTATAAATTATCTCCACATTTCATTAATGTAAAAAATCTAGGTATACTAAGTATTTTATTTCGGAAAAATGTATTAATTAAATGTTACAAAAAAAAAAGTGTGGCACTCGGGGACTGCCTCGGTAAAGCTATTGCATAGATTTTTTTATCAACTTATGCAATTATAATTATTTATTTATTTTATATTTATGCAGATTTTTTTTTTATTATATTTCGGACCAGCTCGTCTCGATCTGTGCGAGCTTTGTACAGTCGTACCATATAGCGAACGCTCGGCCGAGCGGCCAGTAGGCGGAGTGGGGGATGTTAGGTTTTATTTTCGTTACGGAATTGCTTGATTCGGTCGCCGCGCTCAAAGCCCGCGATAAAAGCTATGCAATAACTTAAAAACTCTAAAAACGCAATCTATACTGGATGCCGAATCTACGCAGGAGGGAGATTACACCATGATACCTACGTTATTAATATATGATGACGATTCTAAAAACAGGGTGATGCAGTCCTACATTTTGACATTGCGCTATATCGCAAAGTCGTGTTCTGTAACGGTACCATACTGTCGAGCTGATTACGGTTCCCAACACCAGGATGCATGTGGCAATTTTGGTAGAATTTAAATGTTTGTTACAATCACACCAGAACGGGTCTCAATGAAATTTGACACTTACATATGTGATAGTGACTGCCTGTGTGGCGCGGTGGGAGTGTACCCGACTGCTACGCAAGAGGTCGTGGGTTCGATCCCCACCATGGATAAAACTTTGTGTGATGAGCACGATGGTTTATTCTGTGTCTGGGTGTTATTTATCTATAATATGTATGTATTAAGAAATATATAAGTATGTTCATCAGTTGTCTGGTTGCCATAGTACAAGCTCTGTTTAGTTTGGGATCATATAGCGTTGTGTGAGTTGTCTTAAGTTATTATTATTATTATAGTCTGGAATAACACATAAGCTGTTTTTATACTAGAAAATGTATTTATACGTGAATAAAATCGCAAGTAACAACTAGTAATATCCAAACTCAACTGAAAAATTCAGTACGTGTAACATTTACTCACACTAAACTAAGCATAAACAAACAATCAAGGCAACGATCTTTCTTTTACCCAATGAATCTTCCTCGTCAAATATTTGCTTGCACAATTTCATTAGCTTGTAACACCTTGTAACATCTCCCTTAGTAATAGTGCCGCAGACGGCGACCAGATGGCGCTGAGATCGTAACTCCTTTTTATTTTGTTTTATTAGGCCACTGGGTCTGTGTCTGTGCTATGTTTAGTAAGAGTATAAAGTGGGAATGTTGTTAATTGTTACTTATCTCTTTGTTACTTTGTGTGAGGTACTTACTACAGTTGTAGGTAGTTGGATTTATAATTATCTGTCTGTATATTTTTTTGTGATTACAGCGATTGTCTTATTGTCATATTATTGCCGTCAACGATGTAAGTAACGATTTATAAGGTTTTGGTTGCTATTGATATGGGAAAGAGTTCTTTGCACTAATCTTATGGGTCTTTAACTTACCGCGTGTTTTAAGTTAAAGAGCCACTTTTAAGAATTATGAACAGTCCTCAAGCAAGCTTCTAGATTTAAAACTTAAATAAAGCTTTCTTAACTTAAAATTTAAAATAAATAACAAAAAAAGGGTTTATTCAACTACACATTTTTTATTATTTTAACCTTTTTAAGTCAGAAAGTCTAACTATAGAAAAGTAGGTACACTCTACCTATTCTTATATATTCATTTTAATAGAAAACAGTACTTGCCTATTATTAAAAAAATGTGTAGTACCTAGAGATCAAATGAAAACAATATTAATTCCATGACTTTTAACTATCCAATCTAACATCAAACAAAATATTTCATAATCAGTAATTTCCCCAAAAAACCTGAAAAGATGAAATAAAAAAGATAAAAATAATAAAATTAATTGGGTATTTGTCAAAGTAACGCTGACACGCCATTCTGATTGAGTTGATAGGGACCCTAAAATTGCGTGAAATCATATCTTCTGTCCCATCGGTGGGCAATAATTATAGCAATTTGTCGCCCTCAAAATAATGTTAGGAGAGTGTAATTTGTGTCTCTTTTGCTATAGGTACCGTTTGAACTTGTTCTTCATAAAAAAAATAATGTGTTTTTTTTTTTAAAAAACTTCCTTGATTTGTTTTGATTCTGAATTTCTTTTCGCTTTTCAATTGTGATCTTTCCGATAGTGTAAATTCAAGAAGAAGTCACCTCCCGCGTCTGTTTGTATGATAAGTTTCGCAAAACTACGCAATCGATTTAGATTTTGTCAGTGAAAGTTTTTGGAAGATTTTCGTCTAGAACGTTTAAAATAAACTAAAAAGAAACATTAAAACTTAAAGCCCACCTTTTATTAATTTTAAAGACTGGAAGTGGACAGGTATTCCCCCTGGCAACACATGTATGTATAATGTAGATATATAGTATATTCTTTGTTTTGATAACGTCTTATAAATCGATGACCGGATGCACGCACGGAAAAGTGTCACGGTCCGTCACGTACCTCATGCTGATAGGCTGAAGTATAGCGGTCATCGGGGGCATGCGCCCAGGTCCACCAAAGCTACCACAGGTTGTTTATGACAATGACATCAATGTTTTAGCGATTGCAGCGACAAGCGATACAATAAAAATTTTAAAAAAATGTCATCAATGTTTTCTTATGACGTCATCACGTAAAATTATCGTACGTACACAGACTTTACAGACATTTTTTTTAAAGATAACCACCATCATTATCATTATACAGAGACCATTGCTATTCAGTATGTTTAGGTCGATTTCCATCCATTGGTTAGCAACAAGCGTTTTATGAATACCTCTAAAATGGTAAGTATCAGTATTTTTTATTTAAAAATACTCCCTTTGCAACAACAATAACAAGTGTGACAATAATTAGGAGATAACGTGACAAGTTGCGCCGTGTTGCGTTAACTCGCTTTACGTGTTACAACTAATTTATTCGATAACTGCCACATATGCCGCTTTATCGTAATCGTTTTGTCTTTTAAATAGAATAAATAGTATTCTACACTCGATAGTAGATAAAAATATGCAATAGGGGAATGTCTCATTACTATTTATTCTAGTAGGTAAATTATAGTAAAATGTTCACCACTATATTTTAGATTCAAATAGAAAATTTATTTTAAAATTTTTTACACAACCCTAAATTAACAAAGCCACATAACATTAAAGCATAAACAAAAACGTTGTAGGAAAAGCATGAATCAATTTTTTTAATGCAACGAGCGTAAAACTACAACTCTGTGCTCAGAGATTCTTAAGCATATTTCTGCCTATATATACTACTAGCTGTCCCGCGCAACTTCGTATGCGTAAATCTTCCCTGTTTTTGCAACATTTCTCGTCGCTGCTCCGCTCCTATTAGTCGTAGCACGATGTTATATAGCCTATAGCCTTCCTCGATAAATGGGCTATCCAACAAAAAAATAATTTTTCAAATCGGACCAGTAGTTTCTGAGATTAGCGCGTTTAAACAAACAAACAAACAAACAAAGCAAACAAACAAACAAACTCTTTCGCTTTATAATATTAGTATAGATTAGGTATGTCGTTCTATTTCTGTTTCTATTCGACTAATATAGCATCATCCTTACACTTATTTGCAAATAAGTATAAGGAAGATGTAATCGATCTGTCTTATATATAGAATAGTAGTATTGAATTATAAACAATTATCAAAAATTTGTTTCAACTGGGATTTAAAGGGGTTTGGAATCCTTTGTCCACGGTTGGTGGATTTTACCAAAAACGTCGAGGAATGAAAAAGGTTTTACACCGCAAAATAATGCGCTATTGTTAATCACAGTGGACATCATTTTATACAATTTTGTGATAGTAATCAGCGGAAAATGAAATGGGGGTGAACAGGCATGTGCCGATCCAGGATTTTATTCTAGGGGGAGGGGGGGGGGCACTAGAAGAAATCGTAGTGCCAGAAGTGACATGCGTTCATGGGAAAAGAAATTCAATACAATACAAGAAATTCGGTACATGTGCGGCCAACGATTGCGTGCCCCCGTGCCCCTTGATCCGCATATGTGAATAGGTAATATTCACTTACAAAATATAACCTTCGGATTCCGACCAGACAACATACATATTACCAAATTGTCCACTTTCAAGACAGCAATAGTTATGTCACACTTTCCATAACACTAAACATTTCACGGTAGAACGATGACGTAATCAAATTACGACATCATTTGGCCACTGTATGGCTTAACCCATTCACTGCACACGGGGTTTCAATTTGCGACACGGAGCGCAAATTGGATTAGATTAGTCTTTGACGGGTTATCTGCGCTTTCATGGGAAGAAGCTTTTATGTCAAACGTGTATGGCCGGGCGTATTATTGTTCTAATGGCCGCAATTAAGAGAGATAGCAAGAATGTAGTAGTATGTAGCATTAGCTCACTGCAGACTAAATATGACTATTTTAATCGATCTCCAGATGTTAGATGATTTTTAGACCCGATTTTATTTCAAGGAAATTTAGGTAGGTATATAAACCATTTGTTAGTGTCGGTGAACTCCAGTCTTAATACCACGTCGTGCAATTAAGTAGGTAACTCGATAAGTTTTGAGACAAGAAAAAACTAAATTTATTTTTCAATATATTAACAATTTATATTTTTCATTTGTTCGAAATACTCTCCTTCATTCACTATGCAAAGTTCCATTCACCTAGACCAACTGAAAATGACTGGAACATCATTATTTTTTTTAAACAAGTTAACTGGCTTGAAAAAAAATATGAAATACAGGTGCGTTCGCTTTTTAAAATTACGAGCATCTCAAAATTTATCGAATGACCTACGTACTAGAGAATGTACTGAGTTTTTGATGCATGTTTATAAAATTGAATCAAAGCATTGAGGTATTAATATACTAGTTTATATTATCTCATTGCATCAAAGACTATTATTACGCTTTCCTGACAGTAAACTGGATAACCCTTATTTTACTTTAGGTGGGAAAATAATAAAAGCTCCCTTTCTAGTTTCCCTTCCATTCCTGTGTGACCGCTGATTTTATGCAAATAATTATAAATCGTAACCTCCATTACAATTACAATGAAAAATACGAAACAACAATAGCATAATAACAATATCTTCGCCGGAAGCCGTCCGGCCGCAGTGATCTTGCAGCGTCGTAAAATTTTACGATAACGTCGTACGCACGTGTAACGTCACAGAGCGTCCCTCAAACAGTGATGGGACATCATATTTATGATGTCCGAATATTTATTGGGTACCGCCCTTGTGAGTGGTGAGTGAAGTTGACGTGATATATGTACTTATAGATGTTAGATACATATTTGTGTTTGACAAAGTTTAACTTGACTTTTTTCTTCTGTAATATGTAGGTGAGGAATCTAACAAATAGGTAGTTACCGAGGTTATCTACACCAAAGGTTCTATTCTAGACACTGGTATAGTTACACCAGCCCCTAGAAAAGAATGATGTCGGAATGACGTCGCCCGTGCAAAACCAAAACTATGACTGATGAGCTGAAGATCAAAATTTTTACACGCGCACGACGTCATTATATTCTATTGCAATGGGCTAGTTTCCAACTAGTCAAAACAACAACTCTATAACAAATGTCAAAACGCAGATTTATATGGAGATCTCATACATATACCGGACTATGACGTCACTATTTTATTCACGTCAAATCACTTCTTTTTATAATTAAAAAAAAACTATTTAACACAAAATTTAATAGGGCATTAATTGTTAGCAGTTTAAATGTCAGGTTTAATTTACTAATTAGTCTTTTGGATGTTTTTGTATACCCAGGAAACTAGCCTATTCTATTCTATTAGCGTTAATGCCATTTGTCTTGGAGAGCAGGTAGCCTAACAAGTCTCATAATTACCCGTGCATTGCTCATTACCATTCATAGTTGCCGGCTACCGGCTTAAGAATAGTACCACCCCATCTCTTCCCGTGGGTGTCGTCAAAGCGACTAAGAGATTTCATACCGGTGGACGAGCAGCAGTCCAGTCAGTCCTCTGAGTACTTTAAAGCCTTACTACAATCACCAACCCGCTCGCCAAGCGTGGCGATTATGGCGATTGCCCCTAAGATCTTTACTATATATAAATGGGACATCATATGGATTGCTATGATTCTATGAATTTAATATACTTTATTATTTTATTGATATTATGGATACTGATATTACTGAGTAGATGTCAGCCTTATAGTCATTTACAAAATGTATTTTAAGATAACGCTCAGTGCAGACCTATAGAAAATGAAAAACCCAACCCAAAAAATAGCAAAACTCCAACAAAATCCGACAAAACTAAAAGCACATCAAAATAATATGACAAAGCACTCGGAAAAACACAATCCGTAACAATAAATTAAGCCTACGTTATCACAATTCTCTTCGGTTATTTACGAAATAACTCCCCAAACCCCTCCCCTACTTCACAAAAAATGTGTTAACAAACAAAAAGATTTATTTTCAAGTGGCAGATAAGTTCTTACGTTTCCTCACCGCAATCTGAAGGAACGTTAAATAAATATAGTGAAAAACCCAATAAAAGTATATGGCCTAATCTCTATCCAATATTTTCTTAGCTCCGATAGAAGTTTTCCTTTTAGTTGTGTGCCGATGGAATAATGTGGATGAGACCTCATATAATAGTTTTGCAAACAAAACAAACGGGTCACTAAATCGAAATATAATCATAAAAGATTCATAATTTTTTGACTCCTTTTTTGGCGTAACTAATATGTATATCCATGCCTAATTACCGCTTTCTAGTACTAAGGGGCTCTGAGCTAACCTAGAGACAGACAAACAGACATACGGACAGACGGACGGGCGGACAGACATAGCGAAAGTATAAGGGTAACTGGTTTACTACAGAACCTTAATAGCATGGCTATTAGATGAAAATTCGAAAAAAAAAAACATTATAGTTATTTTTAAACAAGCTCATGTAAGACCTAGTTGAAGTATCATATAAGTAAATGTAAAGTTGTTTTATTATAATACAAAAAATATTTTATTCATGAATTAAATAGGTAATTTACCTGCTTGTCCTTTCTAGATTAGTGCAATATAAGTAATTTATTGTTAATATAATTATTTCCTATTACTACCGGCAGCACACGCTAAACCGCTAACTTTCTGAATTATGATATACATTTTATTTTAACGCAACTGTTGGTTGATTAGTCTCATTTGCCCAGTAATTACACTTGTTATAGTGCTCTTTAACCGTAACACAGTAATGTGTTTTGTTTCAGTATTTCATGGAAGAATACCTGATACTGCGGTAGTACCTACTAAGATGATTTATTTCTTAGACCTGCTTATTAATTACTAGCTGTCTCGCGCAACTTCGTCTGCGTAAATTTTCCCCGTTTTTGCAACATTTCTCATTGCTGCTCCGCTCCTATTAGTCGTAGCGTGATGTTATATAGCCTATAGCTTTTCTTGATAAATGGACTATCCAACAGTGAAATAATTTTTCAATTCAATTAATTTTACTATAACATATTTTGTGTTGCAAAACTGAAATAGTCATAGGATGTGTGTCGCCGTAGTGATGGCAGGTGAAGTAAAAGTGTCCTAGAGTGGACACCCTGTGAGAACAAATGAAGTGCAGGTAAACCACCAGCCAGATAGTTTGACGATGTAAGAGCAGCCGCTGGTCATCTATGAGACCGACAGCCTCAGACTGTGCCGAGTGGATATCCATCGAAAAGGCATATGTCCAACGGTGGGCAAAACAGTGCTGAAGAAGAAGAAGAAGAAGAAGAAAATATTATCAAGAAAAGTTTCTTAAAATTTTGAAATATTTTACTATGAAGCGGTATGGCCATCACATGTTGCCCGCTCCATACTAATATTTCGTTCGCTCAGTTTCCACCTTATGCTTTTATCGCTACTGTAACAGTAAGCAATACCGGTTCTGTTATCTCACAATTATTTAGGAGAGCGTTCTTAACAAATAAACACTCCACTGTACGTACACTGAGAGGAGGGGAATGAGACAATTATGAGTTATGGTAATATAACAATATTTTTAAAACAGAATAGTATAGGTAACGTGCGTGGAAATAAATTTGTGTTATCCACATAATATTATTGAAAGTGGAGTCTAGATGTATTGTTTCTTGTTAGAACCCAATCACAGGATTTGTATTAAAGTTAGGTGAAACCTTTTTTAAAATGGCTTTAAAAATGTGTACGTATTTAATCATAAATATTTACGTCTTTAAGAAATTCAAGCACACGAACCGCTTCACCGTAAGCAATTACCATCTTTATTCTCTCTAGATATATCCGACCAGGTTGATGTGTCCTATCTACAGCAATTTTCAGATTCCAAAATTCTTTATAAGCTACGGGTCTTAATCGCGTAAATATTTAATTTTAAGGCACGACCGTTGCAATACGGTCGAAACGTCGGGCAATAAACTAGGTATTTTACCTTAAATTATTATCGCCATTAAGACCCATAGTATATATAATTTTATAATCTATAGAGGGTTTTCAAAACCCACAAATGTAAGTTCGTCTACTAGCTATTTTGACAGAGAGTTAACACTTCTCCCCTGACTTAGGGTTTCTACGCTACTACTGGAGTTGTATTTAAAAAAAAGAGAAAACAATACAAATCATCAATAAGAAGTTTTCGCCCTGTATTGAAATATTGCTCCTATTATAAAGTCTAGAAAGTTAAACTTAATCACCAATATAAATAATATAAACAAACTTTAAAAACTCATCCAATTAAGCCGAGAAAAGTATCAGATATTTTATTATCGAACAATAAAATCTATCATTATTGTAGTGGAAAACGTCGCAGTAAAACTTTAAGTAGTTCGGACTCACAAAATATGAAGGATACACTCATAAAAGTGGGTAAATAATACAAAATACAATAAGTGCCAATATTGGAGACGGGAAGTGTTCGCGATGTGAGAAGGTTGGGGATACACCCCGTTGCAATACTATAATGATAACCGATGACTGTTACGGCAGCCAATCTTATCAGAACTACGCAGGAGATATTACAAAGATTATTATTATTTATTACAAATATTATTAATGTTGATAAGCTTTCGCGATTTGTACATATTATAAAATTATTTACACTAAGGGTCTTAATCAGAGTCTACCCGTGACCACGGCCGTTGCAATACGGTCGAAACGTCGGGCAATAAA
This sequence comes from Herminia tarsipennalis, assembly GCA_945859575.2. NCBI lineage: Eukaryota > Metazoa > Arthropoda > Insecta > Lepidoptera > Erebidae > Herminia > Herminia tarsipennalis. Next base: position 4,248,013 of record OX243852.2, on the reverse strand, counting down.
CAAGGTATTTTACCTTAAATTATTCACGCGATTGAGACCCGTAGTATATATACACAATGAATGTAGGTAGATACTTAGTAATCTAAACATATTACCTATAAATATTTAAGTATTGTAACAACAATATGCTAAGTATGCTTGCTACGGTTAATATTTTGAGGTAACGCCCGGCCGCGTTATGAATTTGTGTTTAGAGCATACGAAGAAGTCTGTTGCTGGATCAAAGCGAAGTATTTCGTTGATGTAACGGAGTACTAGTAGCGCTAGTGCGGGCAGTTGGCACGTGCAGCAATCTCAAAACAAATTATAAAACACCAGTGTATGCGCAAACATAAGTGCACTCTCTTTTCCCTCACTCTTATAGTCCGATGACACGGAAATCCGACGCAACCGGAGACAGCTTAACGGGCTCTACGAGACACGGAGAGGTGTGAATTTATTTCAAAACGGTCACCCATCTATGGACTGACAGGAGCAACTTTACTTTATCTTGCACATACCTTGATCTGTTCAGTCGCCACACACAACACAACACTATATTTTAATATAATATTTAAAAATAACTGGCAATGCGGGATTGTGATCCCACATTACTAGCAATCCTGTTAACCCCTCCAGCTAAGCTCTATAGCTTGTATTAGAAGCGGGTTCACGTCGGTAGTACAATGAGTAGGATTCGAAACCGCGACCTAATGTTTGCGAGACCGATGCCTTAGCCATATAACATGTCAAGTATGGACAAGTTTAGAAATCTTGAATGTAACTTACGCTATAAGTAATATGATTGACTTGAATCCCAGAAGGATAGCTTGGTGGCCGGTTAAGTAACTTGACGTAAGGAAAATGCAGTTCCAAGAGGAAAGATCTTTAGGGTTTTAGATGCTTAGGTAAAAACATAGACAGACCTATACAGTCACCCACTCATATTTAACAGACATTCTGAATGAACTGGCCAAATCAGGACCAGTTAAAACGCAGTCATAATTCACGTTATAAATCGCATTACCTAAACCAGATCTATAAAATACTTCAAAATAGTTTTTATCTGGATGTCTTCTCTCATTGTGCCCCGATATCCGCGTCTCGTTGACACTACTAGGCGTCATAAGGGCGCGTCCACACCGCACCGCGACGCGTATCGCGCTCGTAAACATTTACGATCACCGGGGGATTAAACGTGCCGTTTGCTTTTATTAAAAAACAACTATCTGTTGTTAGGTGTTGGCAAGTTAGCGGTGTTTTATTTGTTAGGCAAAAAGTTTATGAACATACAACGAGACTGCACGCTACTTTTTTCTTACCTGGGCAGTTATATTAAATAGGTAATGGTTTTGTACTCTTTAAAATGGTAGACAATGGTTTTGTCGTAGAAATATCTTAGAGGTTAGAATTGGATTATTTCGATTATTTTCGCTATTATATAAGTATGAAAGTGGCTTCCCGTGTTCCGTTATTTTGCGGATTAGCACGCACGGCCCACGACCACAAACAGCCACGCATCATGCATTGGGATGCTGTCTTAACAATCAGACACCACTAAACGCGCGTACGGCTTCAGCGAAATAAAGCTAGTTCTGACATGCTCTGCGCTTTTACAGACGACCATATTTCAAACGGTGCATCGTTCGGGCTGGTCTGCGTCCGTCCGCAAAGGCACTGTGAGAAGCCACCATAAAAATGTCATGAATATTATGATGTATCTAATTTAAATAAACTTCTATTTAGGTAGGTACATAAACGTTTAAAAAATGTATCCACTACGATTAAAACATTGAGAAGCGAAGTATTGAACAATAAAAACTGCACTCTTTAGAATGTCAACTACATACCTCTCACTTATATTAATATATTTTGATGCAATAGTGTGAGAGATATTGTAGCTAAGATGGTTTTTTTGCACTAGGAAATGAGGAGACTAGCTGGTCGAACGCCAAATTCTAAGCGTCACGCCTGCCCATAACAGTATCAGCGCCACCTAAATCCTTGTTAAGCATAAATCCTAATGTCACCGTATTGCGCTCCTCACTTGAGACATTAGTTCATAAGACTCATTTGCTCAGTAATTACACTTGCTACAGTGCCCTTCAACCGTAACACAGTGATGTGTTAACATCACTATTTCCCAAAAATAACTGACACTGTTGATGTACCCACCAAGACAGCATATAGATTAGACCTACCACTGGTGATATCGATAGTAAAAAGTATTTCTACATAAATGAAGTATATACTACCTAATTGATTTATTGACAAATCATTGAAGTTCAATAACTTTGCATGAGACAGTTAGATCAGTATGAGAATACATTTATTCTGAATTCTCACGAATACCTCAGTAATGCTATTTTCTGTTAACAAGATAGGGCACGCTGACCGATACTAAATCCAATTATTGACCACAGTGGTCACCACGCATGTCGGTAATATGGGAAAGTCTGTGACAACTTTATTTATTTGATCAGAATTTGAAATGCTACTCATAGTTGTTCCTTTAAATAATTAATTCGCAAGTTTAGACGACATGTATAAAACTACCAAAGAAATTATAACTATATGTATGTTTATTAGTTGTCTGGTTGCCGTAGTACATGCTCTGTTCAATTAGGGATCAGATGACGTTGTGTGAATTGTCCCAAAATATTATTATTGTTAAAGATAGTACCTAGTCTGGCCATAAATACTGTTACAATTAAAAATAAGAAAGATATTACATTTGAATTTGGAATCTGTCATTTTTATACGATTGTTCATTGTATTTTCTAATTTTGGCGCCAATACATTGTACAATATTTTGCTATATTAAAATGGAGTGGGGTGATAAAGAAAACCGAATCGCTGTGATTGCATTACACAAAGTTGGTATGGAGCCGAATGTAATTTTTAAAACTCTCCATACGCTTGGTATTAGTCAAATGTTTGTGTACCGGGCTATTAATAGGTACAATGAGACCTTCTCTGTTTGTGACAGAAAAAGATCTGGCCGTCCACGTAGTGTTCGTACGAAAATGGTGGTCAAAGCAGTAAGGGAAAGAATTCGAAGAAATCCTGTCCGAAAGCAAAAGATTTTATCTCGGGAGATGAAGATAGCACCCAGAACCATGTCACGCATTTTAAAAGATGACTTAGGACTTACAGCCTATAAGAGACGCACTGGTCATTTTTTAACTGATAATTTAAAAAAGAATAGGGTGGTAAAATCGAAGCAACTACTGAAGCGGTACGCAAAGGGAGGTCACAGAAAAATTTTGTTTACGGATGAGAAAATCTTTACAGTTGAGCAACATTTTAACAAACAAAATGACCGTATTTATGCTCAAAGCTCTAAGGAAGCTTCCCAATTAGTCGACAGAGTGCAACGTGGGCATTATCCGACTTCAGTGATGGTTTGGTGGGGTGTTAGCTATGAAGGAGTGACTGAGCCATATTTTTGTGAAAAAGGTATCAAAACATCGGCACAAGTGTATCAAGATACCATTCTTGAGAAGGTAGTTATACCCCTTAACAACACCATGTTCAATAACCAAGTATGGTCCTTCCAACAAGACTCAGCGCCGGGTCATAAAGCTCGGTCCACGCAGTCTTGGTTGGAAGTGAACGTTTCGGACTTCATCAGAGCTGAAGACTGGCCGTCGTCTAGTCCCGATCTTAATCCGCTGGATTATGATTTATGGTCAGTTTTAGAGAGTATGGCTTGCTCTAAACGCCATGATAATTTGGAGTCCCTAAAACAATCCATACGATTGGCAGTGAAGAATTTTCCCATGGAAAGAGTGCGTGCTTCTATTGATAACTGGCCTCAACGTTTAAAGGACTGTGTTGCAGCCAATGGAGACCACTTCGAATAAGTTTTTTATATTTTGAATTGTTTTTTATTTATGTATTAAACTAACACACTGTAAAAGTAATAAATATTATTTGCAATAAAAAAAAATGTTTTTTCTTCGTAACAATATTTATGGCTAGACTAGGTATATCCTTTTGGTTTTTCCTTTTATCATGTACTGACTCAAATTAAAACTAAAAGATAAGGTGTATAAAAAATCCGTTGATTTACTAATACTTACGTACAGTAAACATAACGGGTATGTATGTAGTAAATATGCTCTATTAAAGTGACTGTGGTAGTGATAACAGCAAATAATTTGCTAGAACATTTTTGTTTGTTATCATCATACGCAGAAGCTCAATTTCCAAGCGTAAACTCAATTTTTAATAATAATGCCTCTGTGGCGCGGTGGGAGTGTATCCGACTGCTACGCAAGAAGTCGCGGATTTGATCCTAACCCAGGATAAATTCTGTGTGATGAGCACGATGGTTTATTCTGTGTCTGGGCGTTATTTATCTATAATATGTATGTACTCGTATTTACAAATATATAAGTATGTTTATAAGTTGTCTGGTTGCCATAGTACAAGCTCTGCTTAGTTTGGGATCAGATAGCGTTGTGTAAGTTGACCCAAGATATTATATTATTTCTTATTATCTATTGTCCTTAGAGGCACCTATTCTTCGGTAGCACATTAGGTAATTTCACCCAAGTAAAATCACGTACTCAGTTTGTCTGCCGGATATAAACACTCCCACACATATTAGCAAAGGATGTCCGAATTCTGAGGGTCAATAATCCAATGGTCAGTTTACACGTCAAAGGGTTATACAAATCCCATTTTGACGGTTCATTTGGTCAGTTTACTAATAACATTAATTGTTACCCGTGGGAAATATTTAAACATATAGTAGTTTTAGAACTCCACTCTGATCTTCTGAAGGCATTTATAGTAATTTTTATAGGCATTTCTTGCCAATTACTTTATTAATACAATAATAATACAAAAAATTGGAGTAAAGACCCAAGAACCGAACCCGAGACTTACGTATGCCAAACCGGGGCTGGAATCAAATCATCTATCAGGACTATGTTACTAGACCTCACATTTTTCTATCCTTTTCTTGCACGCGAGAAATGAAAAAATGTGACGTGTGAATCACCATTCAAATTGCCTATCTATTTTGCCCTTTTCACTTCTTTGCTCTACGCCGCGCGCCGCCGCTTACAGAGGTCCGCGGTTTGTAGGACTTATATAGATAAAATTAAAAAAAAAAATAGATGAAGGTTGTAAGGAGTTCTGAGCTTAAGGAGAAAATTAAGTAAGTAAAAATGTATAAATTTTATTGGTTGTGGTATACTTGTAATCTACCTGTGTTCAAAATTCATTCCCATGCATTTAACGATTTGGGCGTGATTAAGTTACAAACAGCAGGATACCATAAACGTCAAATAAATGACCTCAAAATCATGAGAATCTTCAAAAACCTATCATCACATCATTTATCAGTACCAATTCAGAATCATTAACACTTCAAATGTTTTGACAAACCATTAAGCGCAAGTCAATTGTCATTTTGACAATTGAACACTATTTGACAATCGATAATCGAATGTTATTTGAAAATAGAATGCTTTTGACAGACGAACGTTGATGTCATATTTTACAGTTGACGTCACTTTTATAATGTCAAACTGACATTAATGGAGTGTGTTTTGGTTTAAAATGTGTTCATAGTTTTTGTTACGTATTTAAGCAATACATTTCGTTTGTCGTCAGTAATATTTAATTCTAAGTGAGTTAGTAATATTTTTTTAAACAAAAAGTTAAAAAAATGAGGTACAAATTTTTTTGAACATCATTATTTTTAGGAATTGTTTTGTCAGGGTTCGAAAATATTTACCAAAAATGTGTTTGTTTGCATCAGTGGTGTTAGACGAATCTTCATTTTTTTTAAAATTACATAAGTAACTTACTTCTGTTGTACTAATTATGTTCATTAATACAAAAGATTGAGAGATAACATAGGAGTGACATCACTATTACGATGATCGGATGTAAACGATAAAAGTATTAAAACCCACATTATATTATCAGAAATGTCATGTAACATGTCATTTTAGTATTGATAAGATGCTAAACTATCTAATTAATTAGTTTTAATTACTTTAACCCTTCCGCTACCGTAAATGGGGTGTTTTAAATTGCACGCAATAGGTTGGTATCTTTAACTCTTTTAATTACGTGTGAGTATGCATATACATAGTTCATATGAATAAATAGTACGTGGTTTTTCTAAATAACCACAAATTATTTTTTCGAGTGCTTCCCATTAAAGAAAAAGAAGCAAAAAATATTAAAAAAAAACAAATATTAAAATATAAAAATAATAGTTAAGTAAATGTATATAGTTAATGAAAACAACATGTTTGCAAACTAAAACTTTGGCAAATCAATAAAGACTTTTTTGTTTTTATAACATTATTATTGGTGCGTTTTATTATTAAATTTTACTTCTGAAGTTGACACTTTATTTTATATTTATCAAAAAAGTTTTATTTTGTAATTACAGTCCAACTACTACAAACCTTATTAAAATTCTCAATAAAATTGTACAACCCCCCAAATGCTACATACTACAAATTAGCAATATTGACCGTGTCGGTCGAAATGACCACACGTGGTTGCCAGATTGAAATCGCAACAATGTCTTAATATAACTGTGACCACATTAATTAGTAAATGTACTGTAAATATTAAATCTTTTGGACAGTCGTGGTTAATGGCAGAGGATTTGAACAACATATTTTGTGGTATTTTATTGGTACTGGAATGAAATATTGCCCTAAAGATCTTACTTGAGCAATTTGTTTATTTATTTTGTGTATTAAACATTAAAAAAGTACCCATATGTGCCTATCGGGCCACGCACAAAATAGGGTTCTGTAGTCCCCCCCCCATCCGAATAATGCGGCTTAAGAAGTGGGTTTTCTGTTGTTTTTGTTTCATATTATCGTTATATAAATATTGTTCAATGGAATTTTGTTACTTTTCACTTAGTCTGCTGTTACTCGTTAAGTTGTAAAGACTACTTAGCTGTATTAGTTTTCCTTATAATTTCACTATATATACTACAACCATTTTTTTCACATACCCATATCAACCATTTAGCTGGCAGGGGGGGGGGACACTTAATATTCCACACGATGGGGTAGGTGAGAAAGAATAATAACATTTCCTTTTCTCTTGTTGGCATAAGTAACACATATTTACATATGCCAACAAAGTGAAAAACAAAATTTTGACATCCTATCCAGCTAAGCTGCGGACGGATGGACGGACGGACATGGCGCAACTATAAGGGTTCCATTTTACCATTTTGGTTATGGAACCCTGTAAATGATCGTAAGAGAGGGAAAGGGACAAATATAATACGAGCAAACGATTTTTTTAAAGCGCTATTCAAATAAATAAAATAGTAAATTAGTGACTACATACAAATCTATTTATTTAGTTTTCAAATAAATCATCCCTCAAAATCTAGTCGTTAACTAGAAGTGTTATTGTTAACACTAAAATTAGGTGTGACCGGGTCCAACCGACCCTAGAATTTACGGACAATGTATTTTTAAGGACATTCCGTCCGGTTCAAGTGTCAATGTTATAGAATTAGTTCCGGACCGCAACAAAGGGTCAATTTTTGAAAATTCTTCCCATTTTGTTTTGGCTACTCAGAGTTTGACATATTTATGGGTATGGGCTAACAAGCGTTTGGATGTGGGTGTATAGATCTGTCAATAGTTAACAATATTTATGGCTGTTTCGTATTAGAAGAAAAAAAAACAGTATTTTAAAAATTTTCAAATATTTAATAATGATTCTTCTATTAGGTACATTACGTACTTTGTTTCACTTAATATATACTCATATTATAAAACTGGAGAATTTGTTTGTTTGTTTGTTTATTTATTTGTTTGTTTGAACGTTGATTATCTCAGAAACTACTGGTTCAAATTGAAAAAAAAAATACGAGGAAGGCTATATAGAGGAAAGGCATATAACATTACGCTATGATCAATAGGAGCGGAGCATCAATGAAAAATGTTGCAAAAGCGGGGAAAATTAACGCAGACAAAATTGCGCAAGTCTGCTAGCTGATATATGAATATTATTGTATAGTGTAAAAATACATTACAATACTACTTATAATTAAATGAATGTCTATTACAATTGTTTACTCAAGCGTCCTTAAACTTTCTGTGTACTTATTGGTTATGAAAATATAATTTGATAAATGTAATTCATATAGAGAAATTGAAATTCTATTTTTATTTACCCTAAACAAATCGAAAGGGTGTAGCCATTACTTTTATTAATGATGTTTTTAAAAAGGCACATTCAAAATTAACCCAACCGTAATTGTAACCACAAACAATAATATATTGAAAGATAAAAAAGAGAAGAAAACTATTAATCACTGAGTGACAATTGGCAAAAAAGATATATGGTTATTCGATGTTATTAAAGAAATTAGGAGGGTTACTATTGTGTCAGCTGCTTAGAGATAGTAGGTACCAACGGCATTGTAAGGGTTGATTATTGGGGAAGTAATATTTTTGAAATTGATTCGTGTGACACTATTGCTATTTTTAGTTGAATACAACTAAAAATAGCAATAGTGTCACACAAATCTATGTTTCACAAAATATTGTGAAAAAGTTTATTTTGATAGTTGTTCCATTAATCGTCAAATGTCTTCGTCTACGTCGTAGGCCTATTCTTTTCGTAGCCGTCTTCGTAGAACCTACGTAGATCACATTTTAAAGCATTTTGACTTCAAGTAAGAATAAATTCCTATTGGCTATGTTCGAAACTAAAGTTCCGTGATGAATTGCAGTTAATTTTTTTTATACATTTATCGATACCCTGCAATCGCCCATCAAATTTTTTATAATAATGCAAAATTATAATTTAAGTTATCTATCTATTTAAGTATTTGTATTTCGTACTAGTATTTCTCTCGGTAACATGGTGTACGGTAGATTTATAACATAGTATAGTTTGATATACCTAAGTCTATAATTTGGCTTTAAAACTTTCTCATATATGCTGAAGTATATTACGCAAACCTAGTCCCCAGTTCACTCTTTAAGAATAAAATATTTTACTACAAACACAAAAGGGGTGTAGTCAGCACCGCTGTTAATGCTCCACACACTTCAACAATTTCCATGGGGAAGGGAAAGTATTTTTTTACGTAAATCGAGTTTTGACGCGCGGATATTACCAAAATTGGACTGACCCAAGGGTATAAAACAAAATTATTGAGTGTGGAACCGGTAAATGTGTTTATTTGATTTATATGCGATAAACGGGTTACGCTGAGTGTATTAGCTAGTTTTTTATTAAATTATTTTGTTATTTTTTTGGTGAAAATAGGATTGTGATGTTGGGTGGGCTTTTTAGGGTTAAGTGAATAATAGCATTTTAGGTGTTCTGGTAAATATATTTACACATTGTGTCATTGGAAAATAATAGTGTTTTTTTTTATGAAATTAACTAGTCAATAGCTGCTTGCCCCGGCTTCGTACGGGTTTTATATTGTTGTTTTTTATACTTTGAGTCATATTATAATTATGGATCTCTAATTTTTTGACAATAAAGTATAGCCTATTTTATTCCCTGTTATTCTAGCTTCCTAATGGTGATTTTTTTTTTAAATCAGAAATTAGTTCAGTATTTTTTAAATTTCTTCGTTACATTAAAAAATACAAATCGTTCCTTTTTATAATACTAGTATAGATATAAATAATTTTGTGTAAAAAATATTTTATGTGTTCATTTCATTCTTATGTGATTTAATATACAATGTGGTGTTTATAAAAAAAATGTGTTTAGAAGTGTAAGTTTTTTTTAAATCAATTATCAAAACACTAGAGTCACGATACGTAACAATTCATAGAATTAGAACCTCATAAAGTTAAATGGAGTGTGATAGAGTTCCTAACATGTGTACTGCTACTAATGGATTTAAAATTTATTGTATTGACGCCCACTTTATATTTCAAACCATGTCAAGTGGTACAGCATAGTTGCACTTTAAGTCGACGGATTAAGATTGAATTTCGTTAGTTCATATGTTAAGACAAATTTGTTAACAGCTTATATTTTTGCAAAGGGGCAAAATCATGTAGAGATCTATAGTGGTATACTTTTTCCACATTATATTTAAAATGTAATATAGAAATCGATTATTCATTATTTTAATTTATTGAGCGACATCAAAATTTGCAATTATTATCTTTATGTTATTCAAATACTTGCTAATATTATAAAGCTGAAGAGTTTGTTTGTTTGTTTGAACACGATAATCTCAGGAACTACTGATCTGAATTGAAAAGTTATTTTTCTGTTGGATAGCCTATTTATCGAGGAAGGCTATAGGCTATATAACATCACGCTATGACCAATAGGAGCGGAGCAGTAAAATTTACACAGACAAAGTTGCATGGGACAGCTAGTATGTAATAATAATAGACTGCACCATCCATTACAATAGACCAGACATAACGCTATTAAACAAAAACACAAGAACTGGTTATCTTATATTTTTATATAAGATAATATTATGGACATTGCTGTCCCAAACACACACAACCTATAAACCACCACAGCCGAAAAATTAAGCAAATATACAGAACTCAAGGATCAAATAACACGACTGTGGCACCTATATAATCTCAACAACTGCAGTCACACTAAAGCTACTACATCAATCCCTGAAGCTCCTTAAACCTATCACCAAATACTTACCTTCTTATGCAAAGAGCAGTTATACTCAACACATGCCGAATAGTAAGAAAATTTCTACAATGTGATTGAGACAATGCATACCCAGAACACACACACACAAAGTCACTCCGCCAATCTTACCCTCCACATCACATACTTCCAATGATCTCACTGATGCCCACTTGGCCTAGGCCCGTACATCAGTTCCACCGATCAATAAGACCAAGCAAAACAAAAGAACAAAATAATAATAATAATAATCTTTATTCATTCAAACATTATTCCCGTACATACACATATTACGTCAGTATACTTAGACAATAATAATAATAGAAAAACTATTTAGCTCGGGACCCCACACTAGGATGCCATGTGTTGTGGGGACCAGTACACCATTCAACTCTGCAACTCTGGATGTATAGTTGTTAACTAAGAGCATTTACGGGTTTGTTTTGAATCGATATATATACCTAATGTAAAGATATTTCAGTTGATTTGTGCGTGTGCCTAATTTAAAAAGCTCTGCACGGTTTCCACTAAATTTTATTTTTATACGATCGACTCCCGCATTAGGCCCTGTATCGCGGAGGACTACGTACACCCAGACTCGGAACAATAATTTGTGGATCACACAAAGTGGTGGCCCGTGTGGGAATCGAACCCACGACCTCTTGCGTAGCAGCCGGAGGCACTCACACAGCGCCACTGAGGCAGTCCATTGAAAAACGCCTAATGGCTAAGGTTCGAGGAAAGTGGAGGGGTTAACAAGATTGCTAGTAATTTGGGACACAATCCCGCATTGCTTGCTTTAAAAAAAACTGTCATGATACAACTCGCTTGAAAGATTGTGCCTATAGGTAAACCGCGGGCAAAGCCGCAGGCATGAGCTAGTTAGTAATATATTTACAGGCGCAAATAGCGTAGTAGGTACAAAATACAATAAGTACACATTTCGCCAAGTAAATATTCATATGACAACGAAGAAAAATATTTGAGGTAGAAAAGTAAATCTGGCTTAAGATGGCATTAGTAAATAAACTAACATTAAAATATACAGTCGTGTTTCATTCAAATCTCACAATAAACTCCGCGGAATCACGAAGTTTAACTTTTCAATTGAAAGAGAGCAATCCATTTAGAGTGGAAGCAATTTCTATATGGAAACGGTTGGATATGGAACCTGGTATTATATGGAACCGGGACGAATTGTGTTCCGGAACTGTTATATTCACGAGAAATCCTTTATTTACCTCGCAAATTTTATCTAAATGGAACCGTGATACCCAAGAATGAAATAAATGTTTGGAGCGAGACGACGCCGTTAAGTTTCTTAATTTTAAGTTACGTTATTTATGTTTTGTAAAGTACATATCAACCCATGTGATGTCCCACTGCTGGGCACGAGTCTCCCCAGTAGAACTTACTTATTATAGATCCTGGGGGTCATTGTCATAATCGCCACGCTTGGTGCGTGGGTTGGCAATCGCAATAAGGCTTTAAAGTACGTAGAGGACGTTGCTGCCCGGGTTGTACTATTTTTAAGCCGGTACCATATGTAAGAAGAAGAAAGAAAGAAAAGTACATTTATTTCGTATATGGCAGTAAAGTACGTAAAAAAATATTTAAAAACATAAAATCATAAAAAAACGTTAGTTACAAAAGAAACATTTAACCGACTTTAATCACTGTTGTCTGTCACTGACACATAACATCAGATCTTAACGAAATATATATTGGACCAATAAGTAGGGGCAAAAGTATTTTCGAAGTATGTAGAAGAAGCATGGACAAGCCCCACAGACCGTGGCAAAGCCCAGCCTGATTCGGAACAACACTTTGTTGTGACTACGTAAACGTACCTACGTGTTACTACGATTGGACGAATGCCACCATACACATGGCAACACTATCCTTTTTGTGGCATTGTGGCATTGGAAAGGAATCGTCCACTATGAGCTTTTGCCACCGGGTAAAACTATCGATTCTGACCTATACTGTCAGTAACTGAAAGGCTAAAAGAAACCATTGAAAAAACCGGCCGGAGCTGGTGAACAGGAAGGGCGTGGTGTTCCATCAAGATAACGCTAGGCCGTACTCGTCTATAGCAACACAGCGAAAATTGAGAGAGCTTGGCTGGGATGTGTTGATGTATCCTTCGTATAACCCTGATCTTGCTCCATCAGATTTCCAGCTGTTTCGGTCACTTCAGAACTCTTTAAGAAGCATAAAGTTTACCTCAAAAGAACACTGTGAAAACTACCTGTCAGATTTTTTTGATCAAAAATCTCAAAATTTTTACGGCAATGGGATCATGGCACTACCCACAAGATTAACAAGTCATCAATCAAAACGGCCCACACTAATCAAGGTGTACTTTGTGTCCATGTTTTGTATGTTTGTAAAGTACCCCGCAACACAGGGAATGTCTACAAAAAAAAAAAGTCTATATAAAAGCGGTAATAGTTTAATGGTCGATGAGGTCGCGGGTTCGAATCTTATTCATTGGTAGGATTCCAGTCTATAGCCTAATAATGAGTAAGATTCGAACCCGCGACCTGACGATTGCGAGTCCCATGCTTTAACCATTAGTCTACTACCACTTTTATATGGGCTAATTACATGCTGTAACAGTAGAAGAATAGAATATTATGAATAAGAATAAGAATAATTTTATTTGCAAGAAAAGTGGTACAAAATTGTTATTTTAAAAGAGAATTAGATCATCACATTTCACCAGTTTAGGCATGCAAACACAATAACATTTTAATACATTAATCATTAATAATTATTTCATAGGTACATTAAACTTTGCCAATATCTATTATTATAATATGTCATTATTCAAATTATATTATATCACTATTCCATTTCAAATTCACAAATAAAAAATAACTAAATTAGTACAATAAAACACAAATATGTCAAGTTTCCTCATAAAAATAAATAAATTAAATTTTAAAAAGAAAATATATATTAGTTTATAATAATTATTATTATAAGCTACGTGTATTTATCAATTTTTTTAATTATATTCAAAAAATTCTTTGATTGAATAGAAAGTGTGCAGTATTAACCACTTTTTTATTTCCTTCCTGAACTTCGCAAGCGGCAACTCACGAAGAAACTTAGGTACCTTGTTAAATACTCTTATACACATTATGTAACATTTTTTTTATATAAAGATGTTTTACAGGCTGGCATTAACAATCTAGTCGGGTCTCTTTTGCCTATTGTTGATTTATCGCGAGCATTGTTGAATTCGTTAGGAAACTTTCTAACATGAAGGCAGATTTCTAATAAATACAGGCCTACTAGCGTCAGTATATTATTTTTATTGAATAGGACCTCTATTCAAAAAAAATAATATACTGATTCTAATGGGCCTACATTACACAGTGCTCGTATGCATTTTTTTTGACTTATAAATATATAAATATAGTTGTGTAGTGTACGTAGTACAATGGTACTACCGACGTAAACCCACTGCTAACACAACCAATTTATCTGGAAGGGTGAAGCTGGAGGCATTAACAGGATTGCTAGTAATATGGGACATTGATAGTTATCTTAAAAAAATCGTTAAGCTGTAAAACTATAGAGGGTGCCAAAGTAATGGACATACATACTCGTGAATGCGCTTAAAAAACATTGTCTTCCATTTGGCGCAGTCGAGTAAAACACAGTTTATTGCAAAAATTAATGCTAGGGATTTAATATGACTTTGATATAGGTATAACTTCGAAAAGTACACAATAAAATTGAGGTCATAGTACCCTATCCTTACACCTAGTATTATACAACATGTAAACTCTCTAACTACATAACTCAATAGGAAACGATGTCTTTACCATATAGGGAACCCTTTGAAAGTCCATATCGTAAAAGTTTACGATTGACATCCGTCCGATTAATGCTGCTGTAGCGTACACTGCATAGAACGTACAGATTTATGATCAGTGGCACTTGACATGCAGTTTGGTGCTTGAATGAGCTTCTATTTTATGTTAAAGCTTTAAAATATACCTATAACCTACACTAATATTAGGTACGGAGAGGTAAACTCGTATGTTTTGGGTAAGTAAAATTAAGATTTGACTGCCTCCGTGGCGCGGTGGGAGTGTATCCGACTGCTACGCAAGAGGTCGTGGGTTCGATCCCCACCCAGCATAAAACTTTGTGTGATGAGCACGATGGTTTATTCTGTGCCTGGGTGTTATTTATCTATAATATGTATGTATAATAGTTGTCTGGTTTCCATACGTACAAGCTCTGCTTAGTTTGGGATCAGATAGCGTTGTGTGAGTTGTTCTAATTAAAAAAAAAACTTTATTGCGTCAAATATGGTAGGTACAGAGGCCTTATAAAATAAAAAGAAGCTTCACATATTTGGCAGTATAAGCAAGCCAAAGAACGAAATCTGCATTCCAACATTAGCAATCTATGTACTCGTACGTAATCTATGCAATGTCTTTAAAACTTACAAGGATACCTTTTCAATTTTCGAAACTATAGGCCTAACTGTACTTGCGACTAAATTCATGAAGTACCGTTTACCATTATAATTATTTTTTGGATAAGCATAAGAATTTCGAACCCATGGACGATTTTCTAGAACGAGTGGATTAAAAGATGTTCCTGGCTTTGTATATTACCACCTCATTTTTGATCGAAACTTTGTTTTCATTGAATTAGAATACAAAATATAGGTAGCATGACGGGTATTTTATTTGTAAAGGTTTGCTTTATCTTGATCTTAATTTATACAATTTTGATATATATTTTAAATTATTTTAAATTAATTTTCTAATACAAAAAAAGCGCACACTGTATAATATCCAACCCTAAACAGACACGATATTTTACACGGCAACAACTATAAATGTTGTGTTGCTATACTTGCTATGTTGGGTTCGTTAAAAACCGCATTAGTCGCGTTTATCGATGTCGTTAACGTGAGCTTAAACTGTTTTAATTTTGTGCGGTTCTCAATGTTGTTGAACTTAAAACAAAAAAACGGTTCACTGTAAAGTCGGTTTAAGGACAATCATTTTACGCGATAGCGTCATAAGAATCACTAAAGTTAGTTCCAATTGTATTGCATGCCATATCGCTGCAATCGGCATTCGCTGTTGCTTAGCAACCAATCAATAACGTGGCTTTTTTAGACACTTTTTCGTGAGTGCAGCCGGTCATCGATTTACAAGACGTTACCACGTCAATAAAAGAATAAAGAATTGAAAGAAGAAAAAATGTAATCGTTTGGTTTCCTATGGAAACCGAGAAATGTTTCTGGCAAGTAACTACAGCTGCGTGCCTCAAAATGCTATCCAAATGTAATACCTCTTTCTAATTTTTAATTACTTATCAAGTAAATTATTTGAAAGAAAAAAAAAGATGCGTATCATTTGGATAATTCATAAGGTATTTTTTTAATATCATGTTAATTGTATACAGTCACATTTATAATTAAAAAGAATCAATTAAATTTTCTCCTATTAACAATTAGACGTCTTACTCACACTTTTGCAAATTTGCAACACATACATTTATTTACATTTTTAACTGACCCATAAAACTGCAACAATTTTGAGAACCGTCCGGATATTGTAGATATAACCCTGTTAAAATCAACATCACAATGCACACAACATTTGTACGCGGAAGCTGACTGTTGTAAATTTTTACAACTTGCCGTCGCAATTACTGCTGCAGGCGAAGGGTTAAGGGGAAAAAATGATCGTTTCTCTCGTGCACTTGAGTTTGTGTGGCATTGTGACATTTTTAGTGTAATGTCAAGACTTTTTCGTGACTTTTTTAATTGTGTTTGTATTTTTTTCAGGGTTCCATAGCCAGAATGGCAAAACGGAACCCTTATAGTTTCGCCATGTCCGTCCGTCCGTACCTTTGACAAAGTGAAAGAATAAAATAATGAAAAACAAAATTTACGGTACCTCCCCCTATATGTAAATAAATGGGTTTGATTTTTTTTCTTACCCACCCCATCGTGGTATCATTATATAGGATAGGTCTTTTAAAAACGTTTAGGGGTTGGGAAGACGGTTTTTAGTTTTAGGGATCCGTTTGTAAAATATTAAGCTTTAAAGTGAAAATTTTTGTCAAGAGCCAAGTGACACCCCCCCCCCCCCCCCTGCCCGCTAAATGTTTGATGTTGGGTATGTGGAAAATTCACGGTACTAGTATATATAGTGAAATTAAAAGAAAAACAGCTAAGTAGGCTTTACAAGTTTACGAGTAACAGTTAATCAAATGAGAAGTAACAAAATTTCCGTACAAATTCCATTGAATTACTACTATGAAGGTTTAGCGTTGTACCAGTCCCCCGCAATACAGGGCTTGTACCCTACTGCGGGAGCCGTTTCCTTGAAAAAAAAAAATCTTTCTGTCTTGAACAAACACACGTCACCATGCGCTCGTTGCTTGATACAACTTTACATCAAAACCTAATTTGGTTTTTAAAATCAGGCTGTAACATGCGCAGATATTAGTGTACCTACTCTCTATTCTCTCACTCTCATAGCCCGATGGGACGGAAACACGATACGACCGGTGAGAGATTAGGCGCCGGACCGACGGCTTAACGTGAAAGGCATGGTGGGGTATCGCAATTTTCGTAAACGGTTACCCATCTATGGACCGACAGTGGTAACGTTGCTTAATCTCGCAGACATCTCGATCTGATCGGTCGCCACTGAGTCAGGGACCCCTCTACTCTACTATACATGTATTTACACATTTAAACCATATTTAAGACATTATCTGAATAATAATGAAAACCGCATCAAAATCAGTTGAGTATTTATTTTATACTAGCTGCCTGCCCCGGCTTCGCACGGGTGTCATATCATAGCTTTTATACGTTGAGTTACATTAATGTCATTTTCGTAAGAATTTCTATTTATTTAACAATGACATAAAGCCTATGTTACTCCACGATAATGGTGCAAGCTTTCTAATGGTGAAAGAATTTTTAAAATCGATCTAGTAGTTTCGAACCCTATTCAATGCAAACAAACAATCAAATCTTTCCTCTTTATAATATTTTTATATAGCATATTATATAGCATAGACTACGTAAAATTTTGCTGGTAGAGAGAAACATTACTGAAGTATATAGCCTGATGTCCAGTACTTATATTTAAATAGCTATTTATGTTACTAATAATTAGTGGTATAATTATTATTGTTGACTGCCTCAGTGGCGCAGAAGGAGTGTGTGGATTCGATTCTCACACAGGACACCACTTTGTGTGATCCACAAATTGTTTTTGTGAAGACTCACAAAAACCATTTGTACAAAGTACACTCAAACGAGTGTACTTTGTGTCCGTGACTTGTATGTTTGTAAAAACCCCGCGACACAGGGCTTGTACACTACTGAAAATATCTTGAATTGTGTAGTTGACTACAATAAAAGGAAATTGTTTTATACTAATCAGGTAAAAGTAGATCTCAAAATGCTCTGAAAATAAGTGTTATTTTAGAGTTTAACATGTTTTTAAATTAAAAAGCATGAAAACGAATACTAATAGTTGATTTGACGATAGGAACTTATGACGTCATATGTTGCTATTCCATTCACATTCTATAGAGCTTGTCGTTTTGACATTTCATAAAAAGAGACTGATTTGACTTAACAGTCAACATCCCTATAACACAGCATCTTCTTGATAAGTTCTTATTGGTAAAATATGAGCGATTCTGTTGTGTAAATCAAAGATTGTAACTGAAGTAGGTATACATTGTTGTCATGTGTTGCGTTTATTTGCAACGGTGGAGTTGCTACAGGCGCATTACAGATAACTTCACTCACTTCGGCTCTGACTACTGGTCTTATCTAAACACGGATATACAATCTAATCGTGGAAGTAGTATATGCTATAAGTGCAGGCTATTTTACTGCAGTTTTTGCGGGAAACAGTTCTTTACAAAAACAGTTAAACAATAGTTCCATCTTCACAAATATTTCGAGAAATAACTTTTTTTTAATTAGTTTAATTCAAGTTACTTTATTCATACAAATACACATTTGAATCTATACTAATATTATAAAGCTGAAAAAATTGTTTGTTTGTTTGTTTGAACGCAGTAATCTCAGGAACTACTGATCTTAATTGAAAAAAAAACATTGTTGGATAGCCCATTTATCGAGAAAAGCTATAGGCTATATAACATCACGCTACGATTAATAGGAGCGGAGCAGCAATGAGAAATGTTCCAAAAATGGAGAAAATTTACGCAGATTTAAGCAGACGAAGTTGCGCGGGACAGCTAGTACTTAATATAGTGATTTGCACCTTTAAGTGCTTTTATGAATAAATATATATATATTAAGATGAATATGAACGAATAACGAAAGATTCCAAATATTGTATATATATTATGAAAATATATATATTACGAGTCTTAATCGCGTGAACAATTTAAAGTAAAATACATTGTTTATTGCTTGACGTTTGGACCTTATTGCAACGGCCGTGGTCACGGGTAGACACGCGATTAAGACCTATATCCTATCCTACCAATCTTGTTAACCCCTCGTTTGAAGTGGGTTCACGTTGGTAGTAGAATGCGTAGGATAAGAACCCGACGCCTCACGATTGCAAGTCCGATGTCTTAGCCATTACGTTACCGACGCTTTTATTTAATATGTAGGTATATTTAAGTTTCTATAAGTTGAAAATTGAAACAGTAGTACTTCGAGCGCTAGAAAAACCAATCAATAATATTATAAAGATTCGATTGTTTGTTTGTATTGAATAGGCTCCGAAACTACTGGACGGATTTGAAAAACTCTTTCATCGTTGTGAAGCTACACTAACTCCGGGTAACATAGGCTATTTTTTGTCCCTATATTCCCACGGGAACGGGCACTACGCGGGTGAAACCGCAAAGCGTCCGCTAGTATTTAATATAATTAACATCATCTAGTACACATACATCTTTAACCAGATTTCCATTCGCGTTAACTGAAGCCGATATCTTGCAGATGGACGTCACAGCCACAGGGCTAGTATACGCACTTGACTAATAATGTGTACTGAATACTGCCTAGTACCTATTGTGTATTAGACAAATAGCTCACTTTGACTACGATATTGATGTAGCGATAGCCTTAGGTTAGGGATGACCGGAAATTATGCTGACTTGACTGAAGTATACATACCTACCTACTTACAGATAGGTGATAGGTATCAGAGCTTGTACTATGGCAACCAGACAGCTGATAGATAGGTAGTTAAATATTTATAAATACATACAAATTATAGACTAGCTGTCCCGCAACTTCGTATGCGTACATTTTCCCCGTTTTTGCAACATTTTTCATTACTGCTCTGCTCTTATTGGTCGTAGCGTGATGTTATATCGCCTATAGCCTTCTTCGATAAATGGGCTACCCAACAAAGTGTTTTTCAATTTGGACTAATAGTTCCTGAGATTGCCGCGTTCAAACAAACAAACTCTTCAGCTTTATAATATTAGTATAGATAAATTGTACATAAATTACACCCAGACATAGAATAAACCATCGTGCTCATCATACAAAGTTTTATCCTGGGTCGGGATCGAAACCACGACTTACGGCTTAACAATCAGGGTCATTATTTACCAGACCAACAGGCCAGTCACCGAACTAATTGACAAAAGTACCAATAAAATCTACATTATACTTTCCAAACATCTACAATTTCAAATTCACACGTCAAAACTAAATCGTCCACAAATTATCGTATTTCAGAGACTATTCCCACGTTACGCCACGTGTATACTCGACGTCGAGAGGGAAGGGCTTGTCCTCATCAAATATTGTCTTTGAGGACACCCTACACAGTCCTGACTGTTTAAGAGTTGAGTGGCGACAATGGGTTTGAAGTACCTGCCCAGTAATAGTGGGACATTATTATTATAATTTATTGTAATTCGATTATAAAGTGTTATCGTCTCTCTACAGACATTAAAATATAATGACCTTTTGTGTAGTATTTTGTTTAATCAAAATACTTCAATTGATTAAACAAGAGCAATAACATATTTCATTCAATCCATTATTTTAAAAGAAGTTATCCAAGTTAGAGACCAGATCATCCGATTTCTTTCAGTCATCAGTGAATTTCGAATCCGTATTTAGACCATGTTACTAATAATAATAATAAAAAGGATTTATTCACTTAGGAAGCAATATACTACACTTGTGAAAAGTCGATTCTACATTTACTTGTATTGCCTGTTCGCAAACAATAGGTAAAGCCCAAGAAAAGAACAGGCAATAGAAACTCGCGGCCACTCTTTTCAAATTGCCAATGTTTACAATGTTTCTCTGTTTATATACTGTATATGTATGTAAGGTGCTGCCTCCATTATATTATACGCCATATTAGAGGAGTGATGCAAAAAAACTACTTGTATGAATACTTTGTTTTCAATCAAGTTCCGTAGGTACCAAGGTGCATTTTCATTTTCCGCATTGCAAACTGCGTCTTGTTTTCAACACAGGGCAAAGAGGCGTCCAAATCCCATTCGAATTTTGTAGATCCGTGTTTTTACGGATTCGGATTAAACGCAAGTTACGTAGGTACCAAGGTGCATTTTCATTTTCCGCATTGCAAACTGCGTCTTGTTTTCAACACAGGGCAAAGAGGCGTCCAAATCCCATTCGAATTTTGTAGATCCGTGTTTTTACGGATTCGGATTAAACGCTGTTGATAATCGATCTTAGATGACTAAAAAGTTCAACTAAGCTAAGTTTTTAATCGAAATTTCGCTAAATAATTACCAACAAACTACTAAAACATCATTTTATACCCCTTACGGATATAAACACTTCAATTGCCCCAACAATATATTCACTGCTTCGGTCAAAAATACCCCGTAATCCTTATAACCACAATACGTGCTCAAAAGATGCACGTCCACTAATACACAATACGATACCAATAATCGCGTTCCCTATTAATTATAATTGACATATTTCGTGCAATTTGTCGATGATTTGAATGGTCACGTGGCTTCCGTGTTTGTTTTGATGTCCAGGGGTCTGATGGACCAGCCCGGCCGCTTGTTAGGGTTATATGCCTCTTCATTTGAGTGTTAAAGTACAATGGGTGATTTATGTATTATTGTAGTCTTAGAAGGTATTAGATATTGTGTTCGATATTTAGTAATAAATATATTTATTTGGCATACAGTGTACAGTAGCATACAGTAACAAAAATTGGAAATAGAATAGGGTATTGAACTGACGTCAAATCAGCCTCTTTTCAAAGAAACTGCAAAAACGACTCGCTCCGTAAAAAAATGTATGAAATGCTAACATGTGACGTCACGTTTTCTAAGGTCAAATCATTTACCTTTAGTGTTTTTTTAATGATTAAATACAATAAAGATGAAAATATTTTTTCAGAACCCTTATTGATATATTTTTACATGGTTAGTATAAAATATTTATTTTGATACAGGTCAAATAGCCAATTCGAACACAGGTTAAGTATTAAGTACGTCAATTACAAATTCATATTCATTTGAAGTCAGACAAATTATTACAGACTAGCTGTCCCGCGCAACTTCGTATGCATCAATTTTCCCCGTTTTTGCAACATTTTTCTGCTGCTCCGCTCTTATTGGTTGTAGCGTGATGTTATATAGCCTATAGCCTTCCTTGATAAACGGGCTATCCAACAGTGAAAGAATTTTTCAATTCGGATCAGTACCTTCTGAGATTACCACGTTCAAACAAACTAACATACTCTTCAGCTTTATAATATTAGTATAGATAGTTTTAATTTTCTAAGTTTACTTCACGTAACTAAACTTATAAAATTAAAACTGTCTGTAATTATTTTTAAAATATAAAAACATAATAATAAATAAAAAAAATTGTATAAAATTTTAAACTTATAATGCAATACCAATGTTACCTATTTTATAAGAAACAAACAGACAATTTAAGAAAATGAGTGAGTGTCATAATTATAATACCTAATTTACATTCATTTAACAATTTGTACGGTTGGATCAATGATTTAAAACTTGACTCAAAAAATAACACATGGCATGACATAAATGGGTAAGATAGAATGGTTATAGTACCCTTAACACGGCAAAAACTAACACAATATATTTTTATTTAGTCCATTATTGTGCTTAGAAATAGGCTTTTTCTAAAACAATAAAAAGTCACGTATGTACATTTAAAAAAAAAGTTTTCATTCCTTGTCCCTAAATTGCAAGCACGTTTCTTCTGTTTCAACCGTTTAAAATGAACAAAAGACTCAGTAGCCGCTAATTCCCACGTACAGTTAACCCTCAAATGCGCTAATTTTAAACATTAGTGAACTATTTTGTTAAACACGTAGCCACGCGTCCGCTCCGGGCGGTTTTAAACAAAAAAACGTATTAACAATAACTATTTTATTTGTACCAATGAATAATACATTAATGGGGTTCTGGTTTGGTTTTTTTTGGAGGTCCGTGGTCTTAATGGAACATCTGGGTGTGGCAAACTTGGTTTTACATCAACTTTCTTTTGTTTTTACATCAGCTTTCTTTTGTTTTTTTTTTCACAGTGCGGGCCAACCGTACTGTGAAAAAAAGTGTACTGATTTTATTTTTGCTATATTTACCATTTGGAAACATTAGTGATACACGTAATAGTGAAATAAAATTTGCTATTTTGGTAATATGCCATTCCCTGAAAAATAGAAAAATAGTTTTTTTCGTAGAAGAAAATCTATACTAATATTATAAAGCTGAAGAGTTTGTTTGTTTGAACGCGATAATCTCAAGAAGAAAGAATAGAAGCTAGTATATTATATAACTGACCCGCGCAACTTCGTCTGTGTTAATTTTCCCCGTTTTTGCAACATTGTTCATTGCTACTCCGCTCCTTTTGGTAGTAGCGTGATTTATATAGCCTATAATCTTCCATGACAGATGGGCTACCCAACAGAAAAATATTTTTTCAATTCGGACCAGTAGTTCTTGAGATTTTCGCGTTCTAACAAACAAACAAACAATATCTACAGCTTTATAATATTAGTATAGATGTGTCGATGTACCAAAATCAAATGAATATACAGAACCTCAGTTTAAAATCTATTTTATATTCCCACATGAAAATTATTTTATTTGTATATTGTGTTTGAATATGTTATTGAATCATTTCTGGTACAGTCGTTCATGTGGGATGGTGCCGAAGGCGATTTGTTGCAACGTTTGCGGAAGTAATGTATTAGAATACATTTTCGTTGTTTTGGTTTCATTTTTTATACCAAAACATGGATAAAAAATATATGTATATTTTTTATAAAAATGATGTCTCTACGTAGCTGATATAAGGGTTGAAAATGTTGTCCGATAAATGTTGCCCGCTTTCGAAATAATATGTGTTAATTATTTTTCTAATAGTTTTAGGTTAAGGTTGAAAAATAAAAATAAAATTAAAAATATATATATTTTTACGACTGCCTCTGTGGCGCGGTGGGACTGCTACGCAAGAGGTCGTGGGTTCGATCCCCACCCAGGATAAAACTTTGTGTGATGAGCACGATGGTTTATTCTGTGTCTGGGTGTTATTTATCTATAATATGTATGTATGTATTTAGAAATATATAAGTATGTTTATCAGTTGTCTGGTTTCCATAGTACAAGCTCTGCTTAGTTTGGGATCAGACGACGTTGTGTGAGTTGTCCCAAGATATTATTATTATTATGAAGAATAAATTTATTTTCTGATATAAATATGTTGATAAACTTTCGCGATTTGTACACATAGAAATTTGTAAAAATATGTTACGAGTCTTAATCGCGTGAACAATTTTTAAAGTAAAATACCTTGTTTATTGCCCGACGTTTCGACCGTATTGCAACGGCCGTGGTCACGGGTAGACTTTCTGACTTTGATTTTATTTACCACAGAAATCAGAATCCATTTAAACTTTTTCGAACATAAAATATTTATTTCATATCATAGTCTATAGAACCAAACAATTAAATAGGTTCTGTTCAGGTTTTTAATCTTTTAAGGAACAACAAATTGAACTAATTGATATATGAATATAATAGGTAATTCCATCTCATTGTAATTCCTTCCCGCTTACAATTTACACCATTTTAACTACCCCCGAACATAATAAAGAAAATCTGTAATAGCGTAATTACCTAAACAAATACACAAAAAATTAACACAGAGGGTGGCCCTACAGAGTTACTGTTGACATTAGAAACTACAATTACTTGCCCCTGAGCTATTGTAACTTTCTATGCAATTCTCATACAATCATACAAATGTATTAAGTTGTTGATGTTAGGTTTGTATTAAATACGTGGGCGTGGGATTGGGATTAATTGGTTTTAAATGAATTATAATAATTATTGTTTTCATAGATTTTATTGATTTCTGATTACTACAAAGTAATATAACAAAGTTTTATAGGCGGTATAAATACGTACATAGCCGTAGGCAGTGACTAAAAAACTATATGTAACTTAGTATTTACAGAACAACAACTGCTCTAGCTGTAATTATTTTGACTTCTCAAACCAAAGCTCTAAGGAAAAGGTAGTTATGACTATTCAGCTTCTACCGAGTTAAGTTATAATATAAAAAGAATATTCTGTTCTTAAATTATAACATTGTATTACTGACCTCTATAGTAATAGAACCTACGCTAGACAACCACAATGCAACAAGATTAGAATTATGAAAAAACCGCCATTTGTCTTAAGTGTCAAAAAAGTATACTGGACGCTCATTCGATTCGGAATAGGAAATTGCTATCTCATTCTACGGGGTAACCTATCCAGTCTGCATATAAGTAGTTTAATTCTAATCCGTTCAGTAGTTTTTAGCATAAATTCAAACATTCATCACCACCAACTTCCACATCAATAATATAAGTAAAGAATTCACAAGAATGTCAAACTTTTTATCATTATCGAACAAACCCCCATAGAGAGGTCAGAATAATTATAAACATATTTATAATTCTATCTCATAGATCTGCCTCAACCCTACGCAAAAACCCGCCAGAGGGCACACAATGATAATTTCACATTCGATCTTTTGGACAACCCTACTGTTATTTGCGACAGCCCTGTAGAACAAAGAGACGCACGCGCAACGCACGATGGACACGCCACGTGACCGCCACGCGGCGCGACGTGATGGGCACCGAAAAATTGATGCACTGAACTCTACTTTGTGAGAGTTAGAAAGTCGTGGAGTCGTTAAGGAAATGTTTTTTATGTAAGTTTTTTAATGAAATAAACTGCTGCAGTGCTTTCTCAGCTACTTTAGAGATAATTATGACAAAATAATCATTTTATTTAAAATTATTAAAATGTATAAAATAGAAAAAGGTGGGTGCCTACTTTAATATGTTTCTTTTTTCATAAGCTTACTCATCATTTAAGTTACTTGTGTGTTAAAAAAACAACTAAGAACACATATATTGTAGCAGTTGTCAATTTAGAAGATAATAATCATTAGTATATTTAGAAAAAGTATTTTACAACCAATTTAAAAACCTCTATCAAGTAAAATCAAGAAAACAGTGTCAACAAAATTAAAATGTTAGTCCACTCTACACATTCCCCTGTCCACTTCTATGTCTTCCATTTACGTACGTTTGATTCGACGCTGATTTTTGTCAAAGCCATCGTAAAACACTACCCGTCTCCCGATTGTTTTTATACAATTTAGTGAACACACTTTATTCACTCATTTAGACATGGTGTGTGCCATTATTTGGTTTGATTTGCGACTGACAGACTTTGTTATTTTTTTATTTATATGTAATGTTTTGTTGTGATATCTGTGCGCGTCAAAGTTTTGATTGTCTGTCAAATTTTGCTTTGTGATGTTTGGGTATTTTGATGTGATGCCGTGAGAATGTTTTTTGATGTTTGTTTCTGTGGTGTTAAGCTTTGGTTGATGTCAAGTTGATATGTGAATATTAAGGGATTATAATATTGCAGTATTTATTGTATGCCAGTTATCATTAGGTACATTTATTATATAAAGTTTTATCAATTTTTAGGTATTATTCCCAAATATTAATTTATTTTTTAGCCTGGTTATTCGTAACACAGGTTTTTAACTTAGCTTGGAGACTAGTCTCATATATGTATTTGTGTATAACGATGTTTTGATGTTTACATGTTAGTGTGTGAGAAATAAATACATCAAGTAAAGACCTACCGAACAGATAACTATATACTCGTATTATTTCATTAATTACGATTTACGACTCACATTCTACACATCGATTAAATAACCTACTTATTCCATGATACTAAAATAGTAAAATTTTCTTCAATTTATTATACTTATTTATATTTTTTAGCTCTTATATCAAATATCAGATTTAACCAATCATTCACACAAATTAAAAAAAATATAAATTATTATTTAAAAAACATCATTGTTATGTCCACTATCAATCCCATCCCAAGTACACCGGAATTACGAAATACAGTTTACATGAGGCGCACTAAGATTCGTCATCATTCATTTTTTCCATCAATAGTCTTTGTCTATCAATTTTCCTCTCAAAGGTTTCCACTCATTCTCGCACGCGATTGCAATCGCTCATACGCTAAAATTCATTAAACTCAACACGCTTGGTCTGCTCTAAAGTCACCCCTGCATTCAATAATTACATACGTTTTAACCGATAGCCACCCTCGGCATTTGAATATGGGTTTATTTCAATTGACTTAACCAGAATACTCCTAAAATATTACGCAATCCAAGCGATTATAAACTTTATGTTAGTTTAACAAAAAGCGTATTTTTGGATGAAGTTTGAATGTAAATAAAGGTGGTATTGAGTGGATTTGATTGGGATATTAATACAATTTTTGTTCTTATAAAATGTAACTTTATTTGTAGTATTGTCACCGCCACTTAAAAGGCCACATGTCGCCTCGAGGGCCATCCACCGTTATTGTGTTGCAATTTTCTTTTATTTTGGTACTGAATGTCAATTAGATCCTAAATGTCACTGCAAATCAAAGAAAATTGTATAATAACGAAATCCATACTAATATTATAAATGTGAAAGTAACTTTGTCTGTCTGTCTGCTACGCTTTCACGCTCAAACAGCTAAACCGATTTAGATGAAATTTGGTATGGAGATAGTTTGAATCCTGGGGAAGGACATAGAATAGTTTTAATCGCGATAACCGACATCCACGCGCCATTACATATTCCTTGTTTGATTGTTTTCCGGCTTCTAGTTTCTGCCTAAAAAGGAATAAGGGAAGGTTTTTTTCCTTTTTTGTAAGGGACTTAAGAGCCAATACTGACTATGTTAGTCCCAATGGAAGTCTTATATTTTACAATGTTGAAACTCGCAATACCAAAAAGCATCATAGGCGCTGTTGATCCCATGTTTAAGTTACTAATGCGTGTGAATAAACCCGAAAATGGCACGCTGCATACGACAGACCGCAAAACCATGCAGTGCGCCGCAATCTATATAAAAAAATAGACCAGCGGTCAGCCGCAATCTGATTAGCTAGCCTTAATTGCACTGTGTACTGTACGTATTGTAAAGTTCTATAAGTTTCAGTTTTTGACACGATGATTGTTTTATACAACACGGAGAAACAATATGGTTCATGGGCTCATGTCTGAAATAAAGAGTTTGATTGAATTGAATTGAGTATTGTTTTTATACTTATATGTCGTAAACTTACAAAACAATGACCGCCACTAACGACGAAAATAATCTCCTATCGTAACTCAGACAGAATAAAACTTCAATCGGGATTTAATAGCTTTTAAAATTCCGTAGTGACGGGCCAGCGCTCCCAGCATTTGTTTAATGGACACCGGGCAAACCGCGAAATGCCCGGACACGGAACAAAACTTAAAATAATTGGTTCGCAATACGCTTCAGCGACCGAGCACCCGGGATCGTATCAGGATGGAGTGATTTAGATACTTATGAGTAAAGAACTCATAAGTATCATGATCTCATGTTCATGATATAGGTCTCAATAAAATTAGGAAAAATTATTACAATTTGTTAAGAAAAGCAACAGCGATACAGTACGTTTAACAATTGCTAATGTCAATTTAGTTAAAAGTACTAATTACTTGGGTAATGATGGATATTCATATTCGTTTACATGTATGAAGGAACGTGTTATTTATATAGACTGCATTATCCCACTAATGTTACTTTGATAAACGGTTACTATTCCACCGGAAGGTATAGGTACTTTCTTATTTTTTTTTTCTTAAAGACAAAATTAACTCTATGTCTACATCACCTTCTACCGAGATGAACTGCTAGAGAATGCATTTTCTTTCTTTGTACATTATTGTATTAAGGCAAATATAATTCTAAAAGTTCGTCATAAAAACCATCATTCACAAAGGATACGGAAAACCACATAATCTTTTTGTAAAATTTTATTAAAACTCACTGCAAAATATCATCACAGTAGACACACATAACCTTCAATTTTATTTCAACAAGTATCAAAACTACAACAACCACTCAAAGTCCATGAAAGAGTTATATCGTCGGTGACTATACGCGTAAGTCATTAACTAATACAAATAAATTAGATTTACGGCAAAAAATGGCGGATCAGTACCGCGGACGGTAATACTTCCCAGGGGACTGTTGTGTACTGGCTCGCTTTGTATACAGGCTGTATCGAAAATGTATTTCAAGAATATTTATGTGACGCATTAGCCTAGGTAAATATAACGCAAAGTAAACTGTAACGATGAGGTATACACTTACATAAGCTTACCTGAAACAACTCTATTCCAATTGTCCCGTAAAATATATAGTGTTACTAGCTGACCCGCGCAACTTCGTCTGCGTAAATTTTCCCTTTTTTTTTCTTCCTTTTTTTACAACATTTTTCATTGCTGCTCCGCTCCTATTGGTCGTAGCGTGATGTTATAACCTATAGCCTTCCTCGATAAATGGGCTATCCAACAATAAAATATTTTTTCAATGCGGCCCAGTAGTTCCTGAGATTATCGCGTTCAAACAAACAAACAAACTCTTAGGGGGATGAAAAATAGATGTTGTCCGATTCCTACCCAACCTACTACCAATATGCACACAAAATTTCATCAAAATCGGTCAAGCCGTTTCGGAGGAGTATGGCAACGAAAACTGTGACACGAGAATTTTATATTAGATAGTAAAGACGCCATATTACGTAAACGCGGTATTGCAAAAAGTATTAAAAAATAAAGGATTTTATTTTTTAGAGTAATTTAGTTCGTTAAGTTAAAAAGCGTCGATATATATTAATGAATTATTTGTATAATAATGATATTTCCATACCTTACTTTACAAACTATGACCATAGATGTCTATGTAATATTTCAGTGTATGCAAAAAAAATCGAGTTACTTTCTCGGAAGTGTCGTACTTCGTAATTTGAAATAACACATTCAACGGCCAGTTAGGCTTAGCCAGTTTTCTAAGCCTTAAATTCTAGCCGTTAAATTTATTGGTTTTAGAGCAAGCTAAGCAGCAGTGGGTAAACGATAGGATTAAAAAAAGCTTAAGTTGTTATGAGCAAGAGCTGGCTGAGGTAAGTGCTAACATCTCCATTGTGTAGATAAATAGTTACATATATTTATTACATACACACACACACACACACACACGAATACGTTTTGCTGGGTTCCAGTTGAAAACTAGAGTTGAGAGCCTCCGAGAGATTTTAATTAAAACTTATTCTCCAGTGGTAACAAGAGGCATTTTAACATTTTCTAAAATATTTTAAAGTTTATATTTTAAAGTTTTTAACTAAAATACCATTACATAAATAAAATAACCGGTAACATAAAACAATAACACATTTTAAGCAAACATGCGAAACCTTTGTTTCATACATTATCCAATTTATTTAATTCGTGAAAACCAACGAAAATAAACGGAAAAGCTGAACAGAGTGGCATTTAATTAACTGGTATGAAGTTTTAGAAAACACAAACTGTCTGTTTAATGTTTAGTTCGTACGGTTTTGAGTGTAACACGAGAATACTCGTTCGAAAACACGAAACGCGTGGAAATTATTTGAATTTTATGTTGGTATAATTTCGTTTTCGTTAATTTGCAAATGGTAAGTAAACAAGAGCTGAAGTTGGAATTGGTTTTTTGTAGAATTATATGTAGAGGAAGTTTTTTTAGCGATTTGTGACTATATGCGGGCCGAGCCGCAGGCAAAAGGTAGCTGAATATATTTTTGAAGTTTACCTGCACATGTTTAATCAAACAAGATAAATTTATTTATAAGCAATATTTATTTATTTATTCGTGTAAACACATCTGTTGTCTTTGACATTCCTAAGAAATTGTTTATAATTATATAGTTCTTTATAGAATTACTAGCTGACCTTTGTCTGTGTCATTTTTTCCCGTTTTCGCATTTCATATAAAAAATGCGATTTAAAAAAAAAACCTTACGACCTATTCTCATATCTACGTATATTAATATAGAAAAAAAATCGATCGAGCTGTTACGGAGGATTTTGACAACAAGCCCCATACCACGAGATTTTTATATTTTAGAAAATAATCAGTTTCTCTGGTATATCAAAAACAACATCATGTATAAGGTCAGACTGACACAGTACCAACCTTTTCCACAATCTAATTACTCTAAGTGGTTTCCTATCTGTGCTGTGGTATAAACGACTCTGTTGTGCACAGAAACATACAAATTAGTTCTTTAATTATGTGCAAGTGGAAAATATAATATTTTTGTCAATTATTAGTAAAGAAAGAATTAGTTAAAAGATAGTTTTGACATGAAAATAATTAATTTCAATTTAATTTTTGTGGGTAACCTTGATTTTTTAATTACTTTTTTGAGAGTGGCAACGGAAAATTCCTGAGATTAACGCATTCAAACAAACAAACAAATAGACAAACAATCTCTTCAGCTTTATAATAATAGTAAAGATTAATACTGCCGCGTTGTATTTACAAATATGTTTAAAAATATGGGGATTGAAGAAAATGAAAGGATATATGTAAGTTTTAAAATAAGTATACCGAGGTAAATAATTCCTGCGTAATATTAATTTTCTCTTAAATTAATATTACGCAGGATTCAAATTAAATGTCATAGGAGTGAGAGAACGCTACTGTATTACTACCGCTTCGCATTCTGTCAGTCTTCCTTCATAAATATCACATTATACATATAAACGTGTGTAATGAAATATGAATGCACAACACAAAACTGCCGGTATTCGTATATTAATTAAATGAAGACTGCACGATATCGCGTGACGAGAGATGCACAAATGTCGATATAATGAGCCTGTATTACGCTGTACCAGTAATTGTTTGGGGATCAAACAGGACTATTTGTGATTATTATTTTATGTTAATTAATTTTCAGAATTTTAATATGTTCTCTTTAAAGGTTTTACACACAGCGGCTACTACCATTATCTGAAGGGAGGCCGACTAACTACGCAGTTCATATTAAGTGGGTGCTAAAACTGAAACATGTCTATTCTTTCACTCTAGCCCGCTGGGACGATAATCCGACATGAACAGGGATTGGGCACAGGACCGACGTCATAACGTACTCTCCAAGCACAAAAGTAATAAAACAATTTAAAACAATCACATGAATCAACTATAATATTGTTGCGACGGCAAGCAACGTTTCCATTTGTAAAGAAATTCGGATGAGTAAGAATTATTTTTTCTCTTATTACACGCCCATACATACTCATGCCATCACTTGGAGTCAAACACATTTGACATAATAACATCCCAGAAGCATCTGTCACAATGACATTTGTCACGTGATCAAAATGAATACAGGGTGTATTAAGTGAATTAGCTGTCCAGAGGTGCAATTATTAAATTAAAAATATATTTGTGTAAAGAGGTCTATGATGAATTTTAAATTGTCCCCAGTTTGTTTGATTGTTTCATGTAATTTGTACGGTTGTTTGATGTTTATCGTGTTTTTATTGTTTTTGATGAGATAAGTATTAATGTAATGTTGTAATGTTTTTGTCCTGTTAATGAGTGACAATTTGTGAATGTTATAGATTTTTTTTTAATAGTAACGAATTATTGTGCTAATATTTTTATCTCCAAAGATTAGTAAAATTAAACCTAAAGCATTAAGGAACACTCACGTCTTACTTTCTTTGCTTTTAATCTTTTTCTTATTTAATTTAACCGGGATAGTGGACAATGGTGATGTTATTAGATATACAGATAAGATTCTTATATCTTATGACCTATCCGAAATGATACAATTCTAGTTCAACTTAGAATGAACTAGCCGTTTCGTATAGTTTGCCTATTGGTTAACGCGTATAATTGCCATCCATATCCTTGGCCAAGCAAGATAATTCATCAAAACAAAAGCCATTAGACAGGAGGTTATTTTTACCACCTGCTGGCACCTACAAACTAATCCTAGTTATTATTACAAATCTGAAAGTTTGTGCTAGATAGATGTATAATGCTCTATCACGTAAAAACAACTGCTCGGATTTTGTTGAAATTTAACAGTGTAGTTCATACATCAGAATACATCTTTAAATGTATATTTTTTCTGTCCATAAACGTCTGGACTGATTTGGGTAAAATTTTGTACATTTGAGTTCAAATGTATTTTCAAATCATCTTGGGAACCACCCTGGATGATTTGAAAATACAATTGCACTTGATTCACGACAAATAGCCGTGAAAGTGTCACACACAATGTAGAGATCCGTAGCTGCATATTGTGCACCTATGGATCTCTACATTATATGCGGTATAAGAAGTGAGTTTACTGTTGTTTTTGTTTCATACTACTAACAACGTTAGACATATAAAGTAATTTTCAATAGAGTTTGTTCGAAAATGTTGTAACTTGGTCGGTTGTACTCGTAAAGATGTAAAGTCGACTTAGCTGTGATAGTTTTCCTTCTAATTTCATTAAACAAGGTTATTTTTGGTATCGCGCAAAGCTCAGAAAGCCCAACAAGATTGATGAAAATATTGAAAACTTCCAGAGTTATAAGCCATTCAAGTTGTTCTGTGTTCTTTTCGATGGATTGCTAATGGAATGCGTTAGTGATTCTAAGCAAACTACTTTCAGGTTTGCACTATACCAAGGATAACGTTGTATATACTACAACCCTGATTTTTTTCATATCTCCAAAAAAAACATTTAGCTGGCAGGGGGGAGGACACTTGACTTTAACAAACATTTTCACTTGAAACCTTAATATTTCACAAACGAATCCCTAAATCGAAATAATATTCACAACTAACAAACACACGGTGGGGTAGGACAGAGTAAAAAATCACATCCCCACTTAACGTGTCGGGGAGACACTAGAAAAAATATTTTTTCAAGATTATCTACTACTTTGTCGACGTAACTAGTAAATGTATATCCATGCTAAATTGTTTGCCAAAGTGCCGTGTGGAACCGTCACCACCACCTCACCTCTTCCCGTGGGTGTCGTGAAGGCGACTAAGTGATATTACACGGGAGGACGGGTAACAGCGTCCTCTGCTTATCGCCAACCCGCTCGCCAAGCGTGGCGATTATGGCAACTACCCCACCCCAGGATCTTTTGATGATGTTCTACTAGGGAGACCCGTGCCCAGCAGTGGAGCATCATATAGGTTTATACTGTATGCCAAATTACAGCTTTCTAGTACTAAGGGCTTTGAAGTAACCCGGGGATAGACATACAGACGGACAGGCGGATGGACATGGTGAAACTATAAGGGTTCCGTTTTGCAATTTTGCCGGAATCCTAAAAACAAGACGGTTTCGTACCGTCTTGTTTTTAGGCTATAAAATTCAACATAACGTGGAATAAGCAGCGGCGAAAAGCTTGCTTTTTATGGTACCAGTATTTAAGTGTGTGTGTATAAGTAGTTAAAGCTGCTGCAGCTTTAACTACTTATACACACACATATAATTACATTAAACTTTTCATTTTATTTTATTGTGGTTGATTTGGCATGTCTGTGCGACCCTCTAAGGTTCATACCGAAAATCAGCACTGTGTTGTGGTCCTCCACAATCCTGCAATGTGCTGAGTGTGTACCTAATTGTCGCAGATTACCTACTTATATTTTTAAATCTATGTACAATATGTTATATTGTGGCAAATAAATATATTTTGTTTTTATTTGTTTTTTTTTTTCAGATGTAAAATAAAATAAACAGGCGTCTCAAATCCACAGCCTGAAACGCAATTAAATGCTAGATATCTACTTCCTAAACATTAATTCCTTTATCCTTATCTTAACAAGTATCTAGCTCACAAAACTACCCATTCATTGTCTGGCACGTAGAACAAACGCAATTAGACAGCTCTACAGGAAGAACAAACAAACAGACAAACGGATAGATATTATCTGTCCAAGTGTTGTCACAGCACACACAACGTGATCGGGGCAAGGGTTTACTTGAATAATATTTTTTCAGGATAGCTTTTGAAGATATTGGAATTCTTGTTAGAAGTCTTGTTGGGATGTCTGTGTGTACCTTATTAGAACAAAGTAGAGTTTAATGTAAGTTTATTATTTTATTACCAGCGTTTCATTTCTATAAACATAATATTTTGGTTATTAATTAATATATAAATACTACAAGTCTTAATCACGTGAATATTTGGAGGTAAATAATAATATCTTTATATTACCCGACATTTATAATATCTATGCCTGGGTACCTATTTATAATAATAATAATATCTTGGGACAACTCACACAATGCTATCTGATCCCAAGCTAAGCAGAGGTTATGATATGGAAACCAGACAACTGATAAACATACTTATATATTTCTAAATACATATGTATTATAGATAAATAACACCCAGACACAGAATAAACCATCGTGTTCATCACACAAAGTTCTATCCTGAGTGGGGATCGAATCCTGAAATGGTTCTTTAGCAATTAGGGTCACTAACCTCTGGACCAACAGGTCAGTGCCGGTAGGTTTGAACTTATGTAGGTATAACATAAGTTCAAACCCGCGAGCAGAAATTACCTAAATGGTATGAATTAATTAAAGGTACGTCGGGTAAATAAAAGGTCCGTAACTTTAAATAATTCACGCGATTAAGTCCCGAA
Source organism: Herminia tarsipennalis (assembly GCA_945859575.2). NCBI lineage: Eukaryota > Metazoa > Arthropoda > Insecta > Lepidoptera > Erebidae > Herminia > Herminia tarsipennalis. Next base: position 4,212,265 of record OX243852.2, on the reverse strand, counting down.
ATAAGTATATCTATTATGTATAAATCGTAAAAGTTTAAAAACAATAATACCTAAATGGTGATGAAAACTACATCAAATCAGTAATCTAAACAAATAAATAAAATTGAATTGTCTGTTTGTAATGTCAAATTAACAGTTTCTTACTAAATGCCTATAAAGGCATATTTTTTGTCTGTCTGTTTGTTTATCTCCAAAACGGCTGGACGGATTTGGACAGAACTTTCACTGTTAGACAGCTCAGGATATACCTAATAATGAAAAACGTTAACGTTTGGAGAGAGAGAGAGAGAGAGAGAGAGAGAGAGAGAGAGAGAGAGAGAGAGAGAGAGAGAGAGAGAGAGAGAGAGCAGTTTAAGGTAAAATAACTTGTTTATTGCCCACGTTTCGACCGTATCCGATCACGGCCGTTGCAATATTTTCAAGTCAAAATATTTTTCTTCATCAATAACATTTTACAGTAGTCTAGCATTAGGACGTCTGAAAAATACTTCATTGACGTTAGACTTGTAAAAAAAAGTTCTATTTTTCAAGTACATGAGTAGGTTTTTGAGGAAACCTCGATTAATGCCTCAGTTTATGGTAAGTCACAAAATTTCTAAATTGAATCATTCACAGGCAAGACTATATCTGCATAATAAATAACACATTTAGCTGTATTCAATTTCAACCATTCAACGATTACACAAAAAATATTCCCCACTTAACAATTAATTTGGCACATATCAAAGTAACAGCTAATACAACAGATGTTTGGACGTTTCTGAACGAAAATTAATCCTGGTGTGGAAAGAACAGTAATCCCTCTCGAACAATCACTTGTCACTAGAAACCACTCATGCGCATTCGGGTATTTGAGTGTTTGCGTTGGCGGTGCAGCGCTTTTTGCGCTTAATATCAAATGAAATATTGCTACTGTTAAAATTGTGTGATGCTTATATAATTACCTTTTTTAAATATTTGGTTTTGTAATTGTTTGTAATTTTAATAGTTTGTCATTAAATATTAATATTATTGTACCTTTTTACTGTTTACATTAAATTTTAAATCTATACTATTTTTATAAAGCTGAAGAGTTTGTTTGTTTGAACGCGGTAATTTCAGGAACTGCTGATCCAAATTGAAAAATCTTTATTGGATAGCCCATTTATCGAGGAAGGCTATAGGCTATATAACATCCCGCTACGGCCAATAGGAGCAGAACAGCAATGACAAATGTTAAAAAAACGGGGAACATTTACGCGACGAAGTTGCGCGGGACAGCTAGTTTATTGAAGGAATGATGGTAAAATTATATGCCAATAGGTAAAAAAAACAGCTTTTTAACAACATAACATAAAATTAAATTCGTTAAAGTTATTTTCAAAATAAAAAAATCAAGCGACTCAAGCGCTTTACAATCAAACTCAAAATAGTAAAGCAATAAACGATTTTTTCGCTCCAAAACATTTTGACAAAAGGTGTCAGATTGACACTTGCGCTAGTGGCAAGTGTAAAAATTGTCGCACATTGAATGGGGTGGTTTTATAATTTGTATCAAGATACCATTTTGGTTTATTTCAATTGAAATTTTGACATAAAGAAGAATAATAGGGATGGTTGAAACATGTAAAGGTGGGTATACACTTAAGCATTACTATACTACTAGTAAGAGAGCGTCGAGCATTCGCTGTTTTATAATGCTTGATGTTACAACCTAATTTAAAAACCAACGAGCGTTTTGGTGTAACGTTTAATCAAGCAAAGGCATGAGGGCGGGTGACGGGACTGTTTGCAAGACAGAAAGAACTGTTACAAGTAAATGTTTACTCGTCTTACAGCAATTACCTGTAATTACGTTGAACACAGCATCGAGCATTCGCAAGAACGTTACATCACATGGAAACAAATTTAAGAAACTGAGCATTTGCCTATATTGTATCATCCGTAAGAACATTACATTGTAATGCTCTATCAAATGCACAAGTGTAAACACACCCTTGGGGGAAGGATTATGGTTATTCATTTATTTTTAACTGTAGTTTTATAACTTAAAACAAATGTTGATAAACTTTTGCGATTTGTACACATTATGAAAATATGTATATATTACGGGTCTTAATCGCGTGAATAATTTAAGGTAAAATACCTTGTTTATTGCACTCGATTCTTGTTTAGTGACCACGGCCATTGTAATACGGTCGAAACGTCGGGCAATAAACAAGGCATTTTAGATAATATACATATTTTTTTTATAAAACAGGGAAGTTCGGACCTAATAAGTCCTTGTTTACCCTCTGGGTGGCACAGTGGAAGTCTAGGTTTTTGTTAGTCTAGGTTTTAGTTATGTTAGTGTTTTATGAAGCCTCTACAATGCCGATAACAACTCTAGTTCGAGAAATATGTATATATACATATCAACCCATATGATGGCCCACTGCTGGGCACGGGTCTCCCCAGTAGAACCTACTAGTATGTAGATCCTGGGGGTAATTGCCATAATCGCCACGCTTGGCGAGCGGGTTGGCGATCGCAGTAAGGCTTTAAGTACGCAGAGGACGCTGCTGCCCGTCCTCCGGGGTGAAATCCCTTAGTCGCCTTGACGACACCCACGGGTAGAGATGGGGTGGTACTATTCTTAAGCCGGCACCACACGGCAGAGCCGGCACCACACGGCAGTATATATAAAGAAAATAAAAAAAATCGCCGAAACTAAAAAAGAGAGAGTCATTATGAAAATTGGTGTCTTTCATACTAGCTTCAAGCTTCACGAGTTTCTATTTAAAAACTGAATGCACGTTTAGAACCGGTAAACACCACACAGTTTAATAAAATACACGTGTTCTGATGATATATCGCTTCTAGGCACAAAACACCGAGAAATTTTTCACGGAACAAAGTAATTCTAGATTCCGTTAGCAAGTGATGATACATAAAACCTTTAAATAATTTACACGACTAAGTAATTTAAAAGACATTTAGATTAACAGATAATTTAACATTAAGACTGCCTCTGAGGCGTGGTAGGAGTGTATCTAACTGCTACGCAAGAGGTCGTGGGTTCGATTCCCACACGGGACACCACTTTGTGTGATCCGCTAATTGTTGCTCCGAGTCTGGGTGTACTTTGTGTCCGTGACCTGTATGTTTGTAAAGTCCCCCGCGACACAGGGCTTGTAACCTAATGCGGAAGTAGTCTTCAAAAAAAAAGATTCTTTCTTAATTAAAACTTTTCGGAATTAACGCGCATTATTTACCTTAAAATTGTTTGACGTTTTGACCAGGTTAAACCTAATTATGCGTGTAAATTTCTTTATAATAAATAGTTATATATATAATATTCAAAAAAGAGCGTTTTGAGATCCTAGTTGGCAAGCTACATTATTTTGTAAACTCTGCATAAATTGAGAATGAGGATATACTTAAAGGTATTTTTTTGTATTATATTAATTTGTTATTGCGAAAAATACAGTCACTCCCCTGAGAATCAATACTGAGAATCAAGGCTGCCAACCTATTATGTTGAATACTTTTAATAATGCTTTAAGATATAGGTGGTAGCGATTGATGGCAATTTTCAACCGACTTACTTGACCTACGTGCAAGGAAAGTGGGTATTAAATTTAGTCTTATTAATAAATGTTTGAAACAATCCACAGTATAAGATGCAGTGAATGAGAAAATCCAAGTCCTATTTATATTTATCCTATATCGGAGTCATTGTTGTATTTCGTTACACATTTAATTTTTTTTTAAAACCGACCGAAAACTAAGATTACGAAGACGAAGAGCTAACTTTACAAACAAAAATAAACTCAGATTCGGAACATAGTTTGTGTATCACATAAAGTGGTGTCTCGACTGGGATTCGAACTCATAATGCAAGTATGACTGCAGCGCAAGAGGCGCACCAACTATACAAGCTCCTACTGTGCTGACCGATGAAGTTGCTAAATAAAAAGGCGGCAATTTAATGAAATTTCATCAGTCTAAGAAATGGTGTTGTAACATCATAAACATTCTCATATTTCCAATTCTTACCTCATTCATACTCCATTTTCAACTCCATGTTTGGTATGATAAATGCATTTTTGAAAGATAGAAAAATTTGATGTCTAGACCCAGGAATCGAACCCGACACTTCCGTAGCCAAACCGGGGCCGGAATCGAAACACCTATTCGGACTATGTTACTAGACCTCAATTTTTTTTAGAAAAACTTGAGTTTGAACTTTGTCTCGGGTTCGATTCCTGGGTCTGGACTTCAAACTTTTCTATCTTTGAAAAATGCATTTATTGTATTTGTAAAGTAATTGGCAAGAAATGCCTATAAAAATACTTCAATATTTGGTATGATTCTTTTCATGCAACGCCAAAGTTTTATTTACCTGTGAATATAAGCAAACTGCAGTGGCCTCCTAAAGGTTACCCACAATGGTCCAATCACCATTGTGGGTAACCTTTAAATACATATCAACCCATATGATGGCCCACTGCTGGGCACGGGTCTCCCCAGTAGAACCTACTGGTATGTAGATCCTGGGGGTATATAATTGCCATAATCGCCATGCTTGGCGAGCGGGTTGGCGATCGCAGTAAGGCTTTAAGTACGCAGAGGACGCTGCTGCCCGTCCTCCGGAGTGAAATCCCTTAGTCGCCTTGACGACACCCACGAGAAGAAATGGGGTGGTACTATTCTTAAGCCGGCACCACACGGCACAAACCGAAACAACCTTTAAATAAATTGATAAAAAATCGTAGGCATGTACCTGTCTATAAACAAGGTTATAGTTTTATGTACATTATTATTTCCTCAAACCTCGCTCAACGCACATAACATACAACGAACATAGCCCAAGACGAGCATCACCAAGTTAACTGGAAGCGATCTCGACTGAGGTTATGAGTCAACTGGGCGATGTATGCCGTAAACCTTTATAACCATAGATTACATTATTATGTACAGAATAAACAAAGGTTTGTAGGAAAATGTATTTACGAAATATAACTTACCTACCTAAAACGTTAATTAAATTTTGTAATGATTTTGTTATCCACAGGTAAATTAAACCTTATTAGAATCTTGTAAGTAGAGTAGTTACCTACTTCATATTTATCTCAAAAAGATTCTTCTTAGATTAGTGACTATCAGTCAGAATATAAAATATCATGAAAAATTACAATGTTATCATTTGTCATCATATACATTAAGCTAGATTACCCTACGAACTTATTATATACCTACAAACTATTAACATTATTTACAACTTACCTAGTAAACTATAATTAACTAGTAGAAAAGACGACTAAAAACTGAACTGAAAACGGCTGGTATAAGTAAGACATTTTAGTATCCGAGCGTGAGTCCATCCAAAGTTTATCATTACACTTTATCCAACCTAATAGTTTAAATTACAATAAATTGACGATTAAAAGTCTTGGATATTCAATAGGAGTATTCAAAATACGTTGTTTTTTGTCCTAATTTTTTTTAAGTTGACTTACACACAATTTCAAAGAGAAAAATTAAGTTTGATAATTTTATAAGCTTGTCACAAATTTTCAGTGTTTAGTCGTCTTTTTACACGATTTATGCAACTTTCGTAGCGACTATTTCCAAAAATATTCACTCAATCGAAAAAGTTTATTAGAAACCTTATAATGTTTTGAAAGATCTGTTGAATGAAATGCCACACGTTGATATTTAAAAAACATTTTCAGCTTCTGTTACATGTATGGAGTGCATAATATCCCCCTAAACTAAGTAGCGTCTACTACAACACACCTTTTTACTAAATTTTGTTTGACATACGGACGGACAGACAGACAGACGAACATGACGAAACTATAAAGGTTCCATTTTTGCCATTTTGGCTACGCAACCCTAAAAAGAACTTGGAAATAAGAAACTGTTTACTATGTTGCTGTTGATCAAAGTTCTGTCCCATCTTCTCTTCTACTCTTTGTCTATCAAGGAACGAACTTATAATTGAATTTCTGTTAACTGCACCCCGTTGACTGTTAAGTCTGCTCATAACTTGATGGCTCTATCCGAATCCTTTGTCCAGCAACAATGTATTAGTTTATTTCTATTGCTACCTTAACTGTTATGTTCAGTGGTTATGAACTTATAAGAATACTCATATTCTTAATATGACTTTTAAGATGTCCACGAAGACTCGTGGCATGTTATACTGAATTTGGTTATTTGGGTTCCGTAGCCAAAATTCCGTGGCGAAAACGGAACCCTTATAGATTCGTCATGTCCGTCTGTCTGTCTGTCCGTCCGTATGTCACAGGCATTTTACTCGAAGACTACTCAGTGAATCTTGATGAAATTTGGTAAAAAGGTGTCTTGTACCAGCCGCTACATAGTTTGATAGCTGAATAATAAAAATAAACATTTTTAGTGGGACACTCCATATATGTAACAGAAGCAGAAAATGTTTTTTTCTAGCAAAAAATAAAGTCTGGCACATCATTCGACAGGTCTTTTAAAACATTTTGAGGTTTATAGAAAACTTTTTTGATTGAGTAAATATTTTTGTAAATAATAATATAATAATAATAATAAATTGTTTATTGAAGTAACAATGACTCATTTTGTTAGTAACAATTTAACTTAATGCTATGTTAGAATTACCTATGCTAAACTAATTAAAGAGGTGGAAAGCCTCGAGCAGCGCCTCATATAAGTACAATCGAGTCTACTCGCAATACAACGTAGAATGTTATTGGGGCTGGCACGCACGCGACGCACCAGGGACGCGCATCGCTTTCGCATCGTGGTATAGAAACAATCTACATTTGCGTCTGCGAACATCCCTGATGCGCTACAGTATCGTGGCAGCCCCAACAACACCCGGAACGCGTTATTAGGGGAAGGTGGTACAAAATGATCCCTCGAGGTAAAACGATCCCAGAGTGTTTTACTGACTTAATAACGCCATCTAGGATATTTTAAATGAATTTTGGGTTCCTGCGGCCGAGCCGCGCAACCTCTGAGAGTGTCATGGCGTCATTGGCAGTGGGAACATTTTTATGACAATTTATTCAAAATGACTGTGCTTCATCTAATGTAAGCCGTTATTTGACATTATGTAGCTTTAGTCTACGTACATATTATGTAACAGATGTGTTTGTCTCAGTTTCTATTACCCATTAGCAATATAATTAACCGTCTTACATTACAGTTTTCTAAATGCATAGGTTATGTTTTGAAGTTTTTAAATTATTAAGGCATTTGGGGCAAAACGATCCCGTTACAGGGTGGACAAAATGATCCCAGGATCATTTTACCCCTGATTCATATTGAATCATAGGCTTAACCTATGATACTAAACTAAACGTATCTTTCTTTTGTTGCTAAAAGTATGCGGTAGTAATCTATATCTTTTTACTTTTAGAAATCATTCCGCGAAATTACGTTATACAAATTACACGCCAAAACTGAAATGAAAATGCCATGAATAACGCCATAGATGCCGTAGAAGAGGGCATGCCATTTAAAAGCGCTTCCAATCAATTCTCAATTCCACTTATGGCACTTAAAAGAAGAGTGAAAGGAAGAAACATTCACGCTGTGGGGGTCACGAAAGTGATGGGGAGTTTAAAAAAAGTATGAACAGGAGCTTGTACAACACATTAAAGAAAATGAAGAAACTATGTACGGCTTTATAGTAGATGACGTCTTGAAGTTGGCGTATGAGGTAGCTGAAAGCAACAAAATTAAACATCCGTTTTCTACTTCGTCTCGTAAAGCGGGCAAAGACTAGTCTCATCAACATTAAAAATGCGATGTGGGGGAAATGGATGTTTCTCATGAGCTTTATGTAAATTATTGCAAAATTTGTTAACAATCGGCTTATTAAAAGCTCGAGCTCCTGTAGCTGACGTTAATTCCGTGGCGCGTAGGGTAATATCCGGATGTCTTGTTCGAAATCCCCTTAGAGGGCTAAGTTTAATTTTGTTATTTTTGGTTGGGACGGTGTTCAAACTAGTCTCATCAACATTAATGCGATGAGGGGGAGGTGGTATGCTCATGAGCTTTATGTAAATTATTATAAAATTTGTCAACAATCGGCTTATTAAAAGCTGATGACTTGTTCGAAATCCCCTTAGAGGGCTCAGTATGTAGTAGAAATTAGTATGTAGACTTCGTTGCCGCCAACACGGCTGATCAACAAACAGGATACGAAATTTTGGAACCTCATCCATCAACATCTGCAGCGCCCAATAGAGTCCAGATACAACCCCTAAGACTCTCGTTCTTCAAACCGATCCATCGATAAGTGTACCAGTTGAGGAATCAACTATCCAAGGCACTGTGTTGCCTTCTATCCTTTCAACTTATGCAACCTACGAATAAGAAGAAAATAACGAATCCCAGGAACCACGTCCAAAATTGTAGCACCTAACTCAATTATGGTTACCGGTGAATGTATGGATAGCAACTTGATAAGTGCAGCCGCTGATCCTTTTTTTCCTGCCAATCCATTGCCGTGTACGCCAATTAAGATACCTTCCGTCTATGACAACATTCCGCCTTCTACATCATCTATATTTACGGAAGCGACACGATCTTGATTAGAAACATTAATACTACTTTATAACTGTTTTTACTGTGATAGAAATTAAGGAGAAGATTTACAATGAATATGATTAAATATAACAGAGTTGTTATTTGTTGCCAAGACAGAATGCAGAAAAACTACCAGAAAAATATGATTTAATGTTTCATTTCTTACTTCAATTTTCAATATTGAGGTAAAATGATCCCAGAATCATTTTACCCATACCCTGGGGATCATTTTGGACAAAGGGGTGTACAAAACGATCCTTTAGTAGATGTTTACAAATATAATTAAAAAAAATATTTCTAATAGCTAATTGAAATTAAACGCTCACTCAATTTGTAGCTTGATTAAATAGCTATGTTTTAATTTTAATAAGTTTACGAAAACGTTGCAAACACTCGTTTTACAACTATTCTCCCTTAGGGGGATCATTTTGTACCACCTTCCCCTATATTGAACACGAAGGGCGCTGTACGATTTTTGAACATAGTTAGCCCACAGACTGCACGTGTAAAATGAGGTGCAGTATGCTCTAAACAAAGTAATTTTCACCTGCACAGAACAATGTACAAACCTGCGAGCCAACATATTTGCTCTTACCGCCAGCGCCCTTCGTTCCCGTTCTATGTCCTCATTGTCCTTGAGGTCAGCAGTCAAAAGGTGTCCTAGGTATTTAAATTTGTGTACCCTTGCTAACGGTGTGTTACACAGCTTGACTGGCGGTACAGTTTTTAGACACCGACTACCGGCCTCAAAGATCATGATTTCACTCTTTTTAGTGTTGTAGATTAGCCCATGACGTATAGCATACTCTTCACAGATAGATACTAGTCGCCTGAGACCACAGACCGAAGCGCTCAGCAGAGCCATATCATCCGCGTAACTAATGTTGTTTACACAAACACCGTCCACATGACATCCTACACGCTCTCTGCTGAGCGCCTCGATCAGTTCATTCACATATAGGTTGAATAATGTGGGTGAACTTATCCCCCCCTGTCTCACTCCACATTGCAACCGGTACGGTTCTGATAGAGCGCCTGCCCAGCGCACTTGATTGATCTGGTCCCCATACCAATATTTAAGGGTGTTAATAAGTTCATGCGGTACTCCCGCTTTACAGCATTTACTCCATAAAATATCGTATGTAACCAGATCAAAAGCCCTGGAGAGGTCAAGAAAGCACGCATATACAGGAGTCTTGCGTTCAACATAGTACTCGACAGCCCACTTCAGAGACAGTATGGCACTCTCAGTAGATAAACCAGGTCGAAAGCCGAACTGATTATTGTGCAACTTGATGTACTTATTAAGCTGTATCTGAAATAGACTATCAAGTACCTTAGCGATCACTGTAGCCAAACTAATGGGTCTGTAATTATTCTGATCCGCCATGTCACCCGTTTTGTTCTTAACTATGGGAACAACAATCGTTTTAGTCATCTCATTTGGCACATAGGAGTGACTCACACATAGATTAAAAAACAATGCTAACACTCTAGGTAGGTGCGGTCCAGCATACTTAAGATGTTCAATGCTTAGACCATCGTGACCTGGTGACTTACCTCTGGACATTGCACTAATAACCTGCTTAACTTCCTTTGCTGCAAATCTGATACTCAGGTCACGATGTTCAAAGTCATTTGATATCGACACAGAAGGGCCCAGCGGTGAAGTTACTCTAAATTGCTCTTTGAATTGATTAGCAATACACACCTGGTCATTGACGCCGCTGACAGACACAGGGAGGCCAGGCCGAATGTTCAGTTTATTTGTGTGCTTCCAAAAGGCACTAAAATTATTACATGAGTGGTGTGAAGCCAGAATGTCCAATTTTATTTGCTCTTGATTGGTTTGACACCATTTGAGCCTTGACTTAAAAATCTTTCTAGCCTCACACATCTCATTATAAGCTGTACCTGAATAAGGCCTACCTTTATTTACCCATAAAAAGTACTTCTGTCTGGCCTCCCTATGTGCAGAACTAACATGCCTATTCCAGCCGACGACGACTTTGTTTTTTTTACGATTAGTGCGCTGTCGATGTCGGCTCGCTACCGCCGACTCACATAGAACACTAACAATTTCATTATATAACTTATCTATAATTTGACTATGACTTCGATCTGCACAGGTTCCATCACAACAGTTTTTAAAGCTATGTGGGAAGTCAATTAGTCTTAGTCTCTCCTGACAAGACTTAGTAAAGTCTTCTATTTGATCCAGACTCCTTTCTCCCCACACAACTTTATTTACAAGATCATTAACACTACAATATTTTGCACATACAGATTCAAACACACATTCCAATATTAGAGGGTAATGGTCAGACCAGAGCGTATCATAATGAACATATGCTGCCACTACTGAGCCACGAGCAGCCTCAGTAACCACGCAATGGTCTAGCCAACTTCTTGAGCCGTGTGCTTCACTCACAAACGTGTAGGTGCCCGAACCTAAGCCTAATAGCTCCGTGTCGACACAACTCCAAACAAATTCTTTACTAAAGTTTAAATAATCGCTCCGAAAGTTGCATAAATCGTGTCCCTTAACTTTGAACCGTGTAACCATAAAATATGGAACAAATCGCAAAGATAGCGCTTAATAAATACTTTAAACTAAAGTTATTTCTAGATCGGATATACCGTCATTGACTTATTTTCAAAAAACTGCGTTATCAACAAAAGGGCGTAAGTGCCATGAACATACACTCTTTTGCTGATGCAATTGTTTGAGGCTGCGAAACTCTACACTGAGCATGGTCCGTCATGCTCTTGCCTGGTCTTATTTTATCTTGAGATTTGCTTTTTTCTCTGTCTCTATCTGTCCCTTACTTATATGACCGAAGCCACTAGGAACCAATTAGAATGATGTGTATTAGAACGAATGTTTTAGCCTATGATAATGATTTCATCTCTTACCAACGAATAACTTCAGGAAAGTGTTTCACTTCGATACCTATGACTCATAAGTTATTTATCTGTAGTTGAATTATAAATTAAAAATGGCTGAATGGATCTCAATGGGTTTTAACGCAGAAATAGATAGATTTCAATTTGATTTGAAAATGTTCATGCAAATCAAGTCGCAATCAACTGCTAGATATAAAATATATCTATTAATAATAGTATAATAAATATATAATATCTTAGGACAACTTACACAACGCTATCTGATCACAAACTAAGCAGAGCTTGTACTATGGAAACCAGACAACTGATAAACATGCTTGTATATTTCTAAATATTTCATATTTATATATTATTATAGTAAATTAACACTCAGACAGAATAGACCATCGTGCACATCGCACAAAGTTTTACCTGGTTGGTTAGATCCCCTGGTGGGGATCGAACCCACGACCGAGCAATCAGGGTGGTCACTAACCACTAGACCAACAAAATATCATAAAAATCAAAATAGTTTTAAATTTATGACTTAAATGCCGAATATGAAGAAAAAACCACATGCCCCTACAAAACTTCCGCTTTTTCATATACTTATTGATAAAAAGGAAATACCAATCACAAACTAGTTCAATAAATCACAGAGTTAAACTGTATGTATCAAGGATTATCTCAATAAAAATAATGGCGTTACGTTTTCAGAATACGAGAAATAAATATAGGAATCTTATCGGCTCCATGCCTTCTTTGTTTTAGGAGTCCATTTTTTATACTTTGCCAATGATAAGTTGTAGATTTATTGTGTTTGGGTGAGTTATATCTCATAAAAATAACTGCCAAAAACGAAGGTTTTTTTGGTTTTAAGGACAAGTTATAACACGTAGCAAATTTTTACAGTCTTGACATTTTTGCTTCTGCTAGTTGCTGAAACACATAGATTTTTTCTGTAAGATAAAAATATTTATTTAATAGCAAACTGAACAAAATCGTTCGTTGTAATGAACTGTGGAAGTCATTATTTGGGAAACTATCATCATCCGGACTCAGTCATGAATAGAAGAAATATAGAATGAATTAGTCTTTACTTTTTCGAGTTACTTCTATAACAAACATTTGAATCGACTCAATCCCATGAGGGACAGCATAAAAACAAATAAAAACCGGGCAAGGGCATGTCGGACCATGCTCAGTGTAAGGTTCCATAACCTCGAACAATTGCATCAGCAGAAGAGCATTTGTTCACGGCACTTACGCCATTTGTTGAGAAACGCAGGTTTTTGGCAATAACTCAATAACGGTATATCCGATCTTATTAGATATAATCATATTTTTTTGCTTGTCTTATTTATATATATATATGTATGGAGTACCCCCCCCCTAAACATATTTATTATTATTATGTAGCTATCAAACTAAGTAGCGGCTAGTACACACTTTAAACCAAATTTCTTCAAGATTCATTGGGTAGTCTTTGAGTAAAATGTCTGTGACATACGGACGGACAGACAGACGGACACGACGAAAACATAAGGGTTCCGTTTTTTCCATATTGGCTACGGAACCTTAAAAAGAGAGAGAGAGAGAAAATTAAGGATAGCTAAGATACCTATTAACATTATATTTGGATGTAACGAGTTGGTAGTGACAGCTCTGCTTAAAGTCCCTCCTGATTAGCTGGTGACCATTAAATCACGAAAGACATAAATCAATACTACGTAAGTCTATCACGGTTCTACGACCAGGTACGACATAAATCATAGCATCAGCTTTGTGGTTGTGATCAACATGCAAATGCCTGAATATTGAGTGTAGTGGGATTACTGAGACAGCATCTACAGTAGTGATTACTGGAGACGTTTACTTGATTAATAGGTAACTAAAATCTATAACATAAAGATGTTAGTCACATTCAAATATTCAATGCTTGTATATAAATTTACCTTAAGTAACATTATAGATTATAACTATTTATTAAACGGGAAGTAACGCGCATTATTTACCTTAAAATTGCTTGACGTTTCGACTAAGTTGCACCGGCCGTGGTCACAAGTTGATTGTTTTGAAGTAATTGCTTTTAAGTAATTTCAGTCGAAACGTCAATCAATTTTAAGGTAAATAATGCGCGTTAATTCCCGTATAATAAATAGTTATTTCCATAAGTAGTTAAGTACAGTAACACCAGACCAGATATGTAGAGGTGGTACCAGATTTGTAAAACAGGATCGTAATTCTTTTATGAGAAATCATACCAATAACTTCCTCGTTAATTAACTTGTATTCAAATATTATAAACGAATAAATTAAATAATAATACATCAATTCGTTTAATACGAGATTTCAGACCATTGGCTTTGATAGTTATGCCTTGTCCCCTTCATAATTGTTTTCTACTTTTCTTGTTCCTTTATTCAAAATTAGCTTTTATAAAAACATCAAAGCAAATAGTTCTCCACTATCATAGATTACATGTGAGATGTTCTATATCACTCGAAACATCTCACAGTGAAGTGAACTTTATTCCATGAAACACGCCTCTTCATCTCGATTGAGAGGTAGTGCCCGACGTTACGACCGTATTGCAACGACCGTGGTCACGGGTGACAGTCTACCCGTGACCAATAAACAAAGATATTTAGCCTTAAAATGAAATATTAACGCGATTAAGACCCATAGCTTATAAAATTCTATAATGTGTACAAATCGAAAGTTAACGAACAAATATAGGTTTAGGAATGTTACCACTGTTGGTCAAAAGATGACTGACCGTTATTTCAAAATGTGAACTGCTTCCTAGCCTCGGTGACTACGTTATGCCCTCGGTGCTTAAGTCTCACTAAAGCGAGAGAACAGAAATAACACATATATCTAATACCAACACACAAACGTATGGACTATGATATCCACTGCGTACCTACTTAACAATTTATGATGCAATTTGCCGAGAACGAATTCGTTTAGAGAATCATTACCTAACCGCTTTTTACCTAATCGCTATTTGGTAATAAGTGTCTTCTTTTCTCAATCACATAATAGAAAACTTATCTAAACAAAAAAACCATTACGTTATTAATAATTGCATTTATGAAAGGTAGAAAAATGTAAAGTCCAGACCCAGGAATCGAAATACTTCCGTATGCCAAATTCGAACCCGGAATCGAATCACCTATCTGGACTATGTTACTAGACCTCTATGAGTCAAATCGACTCAAATCGACCTCAAATCTCTGCTAGCAAGTTGGGCCCTCGCTTGCGACATCTAGCCGCTAGTTAAAGAACGGCTTTTGTTATTGCCTCGTTCTGAGAGCATTTTAACAAATTATGATGTCGCAGGCCGTAATAATAGTATTTTTTATAGACATTTCTTGCCAATTACTTTATTAATACAATAATTGCATTTTTGAAAGATAGAAAAATAATTGGTGATTAGCAAGAAATGCCTATAAAAAATATTATAAAACCATTACGTCTCTCAATAATTACCACGTACCCTAAAAGAAATCCAATAATGTCCATCCTAAATACCTTTGCCTGACATGTATCAACGTGTATCATCAAGCTACACGTGAAGTATTGCTTCGTAACGAAGAATTCATTCGTGACAGCTATCTTCCCAAGGTATTTCAATTAGATACATTTGTCTTGTAATCCGACAGTGTGGATACAGTAAGTTTAATGAAAACGGTAAATACAATAGTTGGGCAAAAGTGGAATAATCAAACCAATTTGTTGTGCTTGCAAAACAATTTAAAAAATCCCATTATTGCGGCACTTTCGTCTACATTATCAAGAAATGCAGGTGCATTTCCTAACTAACCTAGACCTAGTATTAGAATTAAAAAAAATTATAAGCAGGGTAAATAAGTTGTCATTAAATCAATGACTATGAGTGAGAGGTTTATAAAGAGATTTTCTTTTTCATTCTTTTTAATATTCAATAAGATAATACCTACACATTAGCAAATTGAGAAATTGATATTAATGGAATATAATATTAGATTTCGTAACTGGTAGTAATACTAGATAAGTATATATCACACTAATATTTTAAAGGCGAAAGTTTGTGAGTATGTGAGTGTGTATGTTTGTTACTTCTTCACGTCTAAACGGCTGAAGCGATTTTATTAAAATTTTGTATGGAGTTAGCTGACACCCTGGATTAACTTCTAGGCTTAATAAAATATAGGCTAATAAACCGCGGGTAACACCGCGGGGCAAAGCTAGTATGTTATATATTATGACTTTATTACAGACATGTAGAGATTTTAGACCATACTATTTTGACCCTAAAATAAATTCTTATAAAACTGATATTGATTACGCGGATGATACAGCAGTCAAATTTTATGTAATAATGAATTGTTGATCTGACTTTCCAAAGCAAAATCTTATCCATATAATATTTTAATAATTGAAATTATAATATATCATTATATAAACCAGTTAAAACAAATAAAATGCCATGTTGAACAACATTCGTGCATCTCGTACCTAGGAGTAAGATTTGGGCTTGCCATACGCCAGACCGCGCTAGCTTTGATCAGCATGTATATTATGGCTCCTGAGTTCAGACGTACCCCTACAGTGCTTGCAAAGTATTTCACAACACAGAAATTATGCCCTAGTACGGGCTTGTCTTATAAAATCAATTATTTTTCCATAAAATACATTAGAAAACAAACCTAATAGTACCACCATGTTTCCTAATTAGTAGGGAACTCATTAAGACTCAATACATCACGACATACCTACACTAAAACCTGTATTTATATTGATACTCCTTAATAGAAGTAAATTATACCACCACAATCATACCTTTGCTTAAAAAAAAACTAATACAACACATGCCCGTAACCGCAGCGAGGTGACTCATCGCAGCACTACACGTTTAGTGATGCGACATGCACTATTAAATATTCATTATCGGTTTTTTGCGGACAACGGTAAACTGCGATTAACACGAGTCCGTTTGTGTGAGGTAATGACTAATTGATGAGTATTATGAGGGTGTTTTCTTTTAAGTGATTAGTGTTTTGATATTTAGAAATCCATTTTATTAAAATATTTTGACGTCATCTGATAAACGCATTAATGCAATGGACATATATTTATGTGAACATAGCAACATGGCGTAAAATGAGAAGCAACTTCATCTCTACATTATTTAAAAGCTAAAAATTTCTTCAACCAAATCATTAATATTCATTGACCACAAATAAATCATGGTAAAATAATGTGGATCTTGAAAATTTTGGAATTAACTTCATGAATATAATATTATTTGGACGGGTCGAAAAAAAACAGTGACTAACAATGTCAATATCATACATAACATGGCTTACAGTGTCAGTCATCCATCAACTTCAAAACAAAAATAGCAGCAATTTAAAAATAGCACGTAAAATAAAGTTATTTTAAACCGTTGCTATACCAATATAATTAAAAATTGAAATCCTAACCACTGTTGTGATCAAACAGTGAAAAATTACGGCCAATTATGTAGTTATGACAAAATAAGTACAAGCGTTTTTAAAAGCAAGAAATTGTATGCTTTTTTAACAAATAATTATTAGTTTAAACAAGTGATTAAAGGTAAATTAACGGGTCATTTTACTGCCAATTACTCATTACTTCATAAATTGCTAGTTTGTTAACAAGTAAGTACGAGGAAAAACTTTAATATGAACAAAACTGAAGGGTTGTAGTCAAGTTGGAAATTAATTGAAACATACAAAATATTCATCTTACATGTCATGTTCTAATAAGAGTCATATTATCGCATTAATAAAAAGAAGTAATATTTAATTAACCTTTTTTTTTCTTTAAAATATTTTTGATAATAAAACGTAATTCAATTAATTAAACAAAAATTTAATTGGTGACAAAGTTACAATTAAAATATTTTGTTTGTTATTTTTTTTTAATTTATAACATTGCATGTATTTCTTACTGCAGCGAATAAAATAAATAATTACTGTCGTAACTTATATTTTTCATTTAAAATGAAAAAAAGGACAAGAATTATGTTTTAAAAATATTTTTTTCACGCCTCATGGATTCTCAGCTGACAAGTTAATCAGTACTACGGTAAAACTATAAAAGAAGATAAATAATTCCTTTTGCTATACCGATATCAATGGACATCACTAGCGTTAAAGGGTGACCGTCGGCGTGTCGCCGCGGTAACGAGGGCGTTACTAGCAGTAGGGTTGACAGATTATTCTAAGGTACCTTACCTACTTAATAATATATTTATAATTTCATTTTGCTACTGAAATTTATACGTTATTATAATATGTGAAATAATTAGTAATAATGATATTATAATAAACTTAATAGTACCATTATGTTTCCTTATGACCTGTAATGTATTTTATAATTTCATTTCACTAGTTTAGTTTATATTTTTTTTATGTTAAGTGAAATAATGATAATGATATTAAAATTATTAATTATGAATGATTGTGCTTCGCTTAATTCTTAGCCAACTAAAATATCAGTTGAACTGATACCATTGGGTTCCCAATCCGAAATACCGCTTACTACTATAATAGAAAAATAATGTTTACAGTTTTATCTTTCGACGTGAATTTATGTTTTCGTATGCATTGATAAGAGTGAATAGTAGTTATAAGAAAGGAGTTAGGACATAGGAAGTTATTTTTTACTTTTTCATAAAGTAAATTGCACATTATCGCGCAAAATACTTCACACTATTATAAGTTGGTAACTACATATGTAATAAAAAATCATTTCGATGATGACACTTTCAAACATTCTTGTGTGACAACCCTGTAATAGGGGGAGGGGTGGCAGAAATATGCGACTAGGGGAACTATATTGTCCGCGACGATATATCAACGTTGAATATCAATGCGCGGACATCCATCGTATACGTAGCCTCGTTGGGCATAATTCTGTTATTGTGGCCATTTCTTTACTTGATCACGTGATTATGAAGATCTATGGATTGATGTCAGGAGCTGAATGAGAGAATTGAGTTGTTTGTATGGCTAAAGTTATTGATAGGGTCGTTGAATTTGTAAATAAATCTTAGCTTCTGAGGCTTGGAAAATACCTGGGTCACATCTTTGTTTTTTTTTAAATACGACTCCCGCATTAGGGTACAAGCCTTGTGTCGCGGGGAACTTTACTAACATACAATTCACGGACGCAAAGTACACCCAGACTCGGAACAACAATTTGTGGTTCACACAAAGTGATGTCCCGATTGGGAATAGAACCCACGACCTATTGCGTAGCAGTCGGACACACTCCCACCGCGCCACAGAGGCTAAGCTCCTTTTTGTTATTTCATATTTAAGATATGATTCTCGCTCTACAGCACTACTTAGGTATTTGTGAAATTGACAAACATACAAATAACGAATATAAAGGACATGTAGGGCTCGCGTAGGTACACCTAATTCGTTATCGGCCGAACTATGCTAAGCCGTCAACGTCCAAACTCGGCCGATCGAATCAAACGTTGGTAGAAGGAACCCTAAAATAAAGCGCGTAAACTACTACAACTGTCCTCGTCATATCCTTGTCATGAAAATGATGTTTAATTCGATCGACCGATATTGGCCGTTGACGCCCGAGCATAGTTCGGCTGATGACGGATTACGTGTACGCCTGGCCTTAGACTTGGAATCTACATTTACAAATCCATAAACTCTTGCGCTGCAGTCGTGTGCACTTTCATTTCGCTACCAAGGCAGCCAAGTCAAATAAAGGTTGATAAAGGATTTATAAGAAGTCGCAACTAACTAATGCACTTTATAACACTATTCTAAATCAGGGACCCTTAAAAAGAGAGGTGTAATACTAATTCTCTAAAATATTTTCAAGGACTCCTCGATTTAGGGCCCTAAAGGGAACGTCATGACGATTTTCAAAAGTTCATATCCAAACTCGATAAACGTTAAAAAAATGTTCCCAGCCGACAATCACGTATAAAATATACATTATTAAATGCATTGGTATTTTCCGTTACAAACTAAACAAATAACTAATCTATGTAAATTAGATTTTGTTATCTAGAAACATCTTCTATTGTATCTATACACCTGTGTTTGATCTTCACATATAAATAAAAACTTTTTTTGACTAAAATCACATTTATTCTGAAGGTTAAAGGTTTTCGGACATTTATTTTCATCACGAGATGTCAAAGTTCAAATAGGGGTTACTTATTTTAAGGGGTTAAAAATAATTGTTTTAAAAGTACTAATTAGTGTGGTTATTGTTAAATATTTGTAAAGAATGTATAATATTTTTAATGATTTTAATCTCTGATTAGTTGTATAATTAAGCGGCGGTAGTCTAATGGCTAAGGCATCGGTCTCGCAATCGTGTGTTCGTGGATTCGAATCATGGCCATTGTACTACCGACGTGAACCCACTCCTAACACAAGCCATAGAGCTTAGCTGGAGGGGTTAATAGGATTGCTAGTAATGTGGAACCACAATCCCACATTGCTAGTTATCTTTAAAAAAAATATATATATATATATATATATATATATATATATATGTATATATATATATATATATATATATATATATATATATATATATATATATATAGTTTGCAACGTGACGGTTATAAGGTTACTAGCTGACCCGCGCAACTTCGTCTGCGTAAATTTTCCCCATTTTTGCAAACATTTTTACTTGCTGCTCCGCTCCCATTAGTTGTAGCGCGATGTTTTATAGCCTATAGCATTCCTCGATAAATGGGCTATCTAAAAGTACAATATTTTTTTCAATTTGGACTCGTAGTTTCTGAGATTATCGCGTTTAAACAAACAAACAAACTCTTCTCTCTCTTCTAATATTATAGTATAGTTATAAATGTTAGGGGTGATAACCCTTATCACTTAGGGGCATGAATAATAGATTGTAATTTTCCCTTTTTTCTTCCTTTTTTTTATAACATTTTTCATTGCTGCTCCGCTCCTATTGGTCGTAGCGTGATGTTATAACCTATAGCCTTCCTCGATAAATGGGCTATCCAACAATAAAATATTTTTTTCAGTGCAGCCCAGTAGTTCCTGAGATTATCGCATTCAAACAAACAAACAAACTCTTAGGGGTACGAAAAATAGATGTTGGCCGATTCTCATAGATACCGGATAAGCACAAAAAATTTCATCAAAATCGGTCAAGCCGTTTCGGAGGAGTATGGCAACGAAAACTGTGACACGAGAATTTTATATATTAGATTTGAATAGCTAATAATAACAATAGTCACCTAACCGATGTTGGTTAGGCGGCCTATCTTATTAGAAAATAGCCAACTACGCAGTACACAAGTATATGCGCAGATACAAGTGCACTTACTATTCCCTCACTTTCATAGCCGAAGGGACGATAATCCGACACGATCGCAGAGAGATTGGGCGCTGGACCGATGGCTTAACGACCGAGAGGAGGAGAGGTGTGACAATGTTCGAAAACGGTCACTCTTCTATTGACCGATGGTTGTAACATTGCATAACCTCGCAGATCTGCTTGGTTGCCAAAGAGCCGGAGACCTCTCATAGCTTTAGGAAGTAGCTAATAACATAACGCAAAAGCACTTGCAGTAGTTGCAAATTTTGGAACGAAGTTCCTTATCGCGCGTTGTGAAAGGGGGCTAGACGGACGGACTAGCGTAACAGACAGACAGACAGACAGACAGAGTTACTTTCACATTTATAATATTAGTATGGATATATATATATTACAATTCCTTCACTAATCAATCGAAAGGAACTTCGTTCCATCCGGGTGTCCCTTGACAGCTCTCAAGTTTTTTTTATTTATATTCTGATCGATTTAAGTTTAGCTTTAAGAGATGAAACCCCAATGTCTCAAAGTATGACATGTGTTCAAATATTTCTTTAATTATATACCAAATTCATTTATACAAAGTTATATTTTTATATAGTGCAAAGCTTAGACACCCTAACAAGATTTTTACTTCAAGAAATCATATAAAAAAAAAAGAAAATGAAAATATTAAGTAATAAACCATTCCTTGTCTTGTGTTTTAAGCGCTATCGTGCTCATTGCGTCCCGTAGTACGTAATCCATGGTTATTATTGAAAAATAAATGATGGTTACATTTCACATCACATTGTGAACAGGATTTGGACTGTTAAAATTAATAATGAATTAATTATACTAATTATAAAATTGCATCCTCTTTTGCTTAGGTATAAACCGCTATACATGCGGGCAGAGCCACTGGGAACAGTTTTTTCAATTGTAATACTTCTGCAAATGAAATTAAATGCAACGGTACATTTTTATTGGACTGACTACGTAGTTATTATATGAAATGAGATTACTTACTAACCCTTGAACGAAACGGACAAAAAGTTGACGGTAACTCATGCAAAAACTAATTGCCAATTTAGTGATCATTCCCTTACATTAAATGAACGTTATAGACAAGTTACAAGCGATTCTCACCATTAAAAACTATTTAGTCTTTGAAGCAAACAATGCAAAAATGTTTATTGCCATTTTGGACATCTATTTGTTAACACTACAGTGTCTTTTAGAATAAAAGAAATAAAGAATGGTCTAACTGACCCCTTTTCTTTTCAAGGGTTGAAATAAACATCTGTAATCTGTTTTATTTATGGTCAATTATGTCCTGTGCATGGACTTAGTAAATTATGGGATTTATCATACATTACTATTTTCTATGGGCAGTTTTGTATTAAGGTGTCTTGTTCTATTTAGTTACTGTGGAGTCGTCAGTAGTTTTGTTTTTTTTTTAAAGATAACCTTCCATGTGGGATTGTTGTCCCACATTACTAGCAATCTTGTTAACCCCTCCAGCTAAGCTCTATGGCTTGTGTTAGGAGTGGGTTCACGTCGTTAGAATAATGGGCGGGATTCGAACCCACGGCTTCACAATAGCAAGACTACCGCCGCTTCATCATCCGCTTTTAATTTTATTTTACTTTTCTGTTTTTATTGATATTTGGGTTTTGCAAAATTTTTAACATGACTGATATTTTAGAAAGTCCAATTTCATTAACTTAATTAAAAGTAAGTCGATGAAAAATTTAACTCTTATCATGAGCGCCATGTTTAACAAATGAATCAGTATAAATATTAAAGAAATAAGTTAATCCTTTCTAGAAGTAAGCTATCATGCTAAATAAAGACGAACTATTATACTACTCCACACCTTTCCCACTCAATAACAACTAAGTAAAAATTTGTACCCGTAATTCAACAACATTGTCAAAAAAATAAAGGTGCCAACCAAAAGCGACCATGTCGCATTTAATAGGACTAGCTTTGGGCCATAAATTCTATAGTTTACGACCTAGAATTAATGCACCGACCTCATTACTTGCCATTCTTACATTCAGCTCTTCATGGGGTGGCTGTATGGGTCAAGAAAGAGTTACGGGTGTGAATAGCATGGGGAAGCTTAAAGGGGCACTGTTTTTGTTCAATGGGATTAAGATTTCAGGTACTTTGGTGCAGGGAATTGTGCAGGTAAACGTAAAGATTTAAAATATGAATTGATGCAGAAAGTAGACGAAGGTAAAATCATTTATTTTAAACTCTTTGATGATGGTATAATAATTATTACAAATTCAAATAGAAAATTTAATTAGGTAATTAGAAAAAGTTACGAGAATATACATTTTAACGAACAGATACTAATACATTTGCTGTTAATACATTTCGGCACTTATTTTAATAACAATCGCTTTTGCAGTTATGAACTAGTCTAAAGTTACATAAAACCTTCTAATACAAACGCAGGTCCTATCCAAATCTCAAAATAAGTCACATTGTAGCAACAAAGTAAGAACATCACGGCTCAAAAACCATTAAAATCACTCCGTAACGTGTAAACTATACAATGTAGACAGACACATCAAAAGAACCAGTTAGCAAACAACAAAACGCTACTATCTATTGAGAGGATCACGCTTATTGCCTTGTTTAATAAACATTGCAACACTGTTGATTATAGCCTAAAACCTGTTTTAGATTCTTTTGAGCTTAGCCCCTAGCAATCGACAAATGTGCAAAAAATCAAAACTAACAATGAAAGACAACCAGAAGTAGAATTTAATATCCTTGTTATAATAGCACTTGAATCAGTTACATTTTTAATGGACGATAAATGCGTTGAAGCTATAGTACTCGATGAGAAAGTTATTAATTTGGACAAATTTTTAGTGTGTAACGACATTGTTGATTAGCTTTATGACGGTGAGAAAAATATCAGTTTAAATTTAAGTTTCTTGATCAACTTGTTTGATGTACTTACCTACATAATTGTGAATTACATTACGGTTGATGAAGAATGATACTGTAAAGCAATTGACAAAAGTAATTGTAATAAAACTAAATTTTACAAGTTGAATGTCTTTTTATAAGGATGACATTTTATGAGTGAAACAACAAATAGATACAAGGTGAGACATTCAATACATCTAAAAATAATAATAGTTGTTACATTCATAAATATCATTGAATAAGCAAAGAGTTTTATCTGTAAGGTTTAAATTTCATAATTAAACATAAAGAGATCTGTCTAATACGACGTGATGACGAACTTAAAAATAACAAATAAACTTAAGTTCAAAATCAAAACAAATGTATCACCCTTGGCAATACTTATTTCCTGTACCATAAATGAACGCAAAAAATCTAGGGTCAACCTCAATAACTTTAAAATATTTGTGTCATTATGAAAAAGATCCGTTACGCATATCAGAGATCGTATTACACGTTCCACTAGACCTTAAACGATATTTTAACATAGTAGAACAATGATATCACATCATTAACACTGAAATGGTCAAATAATGACCATGAATAAATGATATACTCAGATAAGGGTCTCAAACAAAAGGACCCCAAAGGTGTTCCACAAGGAGAATGCTTGGACCACTATTATATTAATAATACGGAACAAAACTGTATCACAATATGGCTTTAGATTGATGCATTTTATTGTGATACTCTAATGATTGTCATTTCGAATTGAAAGGAGTTGTCATTGAGTTTTTTTGAGAAATGAGGTCTTGAGGGGATTATTTTGGATGTAGGTCATTTAATATGATTTTTAATGGTGATAAATTAGAAGTTAGGCACAGCGCTAAGCGAAATAAACGACTTAATGTAATATCAACTGTCAAGAGTATTCTCAGCAATGATAAGTAATATTCGAACATTTTGAACACTCCGATAATAATACTAATTTTAAAACCCAAGTTAAGTAGTACTATCATATTTTTATAGCAGGCAGGTATTTAGCTAGACTTACTTATCTAATTACTAATAATGAGATGAAATTATTTCTACTTACAAGTTTTTATTAATATCTATGGACATTCATAAATAATGACTCCGTTGTAATAGTTGTTAAATTGATAATTCTAAATGTTTAAAACAAATGTATTGTTTTCTCGAAAACATTTGTAAACAGTCAAAACTGTGGGATATTAATGATAGCGTTAGACAATTTGATCTTGGGAATTTGTCAGCTATAGAAAGTCGACTGACATGTGTCCTAAATACATCAAAAAGGAACCGTGACAAACAAAATCAAGATGACTCACAATCACGATAATTTTAATCCCTTAGACTATGACCCTATGAAGCGAGCATTTTTTAGATCCCTGACAAAAGACGAATGCCATCAGTTCACAGGTCATAATGTATTCAAAATATGCATTGTGTGTGGTACCTTTTCAAAGGTATTTAAACAATGATTTTCAAGCATCCTTTTGTAAGGACAAAAAATATTGGTCCCTTTTCAATGAAGAAGCGATGGACAATAATTTTGAAACGGATCATTAAGTTGATAAGATCGGTGTTGTAATTAAGTTTTTTAGTGGATTAATGTTTGGAGATGTTATTATTTCACATGTGAATGCTGTGCTTACATTCAAAGGCAGTGGTTGTGTTAATGATACACTTGTTATTCATGATAGATTATCAGTTAAAGAAACCATAGCAGTGGTGTCTATACTCCACAATATTTTAGATTTGTGCTAAGTAAGAATATTATCTTAATTGTTAGATAAAAGATGTCTGCCTCTGTGGCGCGGTGGGAGTGCATCCCCCTTATTCGGTGAATGGCAGATTCTGGAAATGGCAGATTCTTTAAACGGCAGATTCTGGTAATGGCAGATTCTTGAAATGGCAGATGTACAGTCATAGTCCTTGCTCGTGTACTTGGGTACTATTTTTTTTACATTTTTATGGTTCAGGAAAAAAACTTCAATACCAGTTAAATAGTTAGCGAAATACATTTATTGCACGACATAATCTTCTTAAGCACTCTGTTGTCGAAATATCACCTTGTAATGTACATTGTATAATTTTCTCAATCATGTGATCTTTTTCCAGGTTTTTTTTATTACGTTTTTTTCCTTTCTTAAAAATATCATTTTTCTTCAACTTTAGATCTTGAGTGCGTGCTTCCTTTTTTAACAATTGAATAAAAAAATATAGACTTGGCTTTTTAGGTATTATACCATTAATTCGGCGGTGCCAGCCTTCAATAGCATTATTTGTGCGAAAGGTTTGATCATAGCAGGAAAATACGTCGTACGTTACTAATTCCATCCACTGTTTAATAAAGTAACTTTTAAAATTAAGAAATACATCTGTATTTGGTGCCTCCTCGCAGATACCAAGGAATGCTTCTGGTATCAGAATTTTAGGCAAGAGGGCTAAATTTGCAAAGAGTTTTGCGATGTGAATTCCGTCTGGAGTGCTATTCAGTCCTAATTTTCTGCTCATTTTCCAAACTGCGTTACTGTAGTGGTAAAAGCAGCCTTTTACATGCACTCCTGGGTATATTAATTTTACAGCGTTGATGGTGGAGATTTCATAATCGCAATGATATGATTTTATAAGCACATGGAATTGATTTTTTAATATTGTAAACATACGTACGTAAGTGGCTTGATTTTTGTTCAAGAATCTGCCATTACCAGAATCTGCCGTTTAAAGAATCTGCCATTTCCAGAATCTGCCATTCACCGAATAAGGGGTGCATCCGACTGCTACACAAGAGGTCGTGGGTTCGATCCCCACCCAGGATAAAACTCTGTGTGATGAGCACTATGGTTTATTCTGTGTCTGGATGTTATTTATCTATATTAAGTATGTATTTAGAAATATATAAGTATGTTTATCAATTGTCTGGTTTCCATAATACAAGCTCTGCTTATTTTTGGATCAGATAGCGTTGTGTTAGTTGTGTCCCAAGATATTATATTATTTTATATATTGACAATATTACTAGTATATTTGAGATTGAACAAAATGTGATCGTCCATGTTGTAACGTTATCTTTTTCTCTATCTTTGTTGCAGAACAGCAAGACCTCATCTAGACCTGAATCTCCGTGTTACAAAAAGAAGCAAAAATATTTCATTTTACATGAATAAACAAAATACAAATGACCATCAACATTTACGATATGCACACATTCACCTTAACAACTATGAGGCAACAAGATTTTCTCTTTTAGTATTTTCTCCTTATTTTCTTTGCCGTAATTTCGCCGGTCAGCTAACCGTAGTGGACAATGGGAGGCACTATCTGCCGTATACTACCGTATATAGTCTTATTCACGTACGTTACGACAGTTCTTACGTACACTATTTGTTTCATCCCCATACGAGCAATAAGGTGCCTTGAAAAGAATATTATTTATGGGTAGAGTGTAGAGATGGGAAAAGTTCAAGAAGATGAAGTTTTTTTTTTCTTTTTTGTCAACTCTGTACTGTATTTTTGGTATAAATATTTAAATAGTTAGCTTACTCGTAAGTATTTCGATAGGTTTGTGACCCTGGCTACTATTTCGGAGATCGTGGAATTTGCGGGTTCGATTCCCACCCAGGATAAATCTTTGAGTGATGAGTATGATGGTTTATTCTGTGTCTGGGTGCCATTTATCTTTAATACTATGTCATTTATATTTAATATTAACATGTATTTATAAATATATAAGTATGTATATCAGTTGTCTGGTTGCCATTGTACAGGCTTTGCGAAGTTTGGGATCAGATGGCCGTGATTGAGTTGAAATTATTATTTAGGCATTAAAACTGGGTAATAAACAAATAAGCTAAGAGTTCAACAAAGAAACGTAATAAAAGAATTTCAAAATTAATAATATACCGAAAAATAAAAGACAATACTGTATCCTTATGAATACAATAATTGCATTTTGAAAGGTAGATAACTTGAAATCCAGACTCAGGAATCGAACCCGAGACTTCTGTAGCCAAACCGGGGCCAGAAGCGAACCACCTATCTGCACTATGTTACTAGATATCAAATCTTTCTATCTCTCAATGCTTGCGGGTTAGGCCCCCGCAGCGCCATCTAGTCGGTAGTTAAAGTATTTGGCAAGAAATGCCTATAAAAATTACTTCTGTATCCTTATGGTTTTTCAAATTGTACCCAAATACATTTTCATAACGTATCACATCACTAGAAGACGGAAGGTAGTATTAAGGTTTGAGTAAAAATTCTACGTTCTGCACACAAGATGTCAACATAAATTGTGTCTTGTAAAAGCGAGCTAATGGCATACGATTGTGTAGCGCCGAGATTAAAGAATTTTCCTTTGATCTCGAAGAAAGTATTTCGAGATATAAATAATAAAATAGAAAAAAGTTTATTTATTGCTCTATGTTTCCTTATTGAGTTTTACAGAAATTTCTGGTATAGGTGTCTACGATTATACAGCCGATAAGGGTTATCTTTATCTGGGGTCTATTTTGGTGAGGTAGGTTATCTGTGGATTAAGAAAGTCGCATAAATGCGGGTCTTGTTAAACCAATTTAAAGGTGAGCTTATCCACCGGAACTGTTTAACAAAGAGTATAATTATGATAATATATACATGATGATATATAAGATGCTTGAACTTTGGTTTAAAATATTTTCTTGAACATTTTTGCAGGAAAATCTAAGTTCAAGCTTAAATAAAAAAAATGGACAGCTAGTGATATGGTTTAGAGTCTAATATCTATCAGCACAATTAATGTACTGCATTTTAACAGTAAACAATCGAGCAAATTTGTTTATTTATGGAAATGGTGAACAAGGAAGTGAAATAAGGGAAAAAGAAACACCTTTTTTTTTTAACTTAGATACTACTTAGGATATTTTTTTTATTTTTTTCTGGAAAGGTCATAAGGGCTGCTATATGCCACTGCCAGGTTATCCACTGTTTACCGGACATCCTGTATATATATGTATATATATATATATATATATATATATATATATATATATATATATATATATATATATATTACGAGTCTTAATAGCGTGAATAATTTAAGGTAAAATTGAAACATTGTATATTGCCCGACGTTTCGACCGTATTGCAACGACCGTGGTCACGGGTAGACTACCTGTGACTACACCACAAACAAGGTATTTTACCTTAAATTATTTACGCGATTAAGACCCGTAATATAATTTCATAATGTGTACAAATAGCGAAAGGTTATGAATATTTAAAGAGTATAATTATACTTTGTTTTAGTTTCTTTATCAGATTGATATGTTTCCATTATTAGATTGATAGAAGGTAGCAAAATATTACTATTTAACAAATAGCAGCAACGCTTTATCCATTGGAGAGTATGTGATGCCGTCAATCCTGTCCTGAAATGAAGTCCCTTGTTCCCCACATTACTAGCAATCCTGTTAACCCCTCCAGCTAAGCTCATAGGATTAGAACCCGCGACGTCACGATTGCGAGTCCTATGTCTTAGCCATTAGGCTACCGGCGCTTCAAAAGTCTGCCGTTTCGGTTTTGCATTGGCTTTTCTCTTTTTTCTAAATATAAAATGCAGTAGGTATCGTGCAATTATGATCATTTGTCGAAATTTTTGTGAGAAATGAAAATGAAAAACTGATCTTACTTTACGCTATAGTTAATACTAGCTGTCCCGCGTAACTTCGTATGCATAATTTTTTACCCGTTTTGCAACATTTTTCATTGCTGCTTCGTGCTGTTATATAGCCTATAGCCTTCCTCGATAAATGGGCTACCCAAACCAAACAAAAATGTTTCAATTCGGACCAGTAGTTCCTGCGATTACCGCGTTCAAACAAACAAACAAACTCTACAGCTTTACAATATTATAAGTATCTATTAACTATAGTATATGCAATAATTATGGCGGCTTCTGTGGAGCGGTAAGAGTGTGTCCGACTGCTAGGCAAGAGGTTCGATTCCCACACGGGATCACTTTGTGTGATCCAAAAATTGTTGTTTTTCAGCAGCTTTGCAGGGTTCATATCTCTTGAACCATCAGTGAAAATCTTATAGAAATTATAATAATTTTGATTTATAAATTGGGTACACATATCATTTAGTTTCAAAGGGTTATAACATATTTTTGCCTCTTTGACAACATCGATATTACATTTTATTACTTTAGAAAGATCCACATTGGTGACCCAGGTATTTAAACAAAACATTTCCAATTGTGAAATAACATAAACCGGTTTACTTTTCAAGTACGTCACTTTTCAAGAACCGCAACCAACAGGGGTTTTCTTTTCAGTGTCCAATATGCACCCTTACATAATATTTGCAAGTCATTATGTAAAGCTATGATTTTATTTTTTATTAATCGAGATCTAGACGTAAGCCAAAACTCCCTGCCTATTGTTATATTTCTGTACTGTACCATAATTATTATGTAGTGTGCGTTATCTCAACGAATAAATAAGTTTTTATTTTTATTATTGTTTCGAGTCTGGATGTACTTTGTGTGCGTGAATTGAATGTTTGTAAAGTCCCCCGCGACACAGGGCTTCTACCCTAATGCGGTAGTAGTCTTTAAAAAAAAAAGCTGTTTCAATCCTTTTATATAAAAGTAGTACTACATGTCACCGTCCATTACCAACACTACAAAGTCACATATTTTCGCAACACAAACATAAAATATCTGAAATGAGATAACCAACATAGCCGTCTGATTAAAACTAGCGATGGTGCAATAAAATCTGTCCGCGTCACAGTTAATATGTGAAACCGCACATTTTGGGACGTTCCCACTACAATGTCACCGTACATTGACGGCGAAAAATTAAATTAAACCGTGCTCTGATATACATGGATGGTAGGTATCTACTAGAAATGGCTTGAATAAAAATAACGGAATAGTGATCATAACTATTTAATATACGGGAATTAACGCGCATTGTTTACCATAAAATTGATTGAGGTTTCGACCAGGTTGCACCGTCCGCTTGTGACCACGGCCGGTGCAACCTGGTCGAAACGTCAAGCAATTTTAAGGTAAGTAATGCGCGTTAATTTCCGTATAATAAGTAGTTATGATCAAGCAACGCAAGAGTTTAAATGTTAGTATAGTGATCATAGTAAAATCTAAAGTAATAGATTATAGTGAAAGAATTTCCGTCCGCTTGTGACGTATTCAGGCTTAAACTGTTTAACCGATTCAGAGGAATTTTGGTATATTCATATATGGTATAGTTTAAGCCCTGGGAATAGAATATTTTTTATCGCGGTAAACAAAGATTTCGCTTTATACAAAGGGGCATTTTCTTAAATTTTCAAAAATCCTATCCTAGCTCCCCCATGTTATAAAAAAATCAAGTTAGTTTATAGTTTAGACCCTGCGTTGATATGTCAGTCAGTCAGTCAGCTGCTCCTTTTATATATATAAATTATAATTTCATATTTAATCATTCGTTACCAGGACTTTGTCCAATATTTAAGCACATATAGTTTTTACCTTTCTCGTAAGTAGATGCTCCTTCTATGCTGTACTTACTGAGGCTGCTCCAATATTATCTCATGTTTGAATTGATAACCGACATTCACGCAGGCGGAGCCGGGGGCGAAGGCTAGTAAAGATAAAACATAGGTAATGATAATTATAATTATAGATATTAAATGTCATGAAGAAGGATAAAGTCGCTCGGGCGGGACACGAACCCGTGACCATAGGGGTATCATCCCTACGGCGTTAACCGCTCCGCTACTAAGCCACGCCCGAAGTTCCTTTTACACCTATGTTCGAGTCCCGCCCAAGCAAATTTTTCATGAAAATGTGTACTCAAAAGCACAAAAAGTAATGATGTGTTGATGTAAATATAGGTTCTGAATTTAGTACTAAATTATAATTAAAAGCGGTTACTTTACATAAATGTAATTTAATATAGGTACAAAAATAAACAAACATAACCAAATGTTGATATCTATATTTAATATTTCAAGTTTGAATGGGTTCATTTGTTCTATGAAACATGACGTTTCTCCTTTTCATTCCATATACCTATACATATGCGAGATTAGCAAATTCTACAGATGTATTTACAAAATAAATAATAAAAAAGACAATTAAAAAAAAACTACTTTTATTGTATTTTTTGAACAGGTAAAAATATTTTGAGTTTCTTTTACAGTTCAATTTCTACAAAGCTCCTTTTTTCATTACTTTGAATTTCAACAATATTGCTTTAAGTACCTACCTACAACTACTAAATAATAATAAATAAAATGCCAACTGAAAGTACAACTAACGAGGACAGGAGAGTAGCAGACTACGATTGTAGTTGAAGTTTGAAAAGAAAAATAAAAACAAGATCACATCTCGACAATAAAAACTTAAGTCTTTGTACTGCTTCCAATATTTACACGCTCAATGAATGCGTGCAATAAACTGCATGTAGACCATAAAGTTCACAAGTTCGATGTCCCGACGTGATCGTATGGATAAATATTGGCTTATGTATTGTTAACTTGATTAGTGCCTAATGGAAATATTAGAATATTATCGGGAATTAACCGCGTGAAATATTTAAAAGTACTAACCTTTTATTTACCCGACGTCTCGATCGAATTGCACCGATCGTGGTCACGGGTTGATCGAAACGTCGGGTAAATAAAAGGTTCGTACTTTTAAATGGTGATGATGATTTTATTTATGATGATGATATTCTAATATGTGTTAAAATGCAAAAGTTTAAAAACAATTAGTGGAAATATATTTTTTACTTGCTGTGCCCGCGACTTCGTTCGCGTGGAGTTGCAGTGCTGCTCACTCCCGTTAGTGTGATGATACAAACCTAAGTTACTCTTTACATCATCAGCTGTCCGATAGTGAAGGTCCCGTGAAATCCGTCTAGCCATTTCGGAGATCAGCTGGAAGAAAGAGACAGACAAAAAAATGTGCTTTTGTTATCCGTATTTCCTAGGTAAATATAAAAAAACAAAAAACTAATTAGCATTAAACTAATAACGGTTAAGTACCGATTAAATTTTGTGATAAATAGGTTTTTTTTACGGTATTTGTATGAGATCTCGAGATATGAGGTTGTTGCATTTCTAAGAGCAGCTCTCAAACATTTTGAAGTTGGTGCCATAAAATAGTAGTTTTTATGTTTTGTTCGGCACCAACTTCAAAATATTTTTTTTTTATTGCTCTATCAGGTCTATTACATTGTGTAATAGTAGTATGAGGAGAATAAAGTGCTACTCAATACCATAAAGTAATTAATTCGCAAACAGTGAAATATTTAATGAAATATTGTGGTCTTCATCATCAGTTTCACTTCACCTATTGATGTTTTTTGAGAGTAAATGCATGAAATATATCTAAATCACTACAGATATGACTTTATTATTTCAAGAGTTCCCTCGATTTCTCCAGAATCCGATCATCAGGTCCTGATCTGAGGACAATGGGACCAACTTGTAAGGGAAACTTGTTGAAAGTATACCCTATAAAACACAAAAAGAATTGTTCATATCGGTCCAGCCGTCTTAGCGTAATTAGTGAACAAACATACAAAAAAATACAGTCGAATTGGGAACTTTTAGAAGAACCCTTATGAAGTCGGTTGAAAAGGAAATTACGCCGACTCCAGATAAAAACCTGGGAACAGGATGATGGAAAAAGTAAAAGTCTTTTGAATTGTTAAAAGACAACTATATGATTATATTTATAACTGGATACTTATTCTGTAACTGATTGACTATTTCACTCGTACACACTAGAATCACATTAGTGTACTTTATATTATGTTAATGTGTATGAGGTATCAATCATCAACCCATACCGGACATAGACACCTACCGCTGAACGTATTATAAGTCTCCCAATTTACTCCACGACACCCAGTTCTTCGCCTTCCGGTTCCAGCCCATCACTTCAATCTTCTGTAGATCTTTGCACCATCTGTCTGGGGAGCGTCCTACCTTACTTTTCCCGTGCCAGGGTCTTTATTTTTAGAACTCGTTTGCTCTAGCGGCCATTAGTCTTACGGCAGATATGGCTCGCCCAGCAGTAACTTCAGTTCTTTGTCGGATGATCTCGTTGCGAATAATATGAACTAGCCCAAAAACAAACCTTTCGACACAGTAAGTTTTTATAGGTAGTATGGGTCAATAACATTTTACCCGATACAGCTAAAAGTATAGATTCATGCTGCAATTACAGACAAAAGTTCCTTGACACTTTATTTTCACATTAGCATTCCATGGCGTTGAACTAACAAAAATATTAACATGAATCAACTACTTTATGGCTTGCGTTTTGTAACAATACACTGTTAAAATTCTTGTCGTATCTTTAAAATAAAAATATACAAAACTGACCTACGCCACTACGTCTGGACGTATGCAATGCACTCAACTTTTAACTTCAGTAATAAAATTCTGTTTGACTTATGTCGTTAATCCATTGTGTAGTTAGGTAGTGGCGAAAAGACATTACAATGTAACTACATATTACTGGGGAAACTACCATTTGCCTAATTAAAGTTTTTGTGAATATTAATTTGCGTGTCATATATCACCGCCTGTCTAACTAGTCTCCGAGTGTAACCCAGGTATAGGTAAATTAATACCAAAGCATGTGCTCATTGAGTACAAAAGCGTGGAGGACGAATGGGCACAGCTCCAGATAGTACCATCATCCCTTCCAGAGCCTGCAACGGCCTGAGCGAACTGTTGGATTTCTGGAAGGGCCTCGGTTGGCTGGAGTGACAGCCAGATATGTAATGGCTCAATAGGGAGAGTAGGTGCGGTATTTAGTGGTTTAATCAACATGTGGACATCCTTCGAAGGTCATCCCATGGAAGAAAGTACTATTAAACAATGCGTTAAGTCACGGACACAAAGTACACCCAGACTCGGAACAACAATTTGTGGATCACACAAAGTGGTGCCCCGTGTGGGAATCGAACTCACGACCTCTTGCGTAGCAGTCGGACAGACTCCCACCGCGCCACAGAGGCAGTCTATTATTAGTTATTAAAATATTAGAGTTCTGTAACTTAACACTATAGAATTGGAATCAATTTATACTATACTATCACAAATAACTACTGGTATGAAATAGTGCTAGTTGATTCATAGGCAGCCATTACACGCTCAAACCAGATCGTGATCAAATCAAGGTCGCAGATCACAAAAGATTGGTACATCTCAGATTCTCCTGGTTGTAACATGTTCCGAACTGTCAATCCAGTACGTCACTGATCAAGATCACGGGAACTCTATCTAGATTGAAACCATTAAGGCTTAGGATTATATCCAACGAATTGTGACTTTTACATACCGAGTACAATCTATACTAATATTATAAAGCTGAAGAGTTTTGTTTGTTTGTTTGTTTGAACGCGATAATCTCAGGAACTACTGATCCGAATTAAAAATTATTTCACTGTTGGATAGTGCATTTATCGAGGAAGGCTATAGGCTATATAACATCACGCTATGACCAATAGGAGCGGAGCAGCAATGAAAAGTGTTAAAAAACGGGGAAAAATTACGCAGATGAAGTTGCGCATAAATGAATAGACAGCTAGTTTAGCATAAATGTGACAGTATATCAATGTAAGGAATAACTCGATAACACTTCACTATAGCTTCAAAAGTGAATGCTATTCTAGAATTAGAAGTAAGGTCCATATGTTTACTGAACCTAGATTTAATATCCAAGGTAATAAAGGAGAGATGGAAAATATTTTCATTACTGTACGGGGACATGACAGTATCTGTTAAAATAACTTCCTCTGGCGACTAAACACTGTCGTTGGAAACTTTTTAATATTCCTCTTTTCACTTTGTTGTGTGGGTACATAGGTAAGTAGGTAGGTGGTTAAGCTTTAAAGTATTATTACAGGATTTTTACAACGAGTAGCTATATTAATTTTTGTTCAAATTAAGTCAGCCGTTTTCACTTGAAAGTAACAACAATCAAATAGGGCAGAAAATACCTATCAGAGAAATCAAATTTGGAAAGTATCACATTTTGTAATAACAAAAATAAAAAAACGAAAATACTTATCAGAAAATCAAACTTGGAAAATTTTACATTTTGTAATATTATTGATAAAATTAATTGTTTACTTTTTGACTAGTATAAAAGTAAGAGTTATATTCCTAATTATGTTAATCAAGAATTATTAAATATGATTATTATTAGCTTTATTGTGATGAAGATAAAACTGATTGACGTTATTTTATCTAATTTTTGCAAACACATCATTCAGCAGATACGTACCTACCTACATATCAACTCATTTGATGTCCCACTGCTGGGCACGGGTCTCCCCAGTAGAACCTATTTATTATAAATTTCGATGGTAATTGCCATAATCGCAACGCTTGACGAGCGGGTTGGCGATCGCAGTAAGTAAGCAGAGGACGCTGCTGCACGTCCTCCGGTGCGAAATATCTTAGCAGCCTTGACGTAACCCATTTAGAGAGGGGGTGAAACTATTCTTAAGCTGGTACCACACGTCCTACAAGTACTTACGTGTATATATCATGCCAAATATTGCATAGAAATAATAATAAAGACAACATAACAAAACGCCATTCATCATTTCATACCTTGCAATTTTTTTCCCCTTAATTGATGTAAATCAAACAGCTACACAGATATCATCACGCTAATATCGCTATGGCGTGGTAGTCAGTTCAGTTCACTTTGACTGGATCCGCCCATAGACGTTTAACCATGTAAAAGGCTCATCAGTTGGCCAATGTTGGATATTGGTAGTTAGTAGGTGAGTTTGGAGCAAATGTTGGTTAATTTGTTGGGTAATGAGTTTGATTGATTAAAATACTTGCGTTTATTTAAGACCTTGGTTTAGATATGAACTTTTTGTTAAAAGGCAGCTCTTTCAATAGGTTTAGGGCTGTACAAACTTACAAATCACGAACAGCAATTACCTACAGGCAGAATACAAGTAACGATGTGTGGATCACACAAAGTGTTATCCCGTGGGGGAATCGAACCCTCATGCTTCCTTCAATGAGTCCGTCAAGGCATAAGATACATGTACTTTAAGACATGTAATATATATTTGTAAACTTTCGTGATTTGTACACATTATAGAATTTTATAAGCTACGGCTCTTAATCGCGTAAATATTTTATTTTAAGGCTAAATACCTCTGTTTATTGCCCGACGTTTCGACAGTATTGCAACGGCCGTGACTACGGGTTGGTGGTCTACCCGTGACCACGGCCGTTGCAATACGGTACGGTATTAAGACCCGCTTATAAAATTCTATAATATTTAACTTGTAGTTCTAGTGTAAGCTTGCGCCACCGAAGCAAGCACCTGATTGCTTCGGTGGTGCCGCAGGAGTAAGTACGACTACTATGCAAGATATTCAGGAGTTTGATTCCTGCACTGGACAGAGCTTTGCGAGTTCGGTTCTGAGTCTGGATACAGGTTATAATCGTTTTTTTTTTTCATTATTTGTATGTTTGGAAAGTGTTTGCGACACAGGCTTTGTACTTAATTGCGAGTTAATTAAGACAACTCCCGCA
Organism: Herminia tarsipennalis; assembly: GCA_945859575.2. Classification (NCBI taxonomy): domain Eukaryota; kingdom Metazoa; phylum Arthropoda; class Insecta; order Lepidoptera; family Erebidae; genus Herminia; species Herminia tarsipennalis. The sequence continues at coordinate 4,174,969 of OX243852.2, read as the reverse complement.
GTATTTAGGTAACTTTTTCGCGACACAGGGCGTGGGTACAGGACGTGTACCCACATCCTGTGTGTGTCGCGAGGGACTTTACAAACATTCGCTTATTCCATAGCTTATTCCATAGCAATATATTTCCACAAAACGGCACTAGGAATGAACAGAAGGCAGGTAGCTCATCGTCACACGCTGCCAAGTTTTTGGCCAACATTAGCAAATCTTGGTGCAACACGTGTATATGGTTATGCATGGGCAGCAACATCCGCCTCCACAGCAACCTCTACAGCATCCGCCACAGCACATCTTGATTATTGATGAAAAGTACAAGAAAAAAAAAAATACTAATGAAAAATCAAGCAAAATATTCACAGAACGAACAATGTGGAAATCAAGCTAAATTGTAAATAATGGGATTTTTTTTGGGACTTTTTATTACTTTGCGCTTCAGCTAATTTAGTTGTAACATTCAATTCATGGACCCAAAGTACATCTAGACTTAGAACAATAATTTGTACCTTTTGCGCAGCAATCATACATTCTCCCATTGCGTCACCGAGGCAGTCAAAAATAATAGTATTTAAAAAAATGATATAGATTATAATGATCCTATATAACCTACGATGCCAACATTGGCTCACACACGCATCAGAAGTAATAATGCGTACATTAAGCGTTTTTAACCCACCATACAAATGGTTCTCATATAAGTTTTGATACTTTCCGGTCATAATATCGATGCTTTCTATCAGCAGCTCGCATGCGAGTTTGCAATCAACATTTGGATCGGGGTGATATTGAAAATCAAGTCATCGAGTCATGTGAGAAACAAAAAAACATAATAATGTACAGAGAAAAATAAACATCGTAGTCAATTTTTGAAAATAGTTGGTAACAAACTTTTTTTTTAATTTTTACTTTAAATCGCGATATATCCCAAACGGTTACTTTAAGTAAAAAATGATCAGGATTTTAAAATACCTACACACCGATACCCCACTTGACATCCGTTATTGAGTTTATTTTTTTTCTCTATTACAATATGGCGTCTGCCTGTCGCCATTTTGAATTGTTATGTCTTTTGTGACGATCGCAAGATTAATACGAATCGATTGACGTATGAATCATCAAAATCGACCCACGCGTTTGGTCTACAAAGGAATACACATACATACATACATACATACATACATACATACATACATACATACATACATACATACACATACACATACACGTCATTAAGTCGGGTAAAAAAGAAAAGATAGAAAACCGTTTAGGTGTCAAAGAATTCCTCCACATTGATGTCAACTGGTAGCATTATCTATATTGACTTACCTGCTAATACCCTATCAGATAGCCATAAAAACAAATTAATTAGTAAACCTCCTTTGCTATCAGTTGAAACTAAATTTGTTCGGTTATCCAAAGAGTAGTAAAATAAAAAAATAAATAGAAAAAAAATATATACAAATTATCACATCTGGTTACCAGATGGGTGAAAGTCGATATTTAGCGTCTTCTAACATATCAGCTCAAGATATTTATTGGAAAAATATTTCATACACGATGCAGTAATGAGGTAAATCACGAATATGAAAAAAACAAAACCGACTTGACAATCTATATAATAATAAATCAGCGGTAGTTTAATGGTTAAAGCATAGGAATCATAATCAAGAGGTTGAGGGTATAAATCCTACCCATTATACTACTGACGTGGGCTCACTTCAACACAAGCAAATTTAGCTTATCTGGAGAAGTTAGGATTACTAGTAATATGCGAACCACTTTGCTAATTATCTTTAAAAAACTTCTTTTTTTTGAAATCAGTTTATAAAATGAACTTTATATCATAAAACTTAATTATAATTATGACAAATGTGCATAAAAACTTCATTTACCTGAACAATGGGTAATAAAAGCCTTCATAAGCCTTCAATAGTTTTATTTGAAACACTGAAGTGCGGCCTACTTTATGTCACGAACGCTATGTCCGACGATATGCTCCACAACTTTACTTAGAGCAATGGAGTCGAATCAGTTACAGATTTTTTTGTAACCGTAAGGAACTACTAAGATTGATTTCGTATAAAACGTATTGTTTTTAAAAATTGGTATAGAGGTGGGTAAGGTAAATTTGGAACTTGGGAAAATCTGCACATTTATAGAGCCAAAGGACTGCACACAGGAGATTAGATTCTTGATTACTTTTTTTATTTTATTTATTTCATATTTAACTTGACCCAATAAGACTAGAAATAGCTAGGATCTTATTATTTTTGCGACTTCAGTGACATTTTCTACATTACTAGTAGTCTTACCGTGACATGCCAGCCAAGTGTAAAATAAATTTTACAAAAAATATTTTGTACTACTGCGGCCTTATGGCTAAAGCATCAGACTCGCAATCGTGAGGACGCGGATTTGAATCCTATCCATTATACTACCGACGATTAATTGCAATAATTGACTGCGTTAAAAATAGTAGCATAATCACATTTTTTTAGATCTAACAGCAACTCTACACCACTTACCGCAATCCACTTCAGCGATGATTCACCTCATGAGTCAGCTACGGAAGCACCTGATGAAATCATGTGCTAAGGCCATTGACCTAGTGCATAGGCCATGCTCTGCTGCCTTACAGGTATGGTGTAGAGTCATTCACGTCTGAGAATGCAGGGAGGCGCGGTCTTGCGTCATGGAATGTTGGCGAAAAATTGCCTACTTTCTATAATTATTGTTATGTACTCGTAATATTATTCATATGATTCGTCATTATATATTATTCAAGTATTTTTTATTAGTCATTTCTCTTTGATTAAGGGTGTCTTTAATGTTACCAGTATACTGGCGCAGTAGAGTTTAAATGTAAAAGTAAAATTCGAGACGTGAATGGAGTTAGAGAAAAGCGTGAAGATGTATATTAAAGGCTTAAACATAGCTCAGTAGGTAGCTTTTTAGGAAAAATGCTAGGTATTATTTAGGTTTAGGCACTTCTAAAATTTCAGAAAGAGAAGTAAAAAAAAGTTGTTAAAATTTTTATGATTATTTTAGAATATATATTATAATTTTTAGTAATATTGTAAGTTGAGAATGATAATCTAACCGAACTGATAATTTTATGATGCATGAGAAAAATTCTAAAAAGTTGCCTCTACGAATAATTAAAATCATAATAAATTTCAAATTTTAATTAAAAGAATATAAAATAGCTAATGAAAACGTCATTTTAAAATAATTTATTACATATATTCAACAGAAATGTTGTATTTTAAATTAATTTAAAAGTAACGATTAGTTTTTACAAGCCTACATCTTGAAGTTATTATGTCTACTCCTTTACGGTTGCTTCCTGAAAAATAAGAAAAGAAAAATTTATTAGTAAACGGTATTTTAGTTTCATTCATACAACCCAGTCCCACTGCTGGGCACGGGTCTCCCCAGTAGAACCTACTTATTATAAATCCTAGGGGTTATTGCCATAATCGCCAAGCTTGGCGATCGCTGTGCGGCTTTAAGTACGCAGAGAAATGGAAATGCCAATGAGGCTTTAAGATTGCAGTGCGGCTTTAAGTCCCACGGGAAGAGATGGGGTGGTACTATTTTTAAGCTGTTACCACATGGTCTAATAAACTAACGTTATTTCAAGTTATGGAAAATGGCGTTTTGTAGATTACTAGCTGACCCGCGCAACTTAGTATGCGTCAATTTTCCCCGTTTTTGCATTGCTGCTCCGCTCCTATTGGTCGTAGCGTGATGTTATATAGCCTATAGCCTTTCTCGATAAATGGGCTATCCAACAATAAAAGATTTTTTCAATTTGTACCAGTAGTTCCTGAGATTACCGCGTTCAAACAAACAAACTCTTCAGCTTTATAATATTAGTATAGATTACATGTATCGCTAGTTGACTACTTAAACTAGTCCACAACAGATAGGGTTGATTAGAATTGATAGTTATACATTTAACTATAGGTGTACATTTTTATTTACGGGGCTAAAATGGTATTCTATTTTCCCATAAATATCTGTTTGATATTGTTCTGTTTGATTTGGCAATTGGATATAATACAGTCAAGGATTTGATTGCCTGTGTATTCAATCGAAACTCTGCCTCTAGTCATATTGTCTTCCAATCTATTTAAACCTGATGTTTGTCAGTAATAGTAAATATTTGTAACACATTAATGGAATAATTTAATAGCTTTTGATCTATTTCAATTGTTGTAACAAATTGAACAGGTACCTACTAATTAGTTGTGATATAAAATTAGTCTTTCTACATCAAATAATTAGTCAAAACTTAATTCAAATATGATCTGATAATACATTTATCACAAATTTTAAGACTCTGTAATACTTAATTCATTTACTATTAAACCTAATTCATAAGTAAACTATCACCTATACTAATACTATAAAGAGGAAAGATTAGATTGTATGTTTTAATTGAATAGGCTCCGAAACTACTGGACCGATTTTAAAAAATATTTTACCATTAGAAAGCTACATTATCGGGGAGTAACAGAGGCTATACTTTATTGTTAAAAAAAATTAGAGATCCCTACGAAAATTACAATAATGTAACTCAAGGTTTAAAAAGCTACGATAAGACACCCGTGTGAAGTCAGGGCAGGCAGCTAGTATGCAATAATTAGAAGGCCCACTTTCTCAATAAAATTGACTTTGGAAACTATTGTTCTAAACCCAATCCAATACAAAATGTAATTGACGAACGTTAGGTACCTACAAAACAATCATAAAAACGCCCATTCGGTAAGCCTCAAAGCTTATAACAACCATGACTCACAAACGAACCGAACGTAACAAATAAAAATGTTCAAAACGGAAAAACAAGTGATGATTTACACAAAAACAAACTTAAAAATGCAGCCACTAAACTAAACTTTGTATTCAACATCTAAGAAACAGAAGCGGTAATTGAAAAAGATGACGGTAAATTTAAAATTGTAAAAATTCTCTGTGGGTGGTGAATAGGCGGCAGGTTTGCAAACATGGACGAAAGAAAAGGAGGCGGTGCCGAATTCTATACAAATATAGAAGCAACTAAAAGCTGAATAGAAGAAGCGGCAGTAAGTGACCTTTATGTGGAGACAAAGCACCAAATGGCGAAGGGAAATGTCCCGCTGCGAGAAAAGAAAGGTATAACGTCTTTACTGTTGACCGTTTGGTTGTTTTGATGGGATTTTGTTTAGGGTTGTCGAGTATATTTATAAATAATCTTTAGACCTTCTACCTAAATTTTTGGTAAAAATATATTTATTGCTGATATGGTCACAAAATATTTCAGCACATACATCAAATCTGACGGAAGGATAAATCATATTGCGTTGACTTCAAGTAAGTAAAATAAGGACAACGGGACGAAGAATTAAAATGTAATAAGAGCATAAGTACTTAAATTTAGAACGCTATTATTGTTAGTACCAATACAGGCAAATAACGAAATTATATAAACAATGTCAATGTCATGATAATACCCTCATATCCATAAGAAATATGTTAGGTACACCTATCTATAGGTAACCTTATGAGTAATATTTTTATATACACTACGACTAAATAAAACCTAAAATTTCTTGTGACAAAATAAAACCAAAATAGTGTCTTGGAGGAAGCTCAAAGTAAAACCGTCAGAAATAAAAAATACAGCCTCAATATTAAAACAAATAATTGTATTATTATACCAATAAACTGTTTGACCAACCCTACGGCTTAAGCGACCAATATTTATAGCGCACTGTCTACTAACTTCTTCATTATCAGCAGTAGTACAATATGAGCTACCATTTTACGGACACTATCGTCACAAATCGGCTCCCTACAAACTAACAAAACAGACACGCTCACGAAGACAGGCACATACGGAAATCTCGGTCAAACTTGATTGAATGTCAACCGAGACTTTGCACATTAGCGATGAGTCTATGTATGCGTGGATTTGTCGTTGACCTCATAGCGGTATTTCTGTACCTATGTTTTTATGCTATCCTTTTATTTGTTCTTTTCAATATTTTATAGACGTAATTAGTTCCCGTCTGCATTTCCAAAGTAATCGACAGTTGACTGTTTCTAATTTGGTATGAATACAACAGAAACAATTTCTTTTTGTGAATTGTTATGAAACAATTACTACAGTTGAAGCGATAAACGAAAGGAGTTTGCATATTATTTTGTGTTTTGTACTTCTAAGTTCCTTTTGTCGTCTCTTTTTAAATTCTAAACGTCTTGTTTCCTTTTTTTGTTATGGTTGGGTACCCGCTACTAATTGTGGCATTACTTGAAAAGTTTCTGCTGCATATTGTGCTAATACTGCAATAATAATCTTGGGCAGTTCGAAATTATGGAGTGACTAGTTTGCAAACCTTTGTTTAATTGTATGCCTTTAAGCATTTTTATTTTGTTACTTATTTGGAAAATTGTTAGTTGGTCGAAATCGATAATTATCTTTGTGGGATTGTTTAATGTTAAATTATAGTTTTGAAACCCGATTTTGGGATGACACAACCAAATCGTTATTTTTTTTACCAAATATTGTGTAATAATAAATCTTAAAAAGTATCGAAATAAATGAGACTAAAACAATCCTGATGTCTCCCCAAGATATCAGGGGCCGTACCATAAACTGCTGTCAAGTCCAAAAAAATGACTAATAGACAATAAGTCACTCGTCGGTTTGGTAATGTCGTCACTGACTTGCCTACTTTTTGCAGAATTATGATACGAAATCAGCAGGATAGTCTACAATCGCTCGGCTATAAGACTTCATGGTACGGCCCCAGGAGAGAAAACAGTCCGAGGTCTACGAAAATACGGGATCACAAAAAAAAGGAATACAAATAAGGCTTTAATGAACTGTGGTTACTATCGATTCATCGTTTAGTTCATAGCACCTCTAAGCAAGGTATCGTCAATATACCATAATAATTATGGTAGCAATCACCTACCTCATTTTGATTCAAAACATAAGACGACGACTCATACCTACATGCTTTGACCTTTAAAATAAATAAAAAACCGGGCAAGTGCATGTCGGGCCTTGCACAATATAGGGTTTCGTAGCTGCCCAATACAAAATGCGGTGTAAGAAGTGGGTTTTCTGTTGTTTTTGTAATATTATGTATTTTTCAATGGAATTTGTACGAAAATCTTGTTACTTCTCACTTGGTCTGCTGTTACTCGTAAACTTGTAAAGCCTACTAAGTTGTAGGTAATAGTTTACCTTTCAATTTCATTATATACACTATTACTCTGATTTTTCCACATCTCCAAAAACAACTATTTATCTGGCAGAGGGGGGGACACTTGAAACTAACAAAAATTAGCGCTTTAAGGCTAATGGACAAATGGATCTCTTAATTGAAAAGTCATGTTTATAACCCCTAAATATTTTTAAAAGACCTATGCTGAAAATAACTGTTCTCTTACATTTTAACATGTTTATGAATTTAAATGCATGAAAACGAATACTAAAAGTAATGTTTTGATAGGAACATATGACGTCATAGGTTCCTATTCCATACACATTTCTATAGAGCTTGTCGTTTTGACATTTTATAAAAAGAGACTCATTTGACTTGACAGTCAATTGAATAAAAAAGCCAAGGAAACCTATAAAAATGCCAAGGACGATGATGAATACTTACTTCACGTTACAAACTTTCGGGTCCATAGATAACAAGAAACTGTTGAGGCTATTTTCGCAGTTCATATAGGCCATACCAAATCCAAGGCCACCTCCGATGAAAATAGGCCACTTTTTGTAACCTTTTAAAAAGAAACTGCCCATCATACTGCCTATCAACAGTCCTGTAACTGAACAAAGCAAAAATAATATTAATAAAAGATCGGGCTCCTGATCAAAAGCTCTAAGTAGCATAACGTCCAACATCGCGAAACGTCTATTGAGTAAAATGTAATGTAGTAAAATGTCCAACTATCAGACGGTCTGTTTATCAGAACGAAATGTATCTAATATGTATAAAAATCGCGAAAGTTTAAAAACAATTATATTAAAGTTTACAAATTATTTTCTCTTTTTATTATGAGTGTACACATGTTTAAATGACGATTTGCTAAATAGACGTTCGGCTATACAGACCATCTGATAGTTAAGACGTTTTGCTACATAGACATTTCGCTAATTAGGCATTTGACATTTCGCGATGTTGGACGTTTTGCTTCTTAGACCTTCTGAGTTAGGGTTAGATCGCACTGCGTTTTTATTCATTTTGCTATATTTGTTTTCTAATAAATTCAAATTTGAGGCAAAGATTACCGAAAAAAAATTGTGTACCTATAATCAGCTCGGCGAACCTTGATCCCTATGACAGTTCATACTAGTGACGGGTCGTGTCGATATATCGCAACTTTTTATAGGCAAAGGCGTGACTTGCATTCAGCCACATCGATAAACATGTTTTTAAAATATAATCTACATTACTATAATTATAATGCTTGTTATATTTACAAGTATCCGTGTATTTGTATATGGGGTTGCCAATATTCCGATGCAGAGGTAACATGGTCGGACTGTATAATTTTAATGTGAATTAAAATTTTAGTTATAGCAACACTATCTGATCTGTCACTACGCTAGTACTGTCAGTTCGCTACGCCAGTACGAGTCTTGTATGCGCCACGTGTTTTGTTGTGTCATCGGAATCCTTTGTTTGTTACTATTGTTGTTTTCTGTTTTTGTTATTGTTGCTGTTTTGTTTTTGTTGGTGTTTCAAAATGCCGAAAAGACTGAGAAAAACTGTACTCAACAGTGAAAAAGCGGAATTGGCAAAGCTACCGTTTCCCGAATTACAAAGGAGAAGTTCGGCGAATCGTCGATGGAGGAGAACAAACTATCAACTCCAAAGAAGAAAAAACATAATAGGGCACGACCCGTAACTAACCCCGATGATTTCGACATGGCAGCGATACGAAACCATATTTACGGCTATTATTTTCGAGGTGAACTGCCGACTTGCACAAAATTATTAGCGTCGCTGAAATCGGTTGATTTATTTAAAGGTGGATTCACTTCTCTCAGACAGGTTATAAAAAAATGTGGATTTCGTTATGGGAAGTGTGACAAAAGAAAAGTGATAATGGAGCGGAAGGACATTGGATTGATGAGGTGTGATTTTCTACGACAAATAAAAAACATCGAGAACTGGGACAAGGTGGTTTATCTGGACGAAACGTGGCTCAACGCCAATCACTCAGTCTTCAAAACATGGACAGACGACACAGAGAAATCCTGTACCAAAGCACCAGAAGGCAAGGGCCAGCGTTTGATTATCTGCCACGCTGGCACAGCCAAAGGTTTTGTACCTAACTGCTTGTGGGCCTTCAAATCCGTGAAAACAAGTGATTATCACGAAGAGATGAATTTTGAGAATTTCAAGAAATGGTTCACAAAACTATTAGACAATTTAAACGAGCCCCACTACATTTTAATGGACAACGCCCCATACCACTCTGTGCAAATTAATAAAGCGCCTACCGCGAACAACAATAAAGGCGAAATAATAGAGTGGCTGCAAAACAATGGTGTGGCAGCTAATACTCAAATGCTGAAAAAGGAATTAGTTAGATTGTTGAACCTTCATAAACAGCAAACAAAGAAGAAATATTTCTTGGATGAGATGGCAAAATCAAAAGGGCACACCGTGATTCGGCTACCGCCCTACCACTGCCAATATAATGCAATCGAAATGATATGGGCGCAGATCAAAGGTGGGTTGATTTGTATTTATTTTAACATGTTTTTATTTAGGTCACTGGTGACTGTCTAGTCGGCTAGTACTATTTAAAGTAAATGTACTTACCCCGATCTCGCTCTTTGACTTTGCATCATTTTCAATCTAAACCATTATTGTTTCAGGTTGTGCAGCCAGGCTTAACACCACTCCGCCATTCACAGCTAATAAAATGCTTACGTTGCTACAAGAGGCATGTAGTCAAGTGACTCCGGACAATTGGAGGAAAGTGGTTGAAAAGACGAAAAAACTATGCTTAGATGATTGGAATCGAGACGTGCGATACGACAATATAGTAGACCAGCCGTTTTTAATAAACATAGGAGAAAGCAGCTGCAGTTCGGATTCCGAGTCTGAGACGCAATCGGTGACATCATTGTCAGATTCAGATTAATGTACATTAAAAAATCATAAATAAACCGCTTTTGTTTTATTTGAGTAGGTATATACAATAAATTTGTTAAATCTCCTTTATTTTATTATCGCAAACAACTTAAATGATTATAAATCTGACACTAAGAGCGTAGGTACTCTATTGATGTATTTTGTACACTCGTTTCCATTTTCGATATTTGTTTATCGATACTTTTCCGCACTAGTCGATATCTTCCAAACGGAGTAACTTTTGCAGGACGTCAACGTAAAGTCTGATTGAGATAATTTCTTGTAAGTGTTAATAATTATTATAATTCTAACGGGATATTATTGTAATTGCATATATCTGCCTAAAATTAATAAATATCATTTTTAGACACCGCCAATTCGATTATAATATAACTGTGACGCTACTACAAGGTTGTGTCGTGGGAATAACTGTCAGTGTCATAGGGATCAAGGTTCGCCGAGACTATTATACATATTTAGAAAATTACACTTGTAACAGAAAGGTATGGTTATATTCAAGGTTACATGTCATGCTAAAACCAAAAAAAAATTAATAAAATGTTTATTGAAATGTCATCAAGGCCTCTACACACGAAAGCCGTCGGCCCGAGCGGTTTTACTCGGCGCATTCGGCTGTAGGGCTTCTTTTATGTCAAAAATGCCCGCCGGAGTAATCTTCTGAATTAAATTGACCGGCCCACCGGCTGCCCGGCTTTGATGTGTAGAGACCTTTAGTATTTTTTGTTCTATGCTATAATAATTCCGAATGAATTGTGTATGAGGTCAAGAATAATACATACACCATTCACGCAAATAATTTGATATGAATTTATAAATCGCTCACACTCAACAATTGCATAGCTTAATCAAAATATTTACAGCATCATATCACCTTTTTATCACTTCTTTAGTTAGTGTTTTGCCTGTTCATTCTAGGTATTTGTTCTATATATTTCCAATCGTATATGACAGACTAATGCTTTATTATACTGTCCGAATATGAAATATGGTCACGCCTTTCTATTTACTTTGTAGAACTTCATAGAAATGTTCGCAAAACAAGGCGCTTCGATTTAGGAGACCAAAAGCGTGTTTAATATAATAGCTAAATGAAAAATTGTTACTTTTTGAAAATGAAATCCCGTCCTATCTCACCCATTCACTTATAAACGCCTAGGCCAAACTCTTGAAACTAAAGCTGAATTTTCGCCCCGGAGTTTCGTTTGGAATGTGGAGAAAGGACAAAAAAAATTTCAAACAACTTATGTAGTTGTTTGGGAGTAAAATACTAGTCTTCGATGGAAAAGATGTTAGTGTTTACTACCCATGTTTGTATGTCTGTGTTAGATTTTTCGTAGCGCCATAGCGCCAGAATGAGTATAGATTTGAATATGAACATTATGCTGTTTTGTTAAAAAGCTGATTGGAGTTGATCAGAGTAACTTTTTCTCATTAATAGTAATTTTTAGTTCATACTTTAAATATTTTATCAGGAAATTTTGAATGAATTCTCACAAATTTCAGGTTTTCTTGTAGCCTCCTAAGGCAAGATTTATAGACTCAAGTACTTGCACTTTTATCATGTAAAACTAACTGTCAAATATTTAAACTCTTACCCTCATGTGACATTTAGGTGAAGAAAGAGAGAGACAGAACGTGAAGCTAATAAGTATTTTAGACTAAAAATAAGTTTTTTAGATAGTAACTAACCAGTTTTAAGACCGAAATCGATGAAGCATGCCGAATATCTGTCTTCGAATGGACGTTTGTCCGCTGCATTCATTCCTCACGCTAAGTCACTAACAAGACCAAGGTTCTATGAAAAGACATTGCTATTGAAATTGACTTAAATGAAACACTTATTTTAATGTCTTTTAAGAATTATTTATCACAAAACACCACAAAACAAATTTTGAACGATGGCATGTTAATCTGACAGTGACTTTACGAAGTGTATATAGGTAAGTATTAAATGCCAGTTTTATTTTGTTTGTAAAGAGTTTGGTAGTTGTTACAAAAAAAAACAGGGGTTAGTACCACCAAGTGTATTTTTTTCTGAGTCTAAAGATATGTAATCAATGTAGAGTTATATTTTTGGGTGATATTTAAACAATAAAATATACAGGGTTCCGATTAAGTCAGTCAAATCCTTGCAGGGGGTGATCTGACCACAATACTGAACCAATATTATCGAAAAAAAAAATCGGGCAAGAGCATGTCGGACCATGCTCAGTGTTGGCTTCCGTAGTCTTAAATAATTGCATCAGCAGAAAAGCATAATGTTCGTGGCGCTTACGCCCTTTTGTTGAGAAACGCAGTTTTTCAGGCATAACTCAATGACTGTATCATGTCTGAAATAATTTTAGTTTAAACTTTTTTCAGCTTTAGCTCTCCCTTATAATATTTATTTTTATTCTTTAACTATCAAAGTAAGCAATGGCTACTACAATACACTTTTTAACCAAATTTTATTAAGATTAATTAAGTAGTCTTTGAGTAAAATGCCTGTGACGTACGGACGTAGAAACAGACAGACATACAGACGTACAGACATACAGACAGACGGACAAGACGAATATAAAAGGGTTCCGTTTCGTAAAAACCTGCCATGTGCGATACGGACTCACCCACCAAGGGTTCCGTACCAATACCTATAAGAACGGCAAAAAAATATTTACTTTATCTGTTTTTAGTATTTGTTGTTACGTTACGTAAACACCAAAGTTCCAGCTATAAAATTTAAAAAAAAAACATGCCCAGAAGATTGGGCATTTTTTTTCAAGTTTTCTCTTTATAAAATCTTACTCGGATTTAACATAAAAAAAATACGATTTTGTAAAGCCATTTTCGAGTTTTACGCTTAATTAGGTGATTATTTTTTATCTATTAATAGCTAACTCGCGCAACTTCGTTTGCGTTATTTTTCCCCATTTACATTCATTTTTTTTATACATAGAAGTGATTTTTATTTTTTTAGTTTTCCTCTAATTTTTCTAAACTAGATCTGCCCAATTTTCCATTTCACTTCGCGTGATCAGGTAACCAATTACGGTTTCAAAGCCTCCCCGGTGGATTACAGAGATTACATGGATTACCGCTAAGTCTCCGACACAATTAATACAGGTTATTATGCTTTCAATCACCATCCTAATGTTGATTTGATTTGCTTGATTAGTTAATTGATTTAATTAGGTTGGATTTATGTCATCGGAAAACTTACATCAAGCATCATTAGAATTAATGTAGGTACCCTAAAATATATAGATGTCGCTGTCGGTGTCCAAAAATGCTAAAACATGTTTTTAATTATTTTCAAAACTGACGAAGTTGTATACAAAATTTCAATTATATAAATATCCTAGAAATACTCGCGATTCAGCAAAAATTTTTTTAACTGGGGTTCCCAAATTATTACAGAAAAATTGTTATGCCATGTGCATGTGCCATAATGAGATAAAAGACCTGCCATTAAAAATATTCATGAGGAAACTTATGCAATGGCTATTATCGAAATCGTTCTATTCAATAAATGATTTCCTGAATGATATGTAATGCAACAAAATTATAACATTTTTTATTAATTTTTTGTAATAATATAATTTTTATTTCTTGACATAAACGCAATAAACGGACCTAAAAATTTTATTATATCACACTAATACTATAAAGGCGAAAGTTTGTGAGTATATGAGTGTGTATGTTTGTTACTTCTTCACATCTAAACGGCTGGACCGATTTTAATAAAATTTGGTATGGAGTTAGCTGACACCCTGGATTAACACGTAGGCTAATAAACCACGAGTAACACCGTGGAGCACAGTTAGTAGGTATTATATATGTCCGTAATCTAGAACAATTATTCATATTGTGTAATTAATTTCAAAAATGAGTTTTTTTTTCGATTTTGCATATGGTATTATGAAACAAATTCAGCAGGTATATTAATTAAACGAAATAACATTTGAATGCACTATTGACTTAAGTTGTAAGAACTAAATCCATACTATCCATACTAATATTATAAATGTGAAAGTAACTCTGTCTGTCTGTCTGTCTGTTACGCTTTCACGCTCAAACTACTGAACCGATTTAGATAAAATTTGGCATGGAGATGGTTTGAGTCCCGAGGAAGGACATAGGATAGTTTTTATCGCGATAACCGACATCCACGCGGGCGGAGCCGCGGGCGAAAGCTAGTAGTTTATAAGACCACTGATGTGCCAACTTTTTATGCAAATAAAGAATTTATTATTTCAACGCGGTAGATGAAATTTGTACCCTACAGGTTGACGTACAGGACAAATTTCTCAAAACCTCTGTCTATGTCTAACCTCCTCTTTACTGGATACCTGATTATATGGCCTGCAACATAAAAGGCATCAACTTCCAATATTTCAAGTTTGTAAACCCCAGCGGTTTAGGTTTTGCGTTGATGAATCAATCAGTCAATCCACAGCCCAAATCACTATTTTCCTCAAAGTATTAACTCTGCGTTATAGGAACTATTCCTAAAGCTCTTTTAATCTTAAAAATACATGTAATTCTCAAATTAGGATCTATAAATAAGTAATGTATTTTTTCTTTTGTTCCTACCGCCACCCGCGTAAATAATTATTTTTTATGCAATGCTAGGTTGCAGGGATGTTTATAACAAACAAATGTGATTTTAACTCCGTTAACTATGCCTATTTTTATTGAGTACTTTTAAAACTAAGTATGTTAGAAAGTGCATGCGAGACGCCTGCGTCAAGATTTTATGAATGAAACTGCTGGAAACTTGCGATGATCGTTTTAGAAGGCGCGTTGAAATCTGCAAAGAATTGTGTAGATAATACCTATCATTGTACGTAATTTATTAGAGCTATGTCTTTGTAACTAATGAACCTAATTGATGTCTTATTCTGAACCAACGGAGTACCTACGAGACTGCTCAGTTCGTTATGAGTGAGAGGTTAATGACTCCTGTTCTTGGCAAAATAAATGAAAATAAATTAAATCTTTAGGTTTTTAACATCCAAATATGTTTTTTTGGTTCAACCATGAAGCAACCAAATTAATTTGATTTTTATGTGACAAACTTTAAGGGCAGATGGTGATAAAAAAAAAATATGGTTCTCATGGAAAAAATACCATTCACTGATAAATATAATCCACAAATATTTGTGTATGAGAAAAATAATTTTCGAATTCCTTTTGGTCACCATACCAATAAACAAAATTAATTCATTGAAACTAAATTTCGTCTTGGCAACATTAGCTGACTACAAACAACTAACAAAGTTTATTCTAAGTCCGAATCCCAAGCAGAACAACAGCTAATTCTACAAATGTTAGAAACGTACTGTATAATACAGTGTGTTCACTAAACAGGCATTTCAATCTAAACACAGCGCACGTTCAATTTAAACTAAATCGCACATAATTGATCCGGATTGAACTAGTAATAGTGATGTTATTTATTTGGATAAGCAGTCCGCACGAAAGGTCCGTTTTCTTGTAGGACTAAGTTTTTGTATCATGTCTGTCCTGGTAATTCATAAATTAATAATATGTAATTAATAATTTTATTCAATCCGACAAAAACGACAGATTTAATCGGTTATTTGGTTACTAAAATCCAAAAATATCCGATAGTATAAAAATATCACCTAGTTGTGCCTGTGACTACCATAATTCATTAACAATATTTTATTGGCATGTCCATTTTTCCGGTTTTACCAAAATAAGACCAAAGCCAAATATTTTTTTATGCTGGAGACGAGACAATGTAATTTTAAGCAATCTAATTTAAATACAAATTTACTTAGATTTACGTATTAAAAAAAGCTATAAAATTAAGCATATTAATACTATTAAAACTACTACACTAATACTAGGATTCTTAGGGCAATGATATTATCAAAGTACTCGATATTCGCAAATGCCCATCCCTAGTAGTAATAGACAAAGGATTTAGTGCTAAACAAGCTGCAAGCCTAATGATTGCCCGGACAGGGATGCCACCGTCCATAATCCTATCTGCATGTCTTATCAAAGCGGTTCCTGCGTAACGAAGCAAAATTGACAACCTTGATTGAATAGGGGAAAGCTGTCGTTGAAGACGTCGTATATGATCTGTCAGTTAGGGACAGTTACGATCACGTTCAAGTTGCGTGGTGTTTCGGTGGTGTGAATATCGGACGTCTTATTATAAAAAATCCTTTACCATTTTTTTAAACTCAGATTTATCTTAGCTGTGGAAACCAAACAAACAGCCAAGCCACCACTCGCATTTTTTTTTGTAATGTCTTCCATTGGCCTACTGTCATGCATTCCAGGCACAAACAAGTACTTGTAGTATAGGGGTTAGTGATTCCAGGCATAATACGAATCTAAAAGTTGCTTCGATAAAAATAATAAACAAAAGATTACTTTGGCTTTCTATTTCATATCACAATTCATAAAATTAGACATAAAATAATCTTTACCTTTTAATGTGCTATAATTTTATGCCTTCTATCAAAATATTGTCATTTTACATTATGCTAATGTCAAACGCTTTTACGGTATAATTTGCCTAATTGTCAAATTTGCCGCAAGCTATTTACAAAATTCTCAAACAGGCACTAGTTACTGTTTAACTAAGAGTATTCGTTTTTGCCTTGAAGGCAAATTGTCATCAAAGTGTGTTTAGAGGGATCATGATATAATTAATTCAGTCCTTTTAAGCATTTTGTGAAT
Source organism: Herminia tarsipennalis (assembly GCA_945859575.2). Classification (NCBI taxonomy): domain Eukaryota; kingdom Metazoa; phylum Arthropoda; class Insecta; order Lepidoptera; family Erebidae; genus Herminia; species Herminia tarsipennalis. The sequence goes on along the minus strand of OX243852.2, from coordinate 4,158,101 downwards.
AAATTGGGATTAGAGATTGGCCTTATATAATAATTAAACGCTTTTTACCTTTGGGCGTCGAATAATATTTTAAGTGAAGTCACTTGTTAAGTCAATGTACCTACAGCTCTGAATAATCAATTTTTAAATGTAAACACAATTAAGTTCCTTTTTTTTCATTTCATCTTTTTTCCATTTTTTTTTTTACTAAATGTTGAACCCAGATTTGGTTCGCCATTTCACTACAATCTAGTCTTAAAGACTAATAAATAATTCGATTTTAACCAAATCTGCTATTTTGTATACTAAAACATAAGAATGTGCCCGTTGGCACTTTTTCTTATTGTCTTTGGGATCACTTTGTTCTAATGGGTAGCGCTTATTGCACAACGTAACACTCACTCACTAAACGAATTCGAAAGGTTTAGTCCTTTTTTAGTCTTCGCACTATGTCCGTGGTGTCGAAGAGCTAGATAGCCTCGACATTAACATGTCGAAGAAGTCGTCGATAATGAGCTTCGGTATATTTTTTTATACTATTGGGAACAAGGTCAACCTTCAGGTCACGATGGATATTCTCATCTATACAAATCTAACATCTAAAAATTATTTTACTGTCGGATAGCCCATTTATCAAGGTAGGCTATAGACCATATTACATCACGCTACGACCAATATTATTTTTTTTGGTACAGCCCAATAGCTGAATACCGTATGTCCACACTGGCATAAGGACTTGTTTGTATTGAGTAATTTTGATTGAAACTGACAATGACGAATGCTTGCCAAGTAACCAATTCATCTTACTGTAGAGGAGTTCTAACTCAACGGGTTTCTTCTTGACGTCTGCCTTCCAGCGAAGCTTAGCATATAGAGTCATACCCAAGTATTTAGCTGTATTTTCGTACCACCGGTTGATAATTTAGTATTTTATTTGTGAAGTTAATTTCTATGATGTGTGGATATTTTCCCATCTCCTACACATTGAAGAGTACTTATGTGCAATCCAACTTCAAAAAACTTCAATTTCAAGCAACCTTGTTACAAAATACCTCAAACAAAATTGTATTCATTCGCACAAAATTACGACAAGCAAATTGCAAGATTTATCTCATCACTGGATGCTTACGAATGTCCTCATTTGGTTTACGAGGTTCGATACCCAGATCAGCCACGTTTTATAGTTGCCTTAATTTTATGGCTTCTGATTAGTTACATCGAGGTATTTCGCTTGATTTAGTTATTGGGCTATAGGGAAATGTGATTTGATTAAACTGTTTATGGGCAAAGAACCTGACTAATTTTAGAACAAGAAAAGAGTAGTTTTTATTATTACTATTCAAATTTAAAATATATAAATATTTTAGCATTCTTGGAGCAATAATCTGAAAAGTTCAAACACTCTTGAAATGGAACTCAGTTATTAATTTTAAACATATTAATATTTTTTACCATTCAACATTTTTGAAGCAAAATGTGAAATGGAAACACCTTGACAAAGAATTGAGATGTTCAGATTCAGAACAGGCTGGAGGTACAAATTCAAGATAATAAATTAAACTTTTTGTACTATGGAGAATAATTTTAGTAAGGCTGTTCTATAATGGTATAATGGTGAATATACATGACTGGTAACGAATATGAATTCGTTACCAGTATTATATATTCACTGTACAAAAGTAATCTTCATTAACCAACCACAGCAAACTCTTTAGACAGCAATCGATCATGTATATTCATTTTGTTTGTTGAGACAATCCTAATTTAGCCTTCTCCGGTACAAATGTCATACCGTGAAACTAAATGTACCGATTGATTGTAAACATGTGACGATTTCTGCTGTTATGTGTTAAAATTAGTGCACGATGTCTTTGTTAACGAATCTGTTGGTGTCGATTTTCTTAAGAAATGTAGCTACGAATTCTGAACTGTATTAATCTGGCGTAACTAATTGTGGGGTACTAATATTCAGTTGTCTTACTGACTTGGTTCAATAACTTTAAGTGCTTGTTTAAGTAAGATTGTTCACATACAACATTTTTATAAAAAATTTGGATTTAATACTATGTCTTCTCTTCTTTTTTCGGATTACTGAGCATTTTTTTTGAATTATTATTTATCATCACTTTTTTATATATTCTTGTGGTTTGGTGTTAGTAATCTTGCAAACACTTTTTAAAAGAGTGGCCCATGACTTTCTTGGCATCTACTTCTAATGAGTTTTAAACTTGGAACTGCCACCTAACTTCATTTTGTTTCTTTTGCCAAACGAACCATAATTTTATTATTATTTTAATAAGTATTAATTTCAAATTATCATTGACTTTACGAGCAAGGTAAGGACAGTCAATGTAAAGACGTTTTGACAATATTTCCACTTAATATCAGGTGGAATGGAGTCATTTGCTTACTTATAAATATTTAATATACGGATACTTTATTACTTTTAATTGCTCCTTTCAATTTATATTATCGGCTGTATTTAGTGATAAATTATACACTTCTGGGTGCAGCGTTTCATTAACATCTTCTTCATCAGTACCAGAATATTCATAAAAGGGATCAATCATAACTTTAATTGCCCATTTTCCATACACATCACTGACAAATGCACACAAAATTACTCATACTCATAAACGCACCCCAAATTTCGACGACTGTAAAGACTGAAGTACGTTGTTGTCCCGTGATGAATCTCCTGATTGCGAGTGCCGATGGTATACAGTTTAGTATGTGCTTATGTGTTTCTCGTCATGACAATGTATTTACGTTCTGTTTTTAGGAATATAATATATATTTACGATGGTTTTAACACTAGACCTATGATTCTATCGTTATTTTGAAAATATTACAATAATACAATTTTGATACACATTATTTTTTTACCATCCGACGTTTCGACCACATTGCAGGTCGTGGTTACAGGTGGAGTGAAGTAGCTCAATATTGTAATAGATCGAGAGCTCACATCTTTGGGTAGATTTGGGTGTTTGAGGCTGAAAGCTCATCTAATACTTCTTCAATAGTACCCAAACAGAGAACCGTAGAGCTGGCTGGGGGATAGCGGGTCTAAATAAACCTTTATATTTTTTTGACCGTGATTTTGTCCAACCGAATAATAATAAAATAATTAAAAGTTTTATCTTATTTATTGATAAATTAATTATTAAAAAAAAAACAGAGTGCCTCGAATATATATTTTTAAACATTTTGCGAAATAATTTTACTAGCGCCGGGCTTAATTTAGGACCTGACTAAATAATTTGGCTTATTCATTTTTCTAATCTTGAAATATACATTTCCTAAAGCATTTTTATATGGTATCTTAAAAAAATATAAGGGTTTATCCATTTAGCCTCGCTATAATAAAATTATTATATAACAAGTATTGGACAAGTTTCAGCGTGCCTCAAATACTTACCCAAAAATGTGCGCCAGCTCACGGGCCATAACTTATTAGTTCGCACAGTGAACATATTGTCTAAAAACTGCCAACAATAAGTAACACAAATAAACTTAAGGAAAAGGCACAAAATAAGTGATAAAGGAAAATCAAAGACATAAAACCTACTTACATTCATCTTAATCCCCAAACACGATCCATACAGAATTAAAATAAAACAAACACAATAAAAACTTATCTTTAACCTAACCTGTAAGATCGACGATAAAATCGGCGAATTGCATATAATACCAACTTAAAAAATTGCTCAAAGTTTTATATTCGTACCTTATTACTAATAAGTTAAGGTTGAAATCAGCAGTAAATCTTTCGTGGTAGTAATTTGAAGGGCGCACAGTGTGCTAAAACGCCCGGATTAGAAGACAAAATGCATTGGTAGTAAATTTTAGTAGTATGCAAATGCGATGCCGTAAGACCCGTATTGGACAGTAAAATCTAAGCCTCGATGTCAGGCGTGGATGGCAATATTAAACGCGAAGAACATTTTTAAGATCGTAAAATTTTTGATATTTATTAGTGCTCTTTTATAGTAATAAGAATCGTGTAAGATGAGGACGTGTAAAAGTGATGCAATATTTTTATTCGTTTAGATATAAAACTGTTAATACAGTTTTTTTGTTGCCATTGTTTTTATTCTGTCTAATCAATATGCACTATTTTTGTTATAATTTTTTTTATTTACTTTCGTAGATATAAACTATATTAATGTCAGCAAAAACACGGATGATTATAGCAACAATAAAAAAAATCACAAAAATACTACACTCAAATAAGTTTCCACAAATAATTAATTATCAAAGTCGCTAAGCTTTGACCTAGCAGTGCCTAGTGATCCGACATTAAAAAAAGTTGTACAAAATCTGTAGTTGTACAATTCTATTAAATTTCTTCAAATAAAATAAAAAAAGTAAAAACAATTAGTTTCTTCAGATAAAATCACAATCAACTGTCCAGTTGTTGAAGTTTAACTTAAAATACTAGCCAAAACAACAATGTCCCAGCCAATAAAGATGCAAGATAAACTTGTTCATGTCAACGGGATTAAAAATTTGCTCATAAAAGTCGAACTAGGGATGGTGTAGTTACGTAGGATTTATTTAATGTTTACGACAAGACGCTTTTGTTACAGGATTTCGTGTAATCTAAGTTGGGTAGTTTGTATGATGAGTATTAGTAGTACTAGTAGTTTATGGAGGTGCGGTGTGAATATTGCTAATTGTGACGACGTTGTAATGTCATTTGTGGATGTTTTATGGGTAGGTGTCGTTGTAACTATTGTGATGATGTTACGAGTACTTATAATGTGTGGGATATTATTACACGTTTGATTTTAATATTCATGTTGGTGATAACATTTAATTAGTTCAATACTAATACCTACGATAATTCAGTTTTACTAAAAAGGTCAAATCATATCTAGTCGGTATTATTAGCACAAAGCATTGGTATTTAACGTTTAACCTGTTTTCGTTATCGCTATATAAAAAACTCAAGGATTAAAAAAAACTTTTACTGATATTAGGTAATTACCAAAAAAATTTGACTAAAATTTTACGTAATTACTGGAAAATATTCCAAGCTTACTGATGCCCAAAAACCTACAGGAAGCAATGAAGTAATAATATAATTATAACATTGTCAAACAGAAGGGCGACAATATTTTGTCAAATTTCACACATGCATATTATATTTAGGCAGTCCTTATTTTCGCCTAAAAACTGACGTAATTATAGGTAGCAATACAAAATACAATGAGCTTGTCAATGTTTGAAAATTGGCATTGTCATTTTATTAGTAGTCCCAAATTAGCCGTTACTATGTTATCATTACTGTGATATTAACTTTAAAAACTACCACTTTATAAATCAAAAATCGAATACAAACCTGGAATTTTAAAATTAATTGCTCATTCAAATAACACACTACAGTAACAGTTGATCGTCAACCATTGTCAACGTTCAATTAAAATGCGATATCGTTTTTAAAACACATGATTCAAAAACAAAAATACATTTCAAACTCTAAAGATAAACGCTCTAGTTTGAAAATCGAGCATGAGATTAATTCGAAATAATGATACGTTTGGAAAAGCAACTTTATAACTATCACTCACTAGAAGCAAATCACGACTTTAAATAGAGAGACAAAAGGCATAAATTCCCAGAAAACATAATTCTGTAACTGCATAACAAAATGTGTTTTCACACAATAAAGGTACTCGCTCAGGTGCACAACAAACTAATTAATTGTAAAGCCCGCATTTGATTAAACAAATCAAATGGTAGTATTGTGAGGGGTGGAATGAGAAATCGCTAAGAAATTTCATTCGTCACGTTCGTGTGTATTTCCTGTTTTTTGTTAGTGACGCCTCATTATTGTGTGTAGTGTCAGTAATTTTTAGAGTGTGAAGTTTGTAATTGAATTTTCGTTTGATTCGGTTAACCAAGTTAAAACATAAACAAATCTGTCTTTTCATATTCTTATACCATAATATATATATTTTTTTTAATTGATTAAATAAAAAAAGTGAAGATAATAAATTATGGTGGCAAAGATCTGAAAATGGCTGCTTGTTGCTTACTTATATATATTATTAAATGTTTTGTAGTTGTTGATAAATAAACAAAATATGTAATTGTTTATACAAATTTCTTGAGTATGCTTGTTTTATAATAATTCTAAAATAATATTGCTTTAATACATTGCCGTCGTTTAAAAAGATTCCCTAACAATCTAACCTAACCTAACCTATCTATCCTAAGAATGTTTAATGCATTTTTTTGCATCGTTTAAATCATTTTTACAGGGAAAGTAAAATTATAACGACCTGCACGTATTTAGTATTTTTTCTACTCTATATAGTTTCTATATCTTTATGCCACCCTCGCACAGGTGTCGTCGTTTCACACAACGTCAGGACGCGCATTTATGATGCCTCGTTTATTATTGTGTCCGGTAATTACTCGACTGTGCCCACTGGGCAGGGGTATGTGAGTTCTTCAATTCAACCGTTTGATTTGAGGGTTAAGTAATAATAATTATATAGTATTTTTCTAGTAGAATGAAGGTGTATCCGCATAGACTTAGCATACGTTAGTAGGTATATTGTATTCTTTGGATATTGAGTTCAGGGTCTTCTATGCCTAAAGGAGTCTTTAACAATTAATACATTATAACAAACTACTAACGTTGAAAATGGAAACTGTGGAAAATCAGACGAGCTGGTGAAGACTTAACCACATGGACGCCGTGCGGTTCTCGGACGCGTAGGTGCCGTCTTGGTCTGCCTTGTGATACTTCTTTCTCGATTACCATGTTGACCTGTCACGGACTTAGTTATAAATATAGCCACATAATATCTTTCATACTGACTTGTATAAATAGTCTTTTCTCTGAAAAACCCTTTTGAGGGTAGAATTTCATTTCAGTATACAAATAGAGTTTGAATTTTATACCTTAAGATTTGCATCAAATATTTTTTTACATTAATTAATAAAACCCCGCACATTGTTTGGCACCCAACACAGTAAACACTAGTACAAAGTATAAATTAACACTATTACAAAACTAAAACAATTTTATTACAAAATAAATTATTAAATAAAATTTATAACATTTGATTGAAATTAACAAATTTATCCACCGAATAGAAACATTGTTCTTATCTAAAAGTCTTTTAGCCTTTTTTTTTTTAAACTTGTGCATTGTAATATTCGTTTTTAATGCAATAATGTGCATTGTGACATTGTGCACTGTGCTTGACAATATCCAGTTTAGGATGTATTTCGATTTTTTATTTGTTTTATAATGTCTTTATAACGGAAAAAATGGTTTAATCAGTAATTTAATATGTTAATAGATATGCTGTAGTGGTAGCGGTACCCACTTAATAGGTACAAGATCCAGTCCTAATCCTGAAGTGCAGGCGCAAGTGAAATTCTTAGCTGCTGGATACAGTCACCTCATCACCTGGTGACCTGGTCAGTGGATCCTCCCTTTGTATAAAAGAGACGTAACACCTTGTTCTCCACATAACTAAATATACAGGGTGACTTTTAATATACTAATAACCTCTTTACATAACACCAAATAACTTTTTTTTTTTCTTTTTCTTATAAAAGACGACTCCCGCAGTAGGGTACAAGCCCTGTGTCGCGGGGGACTTTACAAACATACAAGTCACGGACACAAAGTACACCCAGACTCGAAACAACAATTTGTGGATCACACAAAGTGGTGTCCCGTGTGGGAATCGAACCCACGACCTCTGGCGTAGCAGTCGGACACTCCCACCGCGCCACAGAGGCAGTCGACTTTGTAATATCAGTTTTGGAAAATATTTCATAAATTATTTGTTCCTTTGATCACCTACCAGATGTTTTTGGAATTATGACCTTAACCACCTACAGACTATTTTACTGGAGTAAAGTCATTGTTTATTGTGAGGTTTAGGCCGTCAACATGACAAAGAAACATCGATTTTAATATAGGGTATTTCAAGATGTGTGGTGTGACAAAAGTAGGTTGTGAAGGGATTTTTTTAAGCTATTGCATAGCTTCTATCGCGGGCCTTCAGCGCGGGGACTGAATCCAGAAATTCCGTAACGAAAAAACCTCACGCTCCCCACTCCGACGGGCACAGCGGTGATACTTTTTAGTTTTGCCATCTATCGATGAATAGCAGAACTTTTAATGACTTTTTTTTAAATTAAAAAAAAATATTAAAGAAAAAAAATTTAAAAACATTGTTTTGTTATAATTTAATTTTTTTTTTTATTCCTCTTTTTGTAATTTAAAAATAAAATTAAAGAAAAAAAAATTAAAAACATTGTTTTTTATAATGAAAAATTTTTTTTTTTTAATTGCTTAATTTGATAAAAATGCTATGCAATAACTTTACCGCGGCAGTCCCCGAGTGCCACAGATTTTTTTTTTTCAAAAACTTTATTACTAATATCATTTGGTGTAATGTAAAGAAGCCAAGAGCGGAAGGTTATTAGTATATTAAAAATCACTTCTGTATAAAGTGTGAAACTAAAGCCTAAACATTTTTTATTTTTTTTTAAAGATAAATAGGAATGTGGGATTGAAAACATTTATTGCATTATTATTATATTTATTCTTAAGTGGAGACCGCGTCTCGGCAAACGTAGTGTAAGACGCCCTCAGGCCAGGTGGAGTGATGATCTACGCAAAACGGCTGGCAGGAGCTGAATGCGAGAAGCCGAGGATAGAACAAAGTGGCGTGCCATTGGACAGGCCTATGTCCAGCAGTGGACTGCGATAGGCTGATGATGATTGCAAGTCAACTTTTTTTTTTTTTTAAAGACGGCTCCCGCTCTAGCTTAGAAGCCCTGTGGCGCGAGGGACTTTACAAACATACAAGTCACGGACACAAAGTACACCCAGACTCGGAACAACAATTTGTGGATCACACAAAGTGGTGTCCCGTGTGGGAATCGGACCCACAACCTCTTGCGTAGCAGTCGGACACACTCCCACCGCGCTACAGAGGCAGTCCTAACTGTGTTCTAATATTCATCTACTTATTCCATTCCAAAATTTAGACATTATTAATAGACAATTACTCATAATTTCTATGACCTTTCATACCCCATAAAATAAAAATACCACAATTAGATGGCAAATTGATTCTCCCACAAATAATAAAAATCTTAACTGTACACAAAATACAAGAAAAAAAAATAAAACACGCCCCTTTAAAAACCGCAAAATGTTTTTCACCCCATGTTAACGTGTGTTCCCACGAATTAAAAAAGTAAAAACTCGAAAATGATGATTCATGATTACACTGTGATAGGGTAAGATAGATACATCACGTTTTTAAAAAAGGAATACTTTTTTCTTTCACTGTACTGTATCTATTAAATATAGTAAAATCTCTTGGGAGTTAACATAGCCATAGAAGGTACACTATTCTTGTAAATTTTTAATTTTTTAAAGGGAAATAAAAGGTGTACAATATGTTCTAACTTTATTCTGTAGATTCGCCTGCGTGTGCTATTTTAATGTGTAGACTTCTTTGCAGTCCTCAGAGCTCGCATAGCTTTATTTTGGGCAATTCCAGCAATAGTCTGTTGAGTACGGTCAGTGAGAACCTGCCTAGTCCAATATTAAAACATTGGCTTGACATCTATCTGAGCCCAAAACCTGAAGTAATTTAATTGCCATCGTAATTGTTAAACAAAAGAAAAACAGCATACTTTAAAGGTATGCTGTTTTTCTTTTGTTTGAATGATTACTTACATATTATACTGAAAAAAAAATGATAAAAACAATTATTAAACAAAAGAAAATATGCTGTTTTTCTTTTGTTTAATAATTGTTTTTATCATTTTTTTTTTCAGTATAATATGTAAGTAATCAATCAATTTATTGACAGTCATTTAATTTATAATTTAATTTCATTTTAATGTATTATCTTAATAATAATAATAATTTATTTTATTTTTCTCTTACAATGTCTTTATGATAAAATTATACAGTACCTATCACATTCTTTAATATCGTTGTAACGTCTTTAATGTTGTTGTAACGAATTTATATGTAAAAATTTTATGAATAAATTTGAGATAGATTTTCACTTGAAATAAATAATACCTAAATATTATCTATTATAAAATATCATACTCATAAAAATCCGTTCAGTACATAGTTTTTGCTATGAAGACCCTAAATTATCTATCCATCCGTCCTCTCAAACTTTGGAGTAACAGTGGCTTTCAGTATCATAAGTAGGTATTTAAAGGTAAATATATACATGCCTTTGAAAGGTTGCCGTTTCATGTATTTTAAATAAGACGAACATAGGAAGTATTTCCTGGAGCTTCGAAATACAGGCCAAGGCGTAGTTTGGACTCCAGATCTCCCGCAAATTACAAATTAAGTAAAAAAAAAAATGTCAACATAGATTTTTAACTTTATGTAATTTGTGGAGATAAATAAATGAATTATTATTATTATTATTTTCCTGTGTCTTATTGGGAAAAATACACAAGAGTTAATAAATATAACGCTTGTGTATTTTTTCTCAATCCATACTAATATTTGTCACTTGTCACTTATAAATGTGAAAGTAACTCTGTCTGTGTGTTTGTTACGCTTTCACGCTCAAACATGTAAACCTATTGAGATGAAATTTGGTATGGAGATAGTTTGAGACGTGGGGAAGGACATACGATAGTTTTAATTGCTATAACAGAAATACACGCGAGCGGTCCCGCGGGCGAAAGCTAGTAATGTATACGATTAAAACTAACAAATTAATATAATTATACAACACATTAAGCTTACACACAAACGACCTGTTTGTAAAAGTAATGATTACATCTAAACAACGCAAAAGTAGCCCCAAATTGATATGGTTTTAATTAAATTAATAGTTTGCCGTGCGATATTAATGACGAGCAACTAAACGAACGAAAAAAGAGATCGAAAAAGATAAAAACAATAATAAAACACTTCCCCTTGATAAGTGCGGGTTCATTACGACGAATTGCCTGGCTGCGTTCAATGGAAATGTTTTTTTTTACTGAATTGACTGGTTAGTGTGCTGAATCTGTACTGGATTGGTTGGAAACATAGTAGATGTAGTACACTGTTGTAAAGTACTTACTGAAATGCAGATTCTTCTTAGTTAGATTTTAATAAAGAATAGGTTAATAATATAATAGCGTGTGGTGCTTACCTATAACTTTAATGTCATCGAGCACTCTACAGTTTTGAACAAAAAAAAACCTAAATTATTTGCTATTTTGTTTTTTTTTATTAAAAAAGACGATTCCCTAATTATTTGCTATTTTGTTCCGAACCTAAATTATTTGCTATTTTGTTTTTTTTTATTAAAAAAGACGATTCCCGCTGTAGGGTACAAGTACACCCAGACTCGGAACAACAATTTGTGGATCATACAAAGTAATGTCCCGTGTGGGAATTAAACCCACAACCTCTTGCGTAGCAGTCGGACACACTCCCGCGCCACAGATGCTGAACTGAAACTAAAGAACACGCTTCAATAGAAGCAGTCTTCTAATAAATCGTGTTTTTTATTTGTTTTAACTATTATTTATTCATCTTTTTTCTTTGTCAATTCTCCTTTATCACTTTTAATTTTTGGACTATTGGAATTCTGTAGGACGCCCTCAGGCCAGGTGGAGTGATGATTTACGCAAAACGGCTGGCAGGAGCTGGATGCGAGAAGCCGAAGATAGAACAAAGTGGCGTGCAATTGGAGAGGCCTATGTCCAGCAGTGGACTGCGAATAGTCCCACTGATCTGTCTGCTTCTCAATAACGAATCCGAACAAGTAACAACTTATCTACTCTTGTTACAATTCGTCGCTATGCGCCGGCGTAGTACCCGCATAATTCAAAACTGTCGATCACGATAACGGTGCACTGGACAATACAGAATACCTTATTACAGAGTATACCGATATTAATCACAGTAACACGTGCTTCGGTTGGGAAAAACAATTTGATTGGCTTTATGTTACAGTCACGGAAGGGACTTCTATGAGAAAGGAAGATACTGTTACCTGTGTGTTATCTATACTAATATTATAAAGCTGAAGAGTTTGTTTGTTTGATTGTTTGTTTGTTTGTTTGTTTAAACGCGCTAATCTCAGGATCTACTGGTCCTATTTGAAAAATTCTTTTTTTGTTGGATAGCCCATTTATCGAGGAAGGCTATAGGCTATTTAACATCGCGCTACGACTAATAGGAGCGGAGAAGCGACGAGAAATGTTTCAAAAACGGGGAGAAATTACGCATACGAAGTTGCGCGGGACAGCTAGTAATAAACTAACAATATATTAATATCCTATGCTATTTAATTTAATCTCAGTTTAGAGGTATAATAATATGTTTTTGAAAAATGGTGGTCGAATTAAGATTTAATAGGTACAGATATCACTTCAGATATACAGTATACTACGAGTAGCTGTAACGCGCAACTTCGTCTGCGTAAATTTTTCCCGTTTCAGCAACATTTGTCATTGCTGCTCCGGTCCTGTTGGTCGTAGCGTGATGTTATATAGCTTATAGCCTTCCTCGATAAATGGGCTGTCTGACAGTGAAATATTTTTTCCATTCAGATCAGTAGTTCCTGAGATTAGGGCGTTCAAACAAACAAACTCTTCTGTTGGACCAATGTCTTTACTCTGTGGCAGGCTTGGGGGTCGCATGACGTATTTTTGGTGTTCATTGTATTATTGGTCCTTGAATTCTTGTGTATAGTTAAATTTAAAATTATTATTCTTGTATATTTTTATTATTATTATTTTTAATGTGATGTTGTATAATGTAAGTAATTGTGTATGTATTATAATAATTTCAAACACAGTGAAAATTGTTTATGAAATAAATAAATCTACAAGATATCGTAACTAATAGAGGCACGAATATATAATCAAGCGAGTCAAAAAAAAGTAACAGTGGGTACGACATTTCGTACTGATTTTGAATCAGAATCAATATACAATAGACGAACGCATTGATCGTTCCCTTAGTTCCCATATAGGTAGGGAAACCGTGTAAATTTTACACTAGCTGTCTATGTATTATCTTGGGATAACTCACAGGAAGCTATCTGATCCCAAAGTAGAGCATGTACCTACTATGGAAACCAGACAACTGATAAACATACTTTAATATTACTAAATACATACATATTAAAGATAAATAACACCATCGTGCTCATCACACAAAGTTTTATCCTGACTGGAGATCGAACCCGGCTCCGGCTTAGCAGTCAAGGTCACTAACCACTAGATCAACAGGCCAGCATGTTAAAAAAACTATAGCCAGTTATCAAAGCTTACACGATTTGAATACAGCTTTATTTATGCTTGAAAAATAAGTAACTCTCAAAATAGGGTATTTTACTCTATATAAGAAAAAATCTATAAATATATTATTGAGACAGCTTAGGTAAAAAGCAGCCCAAAATGTTAGTTTTAGTTCAGAAATTATCTAATTGACAAAAGTGACAACTGTCAACTGATGGGCGTAATTGTCTTACAAAACGTCAGCACATTTGTTTACATAGCCAACTGACGTCATCCATACCACAGAGAAATATGGCGTACACTGCGTCCAGCGTTTTCGTCAAATTACGAGGGAAATATGAAAATGTAAAATTTAAATGCATTTTTATGACACTTATCGATTGAATAAAAATTTTGTGTTTTTTTAGTGGCTAATTACCGCTATAGAATTGAGACACTTTTCAAAAATGGGTGTAATACCTATTAGCGCACAAAAAGAAAAACTCTACGTTAAATACTAACAAAAACAGATGAGCGTATTGTTTATTTTTAAAAGACATCTTTAATTTCCACCCTTATTGATTCAACCCCCGTAAATTGTATAATACCTTCAAAGAATCGTCTGAACCCCTAGAATAAACTTTCTTAAATCAATAGCAACATGTCACTGATGAATTACAAAATAAACCATACAACTCTAAAAATACATACATCGAATGTATGTTGTTTGAAATAGAGCTTATATTTGCTTGGCTTAAATGTCATATAGCGATACAATTAAACTTGTTTTACAAAAATAACTTGAGTAACCGACGAAATAAGTAAAAGCTCTTATGTTATTAGCATAAGGTGTAATTTTGCTTGATATTTATTACAGTAATGGCATCATACTTTGGTAATTTGCATGTAAGAAGGTGTCATTTGCATCAATCCACGTCGTGTTAGAACATTCTTTGTGTTAAAATAATGATGTGAGTGAAAAATTTGAAGTTTCGTAATTGGTCTGTGTTTGAAGAATAATTACGTCGATATTACTTTGTATATTCATAGGTACTATTCTAAGTAAGTTACGCCCATTAACAGTTTAAACTTTAGGCAAGTTTTTTTTTACTATAATAAGTATTTCAATAATATTGAATTTTCAACGTTTCATAATATTGACTGCCTCTGTGGCGCGGTGGGAGTATACACTCCCACTGCGCCACAGAGGGATCGAACCAACCGACTGCTACGCAAGAGGTCGTGGGTTCGATCCTCACCCAGAATAAAACTTTGTGTGATGAGCACGATGGTTTATTCTGTGTCTGGGTGTTATTTATCTATAATATGTATGTATTTAGAAATATATAAGTATGTTTATCAGTTGTCTGGTTTCCATAGTACAAGCTCTGCTTAGTTTGGGATCAGATGGCGTTGTGTGAGTTGTCCAAAGATATTATTATCATTATATGAAATTTCCAGAAATGACACAGACATTACTGTGTTGTTTATAGATGTATAGGTATGTCTGATAAATACCTACTAACAGTGTGTTGTAAACACTAATGCCACACTATAATGATATTTTTGTACAACATCAGTGTCATAGTTAAAACAAGAACTTAGGTGCCGTCGAACTGCAGCATTTTTTTAATAAAAGACAACTCCCGCATTAAGGTACAAGCCCTGTGTCGCGGGGGACTTTACAAACATACAAGTCATGGACACAAAGTACACCCAGACTTGGAACAACAATTTGTGGATCACACAAAGTGGTGTCCCTTGTGGGAATCGAACCCACGACCTCTTGCGTAGCAGTCGGACACACTCCCACTGCGCCACAGAAGCAGACAATTAACTTCGATTCGCCTATACTTCCTTACCTACTCTTACATAGCTTTCGCCTACGGCTCCGCCCGCATGGGGGGCGGTTACCGCGATTAAAAATATTCTTTGTCCTTTCCTAGGACTTAAACAACTATATCCATACCAAATTTCATCTAAATCGGCTCAGCGGTTTAAGCGTGAAAACGCTTACAACGACAAGCAGATAGAGTTACTTTTATCTATACTAATTTGGTTTATTAGATTTTGTTTGTTTGTTCGCAATAATAATAATAATAATTACTCTGGAACTACTGGTTCGAATTGAAAAAAAACTTTTAGTGTTGGATAGCCCATTTATCAAGGAAGGCTATATAAGGCTATATAATATCACGCTAAAACTAATAGAAACATTAATTAAAAATGTTGCAAAAACGGGGAATATTGACGCAGACGAAGTTGCGCGGGTCATCTAGTTTGTAATATCAATTTCGATACAAATGTTGAGTAAGTTTAGCCTGTGCGTAAACTTAATAAGATTTGTAATCCTGATTACAGAATTAATTTTCGTTCCGAATATAAACAAATAAAATTAACTTTAACAGAACAAATTATCAAAACACCCTTAAACAAATTCTTTATTAAACTTTCACTTTAAAAACAAAAACAATGAAACTTAATACATTTAACTTAGTCATTAATAAGTAATGTGTCATTCTTTGTACGCCGACCTCCTTGGGCAATGGTGTGAAGATTTTACTTGGAATTAAAAATACAACCTTTGTTAGTCGTTAATAGACGGTAATAATTTCGTTTTTGTATGACAGGTTAATTGCAATTGATGTGGTTTATGGCAATATAAAAATAATTGTCTGTATTTAGGTTAATACTATACGCAAAAGTTAGCCGAAATTGAACCGGTTACCAAAATCAAATTACAGACTATATTTTATGATTTAATTACAAATGTATATTTTTCCAACTTTTCCCTATACTTTGTGAGTTATTTATTTGAGTATTTCATATTTTATAATAAATATTACAGCACATTACAAAATTATATATACTACGGGTCTTAATCACGTGACGCGTAATCATGGAATGCACTAGTGTGGCCGAGCACCGGGCGCAGTTCCTAAAAACACCGTCATCCCTCCCTGAAGCCTGCAGCAACCTGCGGGGAATGCTGGGCTTCTGGGAGTGTTTGGGCTGGCTGGAGTGAGAAGAACTGACACATTACAACGTACGCACAATGGCCCATTTAAGAGGCTAAGTGCGACATTGCGGCCCCGTTAAAACAAACAAACAACAAACAATCACGTGACGCGAAGGTAAAATACTTTGTTTACGGCCGTGGTGACGGTTACACTAACGGAGTCTACCCGTGACCATGGCTGTTACAATACGGTCGAAACGTCGGGCAATAAACAAGTTATTTTACCTTAAATTATTCACGCGATTAAGACCCATAGTATATATAATTTTATAATGTGTACAAATCGCGAAAGTTTATCAACAGATAAAACACAATAAAGACTAAAATATATCTAAAAATTAAGGCCCTGGGCATGGTTCTACAGATGCTGGCAGCATTTCCTTACTGTATACAGCTGATGCGTTGTGCGAGGAAGCTGCCAGCTCTACGGTCCAGTGGAGTCGAGCAATTTTTAGGAAATTTCTTTGAAGAATACTTAATAATAATAATAATATAGTTTATTTATGGTCCCAATTACCTAATACAGTTATATCTATAATATAACCACTAGCCGAAGCCTGTGTCGAGGCTATCATGTTTACAAACAGTTAGGCTTAAGCGCTTATTACACTACACTGAATTTAGACAGGCTAACTCAATATACATTGCTGGCTTGGTGTTACTTCCATTCAATACCCTTCCTTAAAATACTTTTTCACATATCATGAATTAAATTAAAATAAGTAAAATAAAAACAAACTAAATAAAACAAAATTACTTTACTACTTTTTTTTTTTTTAAAGATAACTAGCAATGTGGGATTGTTGTCCCACATTACTAGCAATCCTGTTAACCCCTCCAGCTAAGCTCTATGGCTTGTGTTAGGAGTGGGTTCACGTCGGTAGTATAATGGCCAGGATTCGAACCCACGACCTCACGATTGCGAGACCGATGCCTTAGCCATTAGGCTACCGCCGCTTCGATTACAATTTACAATAAATTTGACATTAAACAATTTAAACAAATGTTTTGTTTCAATGAGAATTTCCATGCATTCAGTGACTGGCAATCCATTGACACTAAAATTACTTACGTTACGTTTATGTGCGAATAAGTTTAAATGTTAGTTTTGATATTTGAATTAGGACTTTTTAGTACTAGGATTATGGGACTTATGGCTTATTCTTATATACCTTTTTGACCACCTTTTAACCTTTGAGACCACTTTTATAACTTTGGTGAACATTTTCAATGTGTAATATTTTGTTTCAATGAGATGAAGTCTACGCATTCAGTGAGCAACAATCCATTGGCACTAAAATTATTTACATTACATTTATATGCAAATAAGTAAAGTTATCAGAACTCAACAGAGTCAGAGTTTTCTTTGAGAATATAATTAGAAGGATTACATAACTTTCTGTCCAAGTACACAGACTTACTCACTGAGACAAGGCACAGTTCATAATTTACCACAAAAACCCACTTTGAATTGGTTGATGACCACAACATGTCTACGTATTTCTAGTTGAAAGAACCTACCGGCTTTGTCACAATGATTTTCTTCACCAATTGTATATGCTTGTTCGTATCCCATAGCTTAGCTTTATCTTTGAAGCACATCTTCAAACCCAACCTCTAACCCATCCATCAAGTAATTCTACCGCTATTTCCGTATCATAGTACATTCCTTAACAAGTAAACAAATGAACATTGTCACCAAAACTAATGTTCACACGACAGTACTTCACAAGTTAATTTTTGATTAATTGTACTACTGAAACATGTGTTGATGTGGCGACGTTAGTTTATCAGAATAGATTGGTGAAATATTGGTACATGACTGTAATAAGCTTTAAAAATATCATGGCTTTTGAGGGTTGAAGGCAAAGTTTGTCTAATTATAACAAGGATAAGAAATATTATTATACGGAGTAAGGAGTCAACAATGCAGTGGCAATCAAACTGATTATGATCATAATTTTTACAGGGTTAAACAGCATAATATTCACAGTCTATACAAGGTAATTTGTAGTATACTAATAACCTATCGCTCGGGACTTCTTTACATAACACTAAATAACTTTGTTATATTATTTTTAAAAAAAATATTTAATATATTAACCCTTAATCACCTACCACTTGTTTTCGGAGTTATAACCTCAACCATCAACAGACTATTTTACTAGAGTAAAATCATTGTTTATTGTGAGGTTCAGGCCCTAAATCTGACAAAGAACTCCGGAGTATCTCAGATGTGTGACAAAAGTAAATTGTAGGTGTTGAAGGGTTAATTTGTAGTTTTTGTTTCAAAAGTTATATTACGTTATTTGGTATAATGTAAGGAAGCCAAGAGCGGAAGATTATTAGTATATTAAAATCATTCTGTATACAGACTTACGCAAACTGTAAGTTACTCTTCAGACAGACTTATCAAAGACAACTTCTGCACAATGGAACTGACTTAAACTCTCACTTTAAATCACGACAGGGAACTGTTTTTTTACAAAGGTGGTCTCAAAGTAACAAAACTTTGGTTTGCCCACTTTATCACCTACGCAGTCAAATGCATAGAATGCCGCTAGTCGTGAAAAGTATCTTGTATCGAGAGTCTACCCGTGACCAATGGGCAATAAACAAAGGTATTTAGCCTTAAAATAAAATATTTACGTGATTAAGACCCGTAGCTTGTAAAATTCTATAATATCTTGTGCATGTGTTTTGAAGATAATGTGTAATTTTGGCAGCTGTAAACGTTCGTAAAAGCCTCGACAGGAAACTTAGTTTAGTAGATACATAATATATAGTCGTATGTGTATATGCTATACACATACGACTATAACTTTCTATAGAAGAAGTTCTTCGGAAGAAGTATAAAAAAACGTGTATTATTTTCATAATAAGCTCAATGATTTACCAAATTTACGACCATTTAATATCCCACAGCTGTTCCAAAAAGGATGCAGAAAGTATCATAAATCAAAAACACCTTTATACTATCCTAAAACAATAAAACCATCCGTTTATTTTATATCGATATTTGACAATTAACGGAAACTAAAAGATAATTAAACGGTGTAAATTGTTACACCTGATTTTATTGTTAGTCATAAAACTAATTAACCGTAAAAAGCCCTTTTGTGGTGCCTTATAAGGCTAACATGGACATATGGGAGCGTCAAGTAGAGCATTTGTGAAGATCGATGTAACTGATACATTTTAAGTTTGAATATGATTTGAATAATTTGGGTTTGAATAAAATTTGTGTTCAGAATGGGATACTTGTTTAAATTATATACCTACGTATATACTTCATTTCATAAATTTGTCCAAAAAAAGATTAATAATGACAAAAAAAAATCAAATAAATTCCAAAAATATTTTTTCTACAATTCTGAGTGCTAGAATTAAATGTACCTGCAGATTTTATTATATTGCTTTGGAGCAAGTCATGTCATGTCATCAAAAAAAATACATTGACATTCAAATTCTTATATCAAATATGGTACGGTGTCGACTATTTTTAATAATAATAATATCTTGGGACAACTCACACGAAGCTATCTAATCCCAAACTAAGCAGAGTACTATGGAAACCAGACAACCGATAAACATACTTATATACCTATTTCTAAATACATACGTAATATAGATAAATAACACCCAGACACAGAATAATCCATCTTAGTCATCACACAAAGTTTTATCCTGGGTGGGGATCGAACCATCAGTGGGGATCAAGATCTTGTGTAGGAGTCGGATACACTCTCACCACGCCACAGAGGCAGTCAAATGTTTTTAAGTAGTAGGTACCTAGTAGTATTTCTTTTAATAATATTTTGATACAAATTATTCCATCAACTTTTTAACATCCTGGCAGCAATCAAAAATAAAGCAGTAACCCATTATGAACATGGAATTATTCAAATTCGATTACAATTTTATTGTCGTGCGAGTGTCCATATGTTCGAGATTTTTGTATTGTAATATTGTATCTGTAAACGCGACGATATGCTAATGCCGACATTGGGCGCACGTGGCGATTTCCACGAGTTTATTTACGTAAAACATGCGATTTGTGGTCATGGGTTTTTAAAAGAAGCAACTGTTTAACTGGCCATTGATTAAGTCCCCAGTTAAAGCCATTTGTTAAATTTTGCACGAAGTTATTGTTAGATTATTCTTTGGTAATGTAACTGTCAAATTAAGATATTATTTAAAATAATTATATATATATACCTATTAACATTATGTCACTCTAACAAAGCTAAAATTCGAATCAACAGTAGGTAAATCTTAATCCGAATGCGTGCACTTGCTTCAATGTCAAAATCAGCAGTAGACTCCGAACATTAGGGTACAAGCCCTGTGTCGCGGGGGAATTTTGCAAACATATAAGTCGCGGACACAAAGTACACCCAGACTCGGAACAACAATTTGTGCATCTCACAAAGTGGTGTCCCATGTGAGAATCGAACCCACGACCTCTTGCGTAGCAGTCGGTCACAATCCTACCGCGCCACAGAGGGAGTCGATTTATTGTACGATTGCCACTTAAAATGCTTAAAATTTGAACCCCAAAAGTTCTATGTTAACAAACAAGCTACATATCTCCAAAATCTTATACTTTATTTGAATTAAAACACTTCTTACCCAGCCGTCGAACAAATTAACACACAGTTTTATCATTTAGAATTATAATATAATTATGTAGTTAAATAAACCATAACACAATTTATATGTTTTCCATTATCGACACAGTGCTACAACTACAATACAGTACACACAATAATTTACTGTGTCGTACGTACGTTAGGCTTTAATTTTATAGCGTTAATTTGAAAGCGTAGGACTGAACACACGTGGATATGTGGGCTTGCTACAAAGGACTAAAAAAAAATCGCCATATAAAATTTGTACCAAAAATAACCCATAAAAGAGAAGATGATTCGTTGCAGTACAGGGTTAATAAAAAAAAATGAAATAGCAAAAAAATATTAATCTTCCGTTTTAAAATAGTATTACGGACAATAATAAGTGATCCGGTCTAGCTTTACAGTTATAAACAAGTGTCATTTACCTATTAACGAAGCGTTTTATTAAAAAAAAACCCGTTTGCATTTTTTGTCTAGTTGTAGGTCTAGTACCTAACATAGTCCAGATAGGTGGTTCGATTCCGGCGGCCCCGGTTTGGCTACGACAGTCTTGGAACACATTATAAAATTATATATATGTACTACGGGTCTTAATAGCGTGGGTCAACAAATTCAACGGCCGTGGTCACGGGTAGAAACGTCGGGCAAAAACAAGGTATTTTACCTTAATTATTCACACGATTAAAACCCGTAGTATTTATAATTTTATTTGCAACTGTTGATTTTTATTTAGATAAGAATTGTTCAACACAATTCCATTCCCTACTAACAGTAAGGCATTAATTTAGACTAGTTTACATCGGCGGATATATTAATAATCGATGAAGAGAATTCAAACCAAAACCTGTCTACAATTATTCTTCGCAATGCATTTATAAGAGAATTAACTTAAAGTGAATTGAACTGTTACTGCAACATCTTATTGACTTTTATTAAACAAATAGCGTATCTTTTGAGACCATTGCCGACGGCCTTTCGCAACATTGTGGCACCTAGCGTCCAGTCACACTAATATTGAAATTTATAACCCTCCATTGTTATTCAGCTTTTATATTTTATGACTATATTGGTCCAAGTGACACGCACCGATTTTTGCGTAAATTTCTTTGTCAGGTCTAAAAGACCAATTATTGTTGTGTGTGGTCTAAACGGGCGTAGCTAATTGAGGGTTAACTCGATTTTTTTACTGTTGATATTTGGGTGGCATTTTTTTTCATGATACGGTTATTTTAAAGGTATATGTATTAAGTGTTGCTGATTTTAGATGAATGTGAAAAGAATCCGCCCATTTCAATTTGTGTTCGAAACATGTCAATTTGTATCTTGATATAGGACATTTTATGTGTACCTATGCCGAATGCCGAAACAGAGAACGATGGGAATCGAAGATGACGTATGTTTTTTTTTTAAATTAAGACTTTGTCTTTACTTGTAAGAAGACATTTAATAATAATAATCTATACTAATATTAAAAAACTGAAGAGTTTGTTTGTTTGTTTGGTTGAACTTATTCTTAATCTTTGGAATTACTGGTTCGAAGTGAAAAAAAAAATGTGTTGGATAGCCCATTTATCAAGTATGGCTACATAACATTACACTACGACCAATAGAAGTAAAGTATCAATAAAAATTTTGCAAAAATGGGGAATAATGACACAGATTAAATTGCACTGGTCAGCTAGTATATTAATCATATCTTGGGACAACTCACACAACGCTATTTGATCCCAAACTAGGCAGAGCCTGTACTTTGGTAACCAGATTACTGATAAATAAACTATGCATCAAAATACGTATATATTATAGACTAGCAGTGCCCGTGACTTCATCCGCGTGGAACAGTCACTTTTGGCAGATTTTTTGGACATATGTATTTATTCGGTCTTTTAGGTGGTTTTGGAAAGTTTCAACCAGTGCTACTGAACAGAGCAAGACTATATAGATATAGATAGTTTAACAAATGACCGACGTGATTCTTTAAATTGGCATAACTTTTTTATATTTGAACTGTTTTTTTATAAAACAAACTCTAAATATGTTGTTATGTGAAGCTTACCACAATATATGAGTGAAAACCAGATCTAAATCGAATAAGCCGTTTCTGGGATTAGTGTGCATAAACGCAAAGACAAGCAAACAAACATTGTAACAGTCATTGTATTGGATGCTATTTGCGTTGATAAACGTCCCAATAATATTTTTTCTCATATATCTTCCAGGTACAGACAGCGATCCATTACAATTATATTAGATGTGTTAATCCAGGGTGTCAGCTAACTCCATACCAAATTTTAATAAAATCGCTCCAGCCGTATAGACGTGAAGAAGTAACAAACATACACACTCACAGACTCACAAACTTTCGCCTTTATAATATTAGTGTGATACACATATTACCCAGATTTTGTTAATAATTTTCAACTTTAATAATATAATAAACCATCTATTTGGTTTACGTCAAATGATAGAAAATAAAACCATATACTATTTTATGAAATTAAATAATAATTATACTACGAGTCTTAATCGCATTCAACCGCATTGCAACGGTCGTGGTCACGGGTAGACTACTGTAACCACGGCCGTTGCAATACGCGATTAAGACCCGTAGTATGTATAATTTTATAATTTGTACAAATCGCGAAACTTTATCAACATTCATATACTATTCGCTTCATATCAAATTATAGCAAAATTTGCTTGAAGATGATCCGTTTAACGTTTAAATCGTTTGATCACTAATACCCGGACACTATTGATACAAGTCGAATCGGAACAAGATCAAGATGTTTTATCTCTATTTTATAATTCTATAGCTAGTAAACTATGAAAGTATAATACAATATTTATTTCGCATCATCACTCCCTACTCATTCGAGTAACTGTGATGAATTAGCCCCAGGATTATGAAGACTAATTCTGCCAAAGTGAATTTTTGGGCCCCCGTAAGTATGCGGAAGAAAAATGGTTCGTTTGCTGACTTTGCAATACGTTAATGTAAATGGCGTAATCGAATGAGAACCGAAATGATTGGTCGTTAAAATTGTTACGATTTATTTGCTGGTGGATGGTGGCAGAAGAATTGATGAATAGAAAATGGAAAACTTTAATGAATTGGACAAAACTAAGAATTACTTTTTTTTATCAGTATAAAAGTACTATTATTTATGTGGTTAAATACAATATTCATCTATTGCGCTATACAAACATGAAAATTAAAAAAAATGACTATGACAACGAAATATCAAATCACAAATTAAAAAAACAATAATCAAAGAATTTTAATAAAAAAGGCAAGAAATAATCATTTGGACTCGAACCGGGGTCTTTTGGTTTCTTGACCACTCGATTTATCACCTGTCTTCCCACCAATTCACCAACCTATCTTACGGTCACGTGATCCTGACGCGAGCTTAACATTTTTTACCCATACCAAAAAAATGCACATCGCCGCTAAATAAGTTTTCACTTCAATAAATTCTTCTAAATAGCTCGGGCATTCGTGTCCACAAATTAAACCATAGGTATTACTTATTCTGTGCCATAGACTAACATACTACCACTTATTTAATTTCTACTTGTAGGTACCTAAATGAACCCTTCTTGCCTTCAACTTGGTAGGTATCAATACTTTTGCCACAACCAAATCTATGAAAGATGAAATAACTTATTCATGATAACTTTTTACTCACTATCTCTACACATTTATTATATGACTTTCTATCATACATAATCTCGATATAACGGTATGATGAATCTCAATATTTCACTGTTCATCCCCCTCTCAGAGTTGCGGTACTGTCATCATGACTTGGAATATAACATTTGGTATCTATCCATCGGTATTAAGTCGCCAAGCGTTGGTGGTACACTGAGAGGAAAATAATATTAAGTGATCGAAAACCTATTTTTGGGGGTTCCATAGCCAAAATGGCATAAACGGAACCCTTATGGTTTCGTCACAGGCATTTTACTCAAAGACTACATAATGAATATTGATGAAATTTGGTAAAAAGGTGTCTTGTAGTAGCTGCTACTTAGTTTGACTAATACTATAAATAAATATTTTTAGGAGGGCACTCCATACATGTAAGAGAAGCTGAAAAAAAAATGTTGACCAAACATTAACGTGTGGCACATCATTCGACAGGTATTTTAAAAACATTTTAAGGTTTTTAATAAACTTTTTTAATTGAGTGAATAAATTTGAAAGTTGCATAAATTGTGCGGTAGTTCTTAAAAGTTATTAAAATATTTTTGCTGTGGGTAATCTCTAAAACTACTGGCCCATTTTTAATGAAATGTATAAAAAGTTAAGTAGTTAATTTAGTTCAGTGTAACCAACATACACTAAGATGGAGCCACAGGGAACAGCTAGTTACCATCACAGCCCCCATTTTGCCCCATTTAAATCCTATTTATGTGAATGCCTACAACATAAACGTCGTATGTATCAACTACTAAAATTTTAGCCCCGGTGCTTCAGATTTTGCGTTGATGAATCAATCAGTACAAATTATAAGTACTCGTACACAAGGTGTAACGAACAGGTGGCTGAAAATTTATTATTTTTTCATTCGTTTATTGATAATTTAAAACTTTGCATAGAACTTTTTAGGTCATACACTTTTATATTGATAATTAAAAAAAGTATGATTTAAAAAGTTCTATGCCGTATTTTAATCGATATACTACATATTTTTAATTGAAAAATAATCCAATCGAATTTTGCACCAGATTAGTATAATACTTATGCCATATGCCTTTTACTACTGAAATTTAACAAAAATGATATGATATAATTGAGTAATAATAATGGCACTATGGTAGGTACAACTCTGACAACATACACTATCCACTGTAGAAATTTGACCACCACTTTCTGTTACACGTTGAAGAAAATAAACAGCATTGCTATAAAAAATGTTGTTGGTTTAGCGCCTGTTAAACTAACGAGTTGAATCTTAAAAGGCGATGCTGGAAGCAATTTGTCGATAGAAGTAAGGCCTTATTAAGCGGACGTTTATAGAAACTAACCTTAGTTCTTTCATTGCTAACTTGAGGTCTTGATTGACGTTATAATCGATCGGTAAGAAGTTCTACAATTACCTTTCCAGTTAAGTACAGTCAAGAGCGCCAGTAATAAAAAAAAACCATTGATATGTCAGCAATTACACTTAGATATTTTTATGTTAAGTATTTGAATACTTTTAGAAAATCTAAATATGTAGATATATCAGAGTAGTGTAGGTTTATTTTGTAGGAAAGAAAAATTTGTTAGGTTGTAAATTTCCCTCAGGCTGAGAACGACAACTTCATAAAATGACAACTTCCGGAAACGATAACTTCCTAAAGTGACAACATTTTACAATGATAACTTCATAAAAAGACAATTTCCTAAAATGACAACTTCCTAAAATGACAACTTCCTAAAATGACAACTTCCTAAAATGACAACTTCCTAAAATGACAACTTCCTAAAATGACAACTTCCTAAAATGACAACTTCATAAAATGACAACTTCATAAAATTACAACTTCATATAATGGCAACTTCCAAAAATGACAACTTTGTAAGTAGTGTGTAGTAATTCAAATTTACATCCAGCCAGATATTTCTTGATAATACGAAACTCTTAATAGTTGAGTCCGACTCGCACTTGGCCACTTTTTGTTACAAATTATCAAACAATTATATTCATACTCGAGTGAAGTGCACTATACTTTTCTCGAAATGCTACTTCGTCATTACCTCATTAAAATACAGTGATAAATTCCTTTGAATAAAAATCACCTTTAAAATCCTTTATTTTAATATCCCATTTGATAGGTTTGGACGAAAAAAAAAATTTGGAGCATACAATATATCGCCGAAAATCTGCCAATTTGATTTTTCGGTATCATGACATAGCCAATTATACTTTGGGGGGAGAACGATTCTAATGACACCTCACAATTCAAAATCAACCAATCCATTTAGGCTACAGAAGGTAACAATGGAACAGACATACAAACATACATACATATATACATACAAACATATATACATACAAACATACGCGCGAAAAACATTACCCTCCTATTGGGTCAGTCGGGTAAAAATACCCGTATTTTCTGATGTTGTAACAACTTCCAACTGCAGTAGGAAGAACGGTAATCAATTTACCGGCATTACTACTGATAGTAACACGAGCAACATGACACTTCTTAGTAAGTTGTCATTTTTGGAAGTTGTCATTTTCGGAAGTGGTCGTTTTCGGAAGTGGTCATTTTCGGAATTTGTCCTTTTGGGAATATGTCATTTTCAGAATTTGTCTTTTTTAGAATAGACGTTTATGAAATTGTCGTTTTCAGCCTGAGGGGTAAATTTTGCTCATAATTAATAGGTAATGGTGCTGGTGTTCACACAGTACGTATGAAACCATTAAAAACTTCTCATTTATTTTATTCCCTAATGATGTTTAGACAGATTTTCTATTTATTTTTCACTAGGTACTTGGAACTTGTTTGGGATACGCTCCAAACATGTATAATATACATTTATTTGATTAATTAATTATCGTGTAGCTAAAGGACATGTACCAAATACGGCCCATAGCGGACAGAAAGTTGTGAAATGTTAAAATTAAACAAATATTTTTTTAGATCTGTATGTGGTTTTCATTTTTTGATAAAACTTGGGGGAAAGATTTTAGTTTTAAAGATTATTTTAATTTGATTCTTAGGTTACGGTAATGGCGGATAATTGTTTTATGTTGCCAGCTTTAAAAAGTCAAGCTTCAAACGTCGTTTTATCGACGTTTGATAGGTAGAAATTGTTAGTAAAGATAAAATATCTTTATTACTTTAATATAAAACAATGTTTTTCAATTATTTTGGAAATATATTCGGTAAAAAAGTAATTTAATATAATTGTGTTGTATAATTATTTAGTCGCAATCGATTTTTGTTTATAAATCGATAGTATAAGTAATTTTTCAAAGCATTTGCAACACTTTTTTTATCTGTCATGTCATTCGTGTTGTTATTCATTTCATTCCATTTCATTCATTGATTTTATTATTTAGTGTTGTAAAAATGGCGGCAAACTGACCTGCCATTAGTTTTACAGTTTGTTCCGAGTTTACCGAGTATAACTTGTATAAAATGAATTGAATATGTTATAATTGGGTAAGAACGAGACTTTGTGCAACTAACACAAGCCATTGAGCTTAGCTAGAGAGGTTAAGGGATTGCTAGTAATGTTTTCTGTTATGAAATCATTTCCATTTTAAATATCTCGTATCTCAATTCCACCAAGTTTTATGGGAAAAAGAATAATACAGGGTAATACTAACACAAGCCATTGAGCCATACTAACACAAGTCATTTATCTTCAAAACAAACATTGTTTCGTGTGAGTCCTTTCTGGGCCTAAAATGTATGAACAAATGTACCACTCCTTTATACCCTTTTACTTTAGCATGTATTCGTAATTTTTAATATTAGCAACATTATTTTGCCGGAAATGCATTTTTTTGGGTGCGTACAACACTGTTTGCATGTACTTACTTCCGTATTGGCTTATCAAAATTTCCCCACGTTATGAGTAGCGTCTAAATTACATTACAAAAAATAATATTATTAATTTAAATAATTATTTAAAATTAAATTACCAGAATATAATGTCTGCATAGACAGAACTGTTTCAAATGTCTTACTTCTTCCTTTTAAAATTGACATTTTCAAACAGTTATACAGTCGATTTTAATAAGTAAATATGTTTAAGTTTGACGTTCACCAAGAAAACTTTAAAAGAACAACATATCAAAACTCCTCTGAATATACCTCCCACCTAATTCTACTTACTACCTACGCCATTTACAATAGATCTACTTTTAAAGTTCAAACATTCAACTCAACAACTAGTCGAGGGTGAAATATGGGGTGAAGTTTAACAAACACTATTTGCGGATTTAAATAGTAATGTGAAATCCGGATTTTAGTTTGGTTTAAATTCCGCATCGGGTGAGTGAGGGTTAAGTGATCCGTTAAATAGTGTACATGTGTGATTTTTATTTTTTTAGCGGCTTATGTTATGAACGTTTTAACTTTGTTATTATACGCTAAGTGTCCATTTTTATATGCAATATAAAAAAAAGCAACGACGAATATTTTTTTTTATAAAATTAATTGAATGTGTCATTTCTAATTTAGATTCTTTTGAAAAGAGATTTTTTTAATAAGAATATCAAATTACTGAAATGATAAATAGGAATTTCTTTTTAAGCTATAATTTTCTACGAGTATTTCATATTATTTATGCTTTTCGTAGAACTAATCCATGTCTTATTAAATGTGGTAGGTACGGTTTCCTCGAAAAATTGCTAATTTTGTTTTTATCGAATAACAATTTATTGTTTCAAAGTAATTGGCAATAGCTAGAAATACAATATAATAGATCCGTATTCAATCTGGATTTTCCGCCCTTATTTGAAAGTAAACATAGTAATTAAACAACTTGCGATTCAGGGAATGCCATTAATACTACTTCTACAGTTGAGGCAAACGATTTATTCTTTACTAAAATGGTGGCCATAAACATTTTTTTGAAATAAAATTACTGATACGAAGTACTCATCACTACACCACAGAGGTAGTACTGTTAATTTACCTATAACCCTTTAGTTATAAAATAATCCGTATAAATAATAACTGCACACGTCAGTTTGCACAATCGGTACATTTCAACTGATCGTAATCAACAGGGCTCACTCAACAGATGGCGTTGTAAGCGTAATTACCGTAAGTAATCTGTAATGAGCTCACCTGTTACTATGACGTTGAAATATATCGGCAGTGTAAGGGTTGATTTTGATAAATTCGGTACCAAGGGTGAATTATGATTTTGATGGGTTAAGTAGGCAGTTTGGTTTTGGGTCAGTTGTAAGTTATTCAGCTTATGAATTTTATTTGTATTAAATTAATACACTGTGAAATAGTTATTGCAATGAATAATACTAATAACGTTTAATGTTGACAGATTCGAACTAATGAAAGTATGTAGTAGGTACTTGTTATTTGTAACTACTATTTTAGTAACTGAAGCGGCGGTAGTCAAATGGCTAAGGCAGCGGACTCGCAATCGTTAGGTACCCATATTATACTACCTACTCCTAACACAAGACATTGACGTTAGGGAGGGGTTAACAGGATTGCTAGCAATATGGGACCCACAAAGCTAGTTATTTTTGTTTTAAGTAAAATAATCTTTTTATATAAATGAATTGATTTATTTTATAATCTTGTGACTCATTCATTAACTCATCAATATCCCGCCCAAACCCTTGAACATAGAAAACTTTTTGCAGAGAGGTTTGCACAAATAAATGTGATATAGTCAAAGGATAAGATTGGACTTAAGCAAACTTGAGCTTTTAGGAAATAAAAAATCTTTTTTTTTTCTATAATATGTAGTAATAATATCTAATACTCACACAACGCTATCTGATCCCAAACTAAGCAGAGCTTGTACTATGGAAACCAGACAACTGATATATATACTTATATATTTCATATATATTATACATAAATAACACCCAGGCACAGAATAAACCATCATGCTCATCACACAAAGTTTTATCCTGGGAAGGCATCAAACCCACGAACTCTGGCTTAGCAGTCAGGTTTACCAACCACTAGACCAACAGGCCAGTCAACTTAACGCGAGCAATTGTGTTAGCTAAAACTAGTAACTTCTAATACAATTTTATTTCAAGAAGTTCTTGGGTAAGATAGTAATATCTATAAATAATAACTACTTATATGAAATTACAGATCACTAATCTTAAGCAACAAAACACATTTGCAATAATCATTGCATATAACAAACTTAAATTACAAGACAGTGCAGCACTCATTACATTAATGTGCTATCATTAAAATAATAGATCTAACACTGCACTTGGAACTACAATCACACAAACATATTTCCATAATTTAACATGAGCAATCAACTATGACAACCTTACGCATTTAACCATTTATTACTTCGTACAAAATCATATTCAACAAAAAAAGAACAAACAGAAAATTACAAACCATTTGACATATGACACCGCGAATATTCAAATTAATGCATTATCGATATGAACAAAGGTGCACTTGAGTGGAAAAAGGGATATTTTATAACACCTACGTGCAGTACACATTTTACACTCACCTCCCCTTTGCCAACCACAGAATATAAAACAAAAAAGGAAACCTTTACAATAAAGAAACAGAGAGTCAAAAGAATGTTCGAGATTATTTTATACTGTGGCGTGTCGAAAAGGGGAAGTGAGGCAAATATGTGCATACAGGTTATGACATGTAATTCATGCGTAAATCAAATTTGACCGGTGGGCGTGCTCAGTTGTCTTGCGCATATGTCGATGTTTCTACGCGATGATTGTTATATTTCTGAGTGCTTTCGTGTGTAGGAAGTTATGCTTCGTTCGTGATGAATGGGTGTAAAGTAGGGATAGACAGACGGTTTAATAGATCCTTAATGTACTCTTATTGCGTCAAATTTTGTATTGTTTTGATGTGAAATTGAATTAGGTAATTTTACTTTGAATTTATGTTTTACGGTTTTGGTTTTGGGATAAACAGTCGCTTTATTTAAATATAGGTACATATATACACCCTTGTTATTTAGATATATAAAAAGAATAATAATTAGAAGCAATATAAATTTCAAAGTACTGTAATAAACATGATAGTGGATTTCAATAACCACTACGTTAGAAATAAAGACTAAATATTTTCCAGTTATTTCATTGAAGAATATTGGATTAAATGGGGGGGGGGGGGGGGTATTCCATACATTATTTAGATTAAAATATTACGATGATAACGAAAAGAGCGATGCAGTCATTTTAAAAACGTAAAGTAAAAAATGAACACCTTGGTAGTAAAAATCATTAAATTCATTCAATAATTGACATCAATTTTAAAAAAAACTTTGTAACATTTATAGTTGCCTATAAATTGGCATTTTAAATTATAATTATGGAAAAATAGTCAGACATAAATCAACTTAACTGAAAATTAACCCGACCATAAGGCAAAATTGCTTTTCTAAGTAAATCCTTTGTTTGAATGCTAACAAGTAAAAATCTACAGCAAAAATCGACAAAGATTGAATAGAGATAAACGTAATTACAGGGGTGAATGCGGTCAATATGGTACACCTAATTATTTTGCACGGTCTAATTATGTGTGGTAATTTTATTCAAAAACCGTATGCCAAGTTTTACCAATCTTATTAGAGTCCAATATTATTAAATATTGCTATAAGAATAGAATTTTACCCGCAAAATATAAGAGTATTCATCGCCAATATAAAAATATAAGAATAACTCAAACAAGGTTTTGTGAAGTATAACTTTATTGTCTTTCTTTCATATATACTTCATTATATCCACCTACATTTATCAGCTAACACACTGGTTCGTTTAATTAAAGTAAAACTTAATGATTTTAAAAGAGTCGCCGATGAGTTTCTTGCCAGCGTCTTCTCATGAGCTCTGCACTTGGAACTGCCGCCTAACTTCAATTTGTTTTTTTTTTTAAACAACTCATAATGTTATTATTCTTTTAGTATGTAATAATTAGACGTTTTCAAATAATCATTGAAATGGTTTTATATTTGAAACTAAAATTAAACTTCTAGACTTTTTAATCATTTTTTTATACGTGCTAAGCTAAAAACGGATTATGGAAGCAGTAAATTAATAAATGAATAGCACCTAAAAATCCTTGTCATTCGGCTAATCAAATTTTTGATCGAACCTCGCGGCCTCAACAAAATAAAATAGGTACTAAGTTCAATTTATGCCAAGATAAACAAGCCATTTGGTCAAAAAGCTTATTATTTTTAAAATAAATCCATATTACCCTAATCTACTTAACAAAAATGCCATAGTCGACAGAAATTAATCCAAACTTTAGAGTATTATCTACTAAACAACTTATTAAGTCGGGTCCTATTAACGGTTACACTATAGGCCACAAAACACCACCCCTGCACACCTGCGAGTTCCCTTCAAACTTGGACAATATGCCGATAAGTTGCCACTTGTGTTTTAGTTTCTACGATAAAATAGGGTGCGCTATTTTATTTCGGTTTTTTATGATTTAGTTTTCATTTCTTATTATGTTTATCATTTTAGTTTTACTTAAAGACTTAAAATTGATAAATTATAAAATTCGTCTAATTGTTAATTTTAAAAAATCATAAAACTATTTTTCAATATATGCATATATTTAAAAAAAAATCATAAAACAATTTTTCAATATATACATATACATATTTATAACTATACTGTGCTGGTTATGTAAACAATTAATCAAGGTTATAATATTGGAAGTGCTAACTCAATCACACATCAAATCAATGTCTAAACGGGCCATTATTTAGGGCAATTTGTGGCGGCAATGCTGTGGCCGGCAATATGGCAGTACTCTCCAATATTGATTTGATGGTTGCCAGATGATCGCTGAGCGATTTATTTTACGCAATGTTGCCCGGCCAATTTTGTTGTTGTTTCAGTAGTCCTCTATTTTATTGTTGCCGGGTTGTGTGGCCCGTTTAGGATACTGAATCATGCGCCATGCAAATGGAGACATATTGCCATTATTAGCCCAGCAATCAGTTGCTAATAGTGCCGCCACAAATTGCCGTAAAAATTGGCCCTTTTATATGCCCCTTTAAACTGATTTTGGTTTAAACTAATTTAAACTTTCTTTTTTGTTAAAAAATAACCCTCGTCAAAACGATCGCACCACATTACCGAATAGCCTTTATTTACCCCAACATCAATAGTAATGAAGAATTATTGTTTTTGTGACGTCACACTCCAGTGTTTTGTTTAAGGATTTCCTTTTAATAAGTCTCTACGGTCTTTGAGCGAACACGTTTGCACTTGTCCTTTATTTTTGTAGGTGTCACTTTTTTGGCATCAAGTGTTTAAATTTTGAACAGCCGATTTTAAATTTTATCTCTATTGAAACAAGTTCTTTTTTCAATCGTTATTAACTGTAATTTTAATATTGAGGGTCTGTAACTTTTCATTTTTGAACCGAAGACCCTTTAGGAATCGTTGGTACGTGTTAATTTTGTGGTCATATACTTTGGTAACTAACGAAGCGTTCGAGATTTTATTGTTTTTTGTATGGTCACGATTTCTGTGGGGAGTAAAAATGGATATAAGGAGTATGTCTATCTGTGTTCCTAATTTTATCCAAAACACAGACATAAAAAAAAAACAAATGTGTATCCATGTGTGTTGATCCAGGGTGCCAGCCTAACTCCCTACCAAATTTTATTAAAATCGCTTTAGCCGTTTAGACGTGAAGAAGTAACAAATATACACACTCACACACTCACAAACTTTCGCCTTTATAAAATTAGTGTGATTTAAGACGGGAACACACGCAATCATGCTGGGTCACCTTAAATTTCTTGACGTATTCACAAAATGATTTTCTAATGTTAGGCTCCTATTTTTGTAATAGTATTATGTGATAGTTTTTTTTTAAACTACTCTCGCAGTAGGGTACAAGCCCTGTGTCTTGAGGACTTTACAAACATACAAGTAACGTACACAAAGTACACCGTCTGGGTGTACTTTGTGTCCGTTACTTCGGAACAACAATTTGTGGATCACACAAACTGGTGCCCCGTGTGGGAATCGAACCCACGACCTCTTGCGTAGCAGTCGGACACCCTCCCACTGCGCCACAGAGGCAGTCAAATATGTATATTATTTGGTATATAACAATGAAAATATTAAATACTATAGTCAAAAAGCCCTTCAAGCGCCCTATTCTAACATAATTTGGTGTCTCGTTCACAAAATCAAATTTGATATCGTCACGCCTACAATGACACAACAACTTTTAAAAAGATACACGATATCTGATATATATCTAAAGATATATTCCACAAGACAATGTCCGAACATTATTTGCAATGACTAGTAAAACTGCCCCTGGTGTATAAATCATTGCTAATACGATTTACTTCAACATATTTCAATCACAGGATACGGGGAAGAAATATGATGTTAAATCTATACTTATCTAAACTTATATTATAAAGCTGAAGAGTTTGTTTGTTTGTTTGAACGCGGTAATCTTAGGAACTACTGGTCCAAATTGAAAAATTATTTCACTGTTGGATAGCCCATTTATAGAGAAAAGCTATAGGCTGCGTGGGAATCGAATCCACGATCTCTTGCGTAGCAGTCGGACACACGCCCACTGCGTCACCATGCAATAATATGTCATAAATAGTTCTGAAAAATATTTTCATCTATAATTTAACGTGTTTAATAATTTTAAATTACAACAAGAAATATATAGAACAAGTGACGTCACATGCTTGCATTTCATAAAAACTTGTAAGGAACTGGTCGTTTTTGAAGTTTCATAAAAAGATGCTGATTTGATTTCAGTCACTACCCTACTAGTCAGCACATCTCTTAATTAAAAGTGTTCCGAGATTTTTTATCTGTGAACGATGTCGATGAATGCATTGCTCAAGTACCTATGAATGAAGCTTACCTCCTATACTCTCAGTGTTTTGCCATAAAAGTGTTTTAATTGCAAAACCCAATAATCTCGCAGACAAAAACAATAGATCACTACTCTAGCTTTTGTTTACAAAGCCTACGGCTAGATGGCGTGCATTAGTTAAGTAAACAAGGTACTGCAGTGTGGCCTAATCCTGTGGCGCCCTCTGCCGGCTGAAGGTATTAAGGATTGAGATGGTCGATAGAAATTGGTTTGATATATTTGTTTTTAAGCTTTTAATAAGTAAAGCAGTAATAAATAAAAAGTTTCTTTTTATTATCGTTTTTACCCGACTGTAAAGAAGGGTTATGTTTTTGCGCGTATCTTGTATTTATGTATGTAATATTCTTTATTACCTGATATCTTACAATCCACTGAACGGATTTATACAATCAAGACATCGTTAGATTCGTCTTGATTGCCCATGTGTTCTTAGATATGTGACGTTTGAAAAAAACAAACATGGCGGCCGTAAGATGTCAAAATAAGGACGTGTGAAAAAAGAAGTTGTTTTGAATACTGCAATATGGGTATCAAATTAAAGGGCATATCTTAAGCATTTCTAAAAGGTATAACTTGATTATGACTGCAATACTAAAAAAGTTAGTTAGCAAACATTCTTTTTACAATCTTCAATACTTGACAATAGCTGTGATATAAGTTAGTTGTTACATCGCTTACATAATAGGTACACCACTACCACTACACTCAGAAAGTTTTGAGATACTGAAAACTGACTTCTATGGATAAAATATTTTCAAATAACTCTCGACCAGCCTTTATACAAAGTTTCATGCGTCTGAATCAATTTTCAAAACATTTTTCCAGTCCGCCGTAGACACTTTTTCCACGGCCTTCTTGAACGCTGCTAGCGCGTCTTTCGACGATGAAAACGGCATCCCTTTCAGCAGATTTTTTTATTTTAGAGAATAAAAAGAAGTCACACTGTGCCAGCTCAGGATTGTAAGGGAGGTACAAAAACTTACTTAACTTACAAATAATGAGCCCTGACTGATTTACTCATCAATAAACCGTCAAAATCTTTGGATCTGAGATGAGAATTTGAAGAGAGATTTCTGTAAGATGTAAACAAATGATCAAAATGATTTTAGATAATTCGTCAAAACGATTCTTAACGATTTTAGTACCTAATTTCGCCGAATTATAATAAGTAAATTTTTAAGATATTTGTCTAAGGACTCTTTACAATCAAAACAATCTTTTATCTTGCCATGTGACTTCTGTCTATATTTCTTTCGGGTAGTATGTAAACAAGCTAACATAAATTTAAACTATGGGTGTCAAAATTACTGATTATGGCATTCTGAAATAAGAAGTGGGCGAAAGACTGAAGACGAACACAAATATTGAAAAGAACGACTTATAAATACGAATTTGAGGCGCGAGTTATTCAGAACAATCAGTACTATTGCCCAATGTAACGGGTCAAAAGTAGTTCTGAAAACCTAATCTAAAAAACCTCCTAGAAAGTTAATGAGGTCTCTAAAAATAACAAAGAAAACCTATATTTTATGTTTCTGGCATTCGCCGGCTGCTGCCGCGGCACCTTCGCTTCGCTCGCTTGCCTCTTGGACAGCGGGTCACAGTTCTAACCCAATTTTATCTAACCGAATCGATTTCGTGCATAAAAATAAAATATATATTTTATTTTTATGTACTGTTTCTAGTCTTGTCTGTGGCTAAACGTAGTATTATTTTCGACGAATATAATTTTTAATTTTGTTACTTAGAAGTTTAGTTGCTAGTTTAGATTAACTGTTTCCCACAATTAGTAGTTTATTTTACGAATTATTAAATATGCATGATTATCACAGTAAAGTATATTTTTCCAAAACATAATTTAACGCCGCTCAGTTTAATATTAAAGTAAGTAACTGAGTCAAAAAAGTTTTGATCATTTAGATTTAAAAAAATGTAAATCTAATTAGCGCATGATATTTAACAATACCTTAATGAATCGGACAGGAAATAAATATATGTTGTTTAAATAAATGTTAAAAATTAAAAGCTTTAACATTGCATCGATATGGCTGATTTATTCACAGATAAAATGAGCTATACCTATATACATGCATGACATAGTTCGTCAACGTACGCAAATACCGTTCCTAATAGATGAAGAAAGATTATTTGCCAGTTGGAAGTCAAATGTTGGCCAATTTTGGCAAACATACCCCTATTCAAAACTCAAACACTGGTGACACTGAGTTTTACACTGTGTCTGTGTTTGAACACTTATGATGATTTTGCTGGTTGAAATACGACACTGTGTCACACGGTGTGTTGTTGGAAAACGGTAGCAAGGCTAAAGTTATGGATAGTGCAGGCTTCAATCGAGCGTACGCTGTGCAGATAAGTGCTTGTCTGTGTAATGTACAGTCGGGCAAAAAACTGGAAGCGAGGAAATTGAATTTTCTTTTTGTAGAGTAACTGGTTTTGTCTTGGATTAAGTTCTGATGGGTTTGAATGGGAAAATGTGTTGTTTTCTTTTGGTTTTTACTTAGTTTTTTCTTCTGCACGATTGACAGCTACATTGGAAACGTATTCATGTGACATAGAGTAATGAGATTAGATTATTATTACATAAATATTTAATTCATTTTTCGGCACTTCGTCATAAGATTTTATTAAAATTGATTTATAACCATGCCTAAAATGAAGTGATGAATGTAACAAATAGACCTTATCCTTTTTTAAACTATTAAAATCTTTTTAAACTATAAATAATAAGAAAGTGAAGTAACAAGCTCGTTATCGGTTCAAACCAAATTTAGCCCATCACTAAATTTTACCCTATCTTTAGGGTTTTAGAAGTATAAACACCACACTATAAAATTTACCAAAATATAAATTTGCACGAAAAAATAATATTTAAAACAAATTTAATTTTCCATAAATTAGCGACTTTAAAATAAGTCGCTAATTTATGGAAAATTTAAAAATTAACGTAACTTTAAATAAAATAATAGATACAGAAAGTTGTGGTATTTTTTATGGAAAATGTTTGTAGTTTATTTTATTTAAAGTTACGTTAATTTTTACATAAATTAGCGACTTTAAAATAAGTCGCTAATTTTCCATAAATTAGCGACTTATTTTAAAGTAGCTAATTTTCCATAAATTAGCGACTTATTTTAAAGTCGCTAATTTATGGAAAATTAACGTAACTTTAAATAAAATAAACTACAAACATTTTCCATAAAAAATACCACAACTTTCTGTTTAACTCTCCAACTGTGCATTCACTATGTCTCCACCAGTACATAAACCCAGCTTAGTATCCGTTTGCTTACTATATTTGCGCCGAAGCTTAGCATAGGTTATGCTCCGGTATTTGCCTGCAGGCATTACGCAGTCAAAGGGTTGATTTGAGACGGTATTAATGGTCAGCAACTAAGCTGATTATGTTGCTTAATTTGTGGGTTTGTTTGATGTTTATTAATGAGGAGTTATAGGAATGACGATTGATTATTGAATGCATGCCAATATAGTTTATGGTTGCCTCAAGTTTTTATGATGTACTTGTATTTTCTCTGGTCTAAATGTTACTTTGCAAACTTGACATAAAAACTAAATTTTGTTTGCAGTCATATTAATTTACTAACATTGATGCGTTTGCTTCCTACGGGAATAAAAAAATCGAATTTTGCAAACAATGCAAACTTTGTTCGATACAATAAAAAAATGGTAGTAAAATAATTATTAAATTCTACAGGATATGAATCCGTTAACACGTTGAAGTCGGGCAAATATAGTCAATTTCCCTATTATAATAAATTTGTACATAATTTTTTTCAAATGACTCCATTCCACCTGACATTAAGTGGAAATAGAGTCCAAAAGCAAGGCCAGACAATACTGGCTGTCTTTACCTTGCTCTCCTGCAAGGTCTTTCTTGACGCCTCTTTTGAAAGACCCCATGTCGTTCAAGTTCCATTTTTTGGAGGTGCGGCAAAAAAATGAGTCTCTGAATTTCTTTGTTCGGTATGAAATTATATCCACAGTCAGATGATGACATGGAAGGGCAGCACGCGTAATAGATTTAGGAAGGGAGAAGGAGGAATTAAATGAAAAAGTTCCTCGGAGCACTCGCCGTGGTAATGTCTATAGAAGTTTATTATATGCTTAAGTATTACACGAGTTTTTATTGCCTGTTCTTTTCTCGGGTTTTACCTATTGTTTGCGAACAGGCTTGGCAATACTACACTTGTAAAAAGTCGATTCTACATTTACCAGTAAATGTAGAATCGACTTTTTACAAGTGTAGTATTTTGCTTCCTAAGTGAATAAATCATTTTTATTATTATATTATTATGTATGTCGTTTCCATATCACGGGACTATGGAGTCCCGGTCATTTGGGAGGCGTGCGTGGGGCCGAAGCCAACACGTAGAGGCCCGTTAGACACTTTAATCTAAAGGCTATGTGACACAAACCGGCGAATATCGTTGTATACACTATATAAATGTACCCAACGACATTCCCCGGTTAGTTTAAAAACTATTGTCATTATTATTATATTATTATTATTGTTATTATTATTAGCAATTGAAACTTTAAAAGACTGATTATATATTACGTAATATAATCTACACTGTCATAAGTCCACTGTATGACATGTACTATGTAGTACTTAGATATAATTGTTTGTATAATCTGTGCAGTGCTGTGATGCTACGCACGTAATCTGTGCTGCAGTCGTGTGGTCACGCCTCTTCATATACAGCGTGGGTTCAATATTGGAAAGCTTTATTTAAATTCTCCACTAGCTGTTTTTTATTTATTTATTTACAAATTCCAATTAAAAGATTTCGAATTTGTAAATCGTAAATGGTTCCACCATTATAGTCCATCCCAAGGTTCTCTGGAAGATATCGTGGAACGCGGTAAAACCCCCTTTCGTACCACTAGCCTTAAGTGCCTGTGTTATTTGTCATTGTCCTTTAATTAATATAGGTACAATAAACTGTATCTATCTATCTATCTAACAAGTCTATTCAACGGGAACCAAACCTTTTTACAGGATAATAGTCATACCTATTATCCTGTAAAAAGGTTTGGTTCCAGATGCTATTCCAGACTATAAACTTTCTCTGTGCTAAAATTCATCAAGATCCGTTAAGAAGATGTAGACTGTTTTAGCATGATTAAGAAATGCACAATCTTACAGACTTTCTTCTCTTTGCAGTGTACGAATTTAAGAAAAAAAAGTGCCAAATTTCCTTTACGAATGCGTTAGTTTAAAGGTACATAAAACAACATGAAATAGTCTTTAGTGATTTTGGTTACAAATTGTATAAATATAAGACTCTACATTTAAATTTCTACTACAAGTAAGCTTGCAATGCAGTAAGTATAGAACCAGTAAAAGTTTTTTGGCAACTTCTTCTCATGAGAGCTACCAACACTTATCTACCATTGAAATTCGTGTCCTTTCCAAAATTAACGCTTTCAAATTTTATCATTGATTTGGTTTCTGAAACAAGATATTTGAATTTGAGTTCATTAATAAAAAAACACTTTTGGCATCAGCCTGTACATGTAAGTTAAATCAAGAGCGTAGGCTTGTCATTTATCATAGTTCAGATTAACTGTAACGCACTTGTGCCACTTATCAACTGTTCTCTTTGTTGTTTCTATTTGACCACTACTACGTTTCATTTAAAGCGTAGTTTTTTTATACAAATAACGTAGCAAACAAACCTACAACCTATTTACTACAATACTAGGTACTATATAAATACTAGCTGTCCCGCGCAACTTCGTCTGCGTAAATTTTACCCGTTTTTGAAACATTTCTCATTGCTGCTCCGCTTCTATTAATCATAGCGCGATATTATATAGCCTTCCTCAATAATTGGGCTATCTAACATTGAAAGATTTTTTCAATTCGGTAGTTCCTGAGATTGATACAAACAAACGAACTGTTCAGCTTTATAATATTAGAATAGATTACTAAGTCACTATATTATAATAATTTACCAACTATTCACCACGGTTCACTCACATAACATATTTGCTTGTTATTGCGACAAAGTGTAGCCAAAACCTCATCATACCAATTTCATCAAAATTGGGTCAGTATATTTGAAGATTACCAATAATAAACAAATGATTCCTCTTTGGAAACACATCAAGTTGACCTGTAATTTCAATTTGACAAGTTTCTTTTGGTATAAAAGTGCACAATACCATAGTGCATTGTGTAAATCTATACCAATATTATAAATGACAAAATTTGTTATTCAATCACGCCAAACGGGTAAACGGATCTGGACGAAATATGGAACAAAGAATTCTGGAATAGCACATGGGCTACTTTTTATCACAGTAAAATATTCTATGCTTCTTAAAAATTTTCACGCGATCTTGTTAAAACTTGTATATAGACACTCTTGTGTTTTCCTTTAAGTTAGATTTATTTATTATCAATGTTGTAATTCTATATACTTAAGTACTTTGTATATATTTGTAATTTTAATTTCACAAGTTTCTATTAGTACAAAAGTGCACAATACCATAGTGTAATACGTAAACATAATAGGGATAATGACTGTCAAGTCAAATCAGTCTCTTTTTATGAAATGTCAAAACTACAAGCTCTATACAAATGCGTATGGAATAACAACATATGACGTCATATGTTGTTATTGTCAAATCATTACTATTTTCATGCTTTTTAATTCAAAAACATGTTAAATTTTGAAAAACCACTTATTTTCGAAGCATTTTAAAACCTTCTATTGTCTAATTGTCTAAAATAATATTTTTTTATAGTAGTCAACTACCCAATAATATTTTGAGAACTTATTTAATTTCTTATATAGACACTATTGTGCTTTCCTTTATGTTAGATGCATGAAAGAGTTTAGTTGGTAAGCCTTTATATAAAGAAATAAATAAAAATAGAAAAGAATAAAGTCCAGACCAAGAAATCGAACCTGAGACTTTTGATCACTGACCTCTAGTACCTACGCTATCCCGTACAAAGTGACAGCAATTTCAAATGCCGAATCGTATGACCCTATTGTGACCTTAATTAAAAAAAAACACTTAAGTCAAATAGCCGTTCTTCTTCTGCTTTAAATTTATGGCAATCTAGCCGTTTTAACGGCTAATTTCTGTTAGTGTCAAGTATAAAGAAAAGAATGATGAATGAGTAAAAGAATGTACACATTAGTTTCACAAATTAACACGTATTCAATTCATTTTATACAAGTTAAACTCGTTAAACTCGGAGCTGTAAAAATAATGGCTAGTAAGTTTGCCGCCATTTTTACAACTGAAATAGCCGTTGCTGTTATCTTTGTTAAAAAAATTAAAAATATTATTAGTTTTTATCATTTATTGTTTATTGTTAATTATTAAATTTTTGATTGCTACACAAGTATAGATTTCTATTTGATTTTATCAAATGACCGTCCAAATGTCAAAATCAAATGGATCAAAATGAATGAATGCAGGAATGAATGAAATGTTGATGGCGGTAGTCCGTCCAGCGTACTAAGTACTGCAGAGGTCAGTGATTCTGGTCAACAATTTAGAATACAGCAGTCACTTGAACTGTGCCAAAACTATCTAACTTCATATAGGTCTTACCTTTTGAGCCGGTTGATCCAGTCAATGGACACTCAAACACGTTAACCGTTCAATGCATAAGGTTTTGAAAACCATAATTATTTTGACAAAAATAATGAAAATATAAATGCAATAATTATTTGAATATAACGAGGGTATGGTCTGACGCCCAAGCGTGGAGACGAGGGGTCAAACAGAATACGAATTTAGTTTTTTTAAAGCGTAAGCAAGGGTCGATGAAGTCCCTGATCTGTAATAGGTAATAGATGGTTTACATGTGACGATGAAGTAGGATTGAATGGGAAACATATGAATGATTTATTTTTTAAATTAGGTCATGGTACTGGTTCTTGGATTTGCTTTAGCTCTCTGTATGATATGAAATTGGATTCTTTCACAAATTCAATGTAAAAAATGTAGGTACAAGGCAAGGCAATTCGATCGAAACGGCGGGTAAATAAAAGGTTCGTACCTTTAAATAATTCACGCGATTAAGTCTAAAATATATGTAATAATGTTGGCGATTCTTCAATTTTGTTTTGTTTTTACGTAAGTATATCGCAGTTAAGTGTGCCGATTAAAACATCTAGCAAAAAATGCTGGAGACTTAATATGAAAAGATAAGTATTGTTGAGACTCCATGTAAACCCACATTATTAAAGAACATAAAAAGTCCCAAATAATTTTCGATTTCGCGGTTACCATTTTCCCCCAAACTGTCTATTTTTAGTGTTTTTTTGGCAAACAGGGTTTGAACCCGTAAATGCTGGGTGCGTTTTTATTTCCTCTTTTTGATCTATGGGTAAGTTTGTCATTAAATGTCAAAGTATTTTATGTTTTTATTGATTGGAATTGTTAAAGTGATCGTGGGAATCCCTTTATCATTATTTCTGTTTTTATTATCATTTTTGAATTGTAATGATGACGTTGACTTTTTTATTGGTTTGTTGTTTTTTTGTAACGAAATTTGTAATAATGGAAGTAAATAAAAATCTATAACATGATATTTTTCACTTTTTCTTTTCTCAGAGGATTTCTTTCGAAGGATATTATAATGTACATATAAGGATGTAACATTAATTTTGTTTTTGTTCTGTTTTTGGTCATATGTTTTATATTTTAGGTAGATTTAAACAGTTATGTATATCGTTTATATTATCAAAACAATAAAACAACAATTAATTTAGCTAATAAATTTAACTAGCTGCCTGCCCCGGCTTCACACGGGTGTCATGTCGT
The DNA here is from genome assembly GCA_945859575.2 of Herminia tarsipennalis. NCBI lineage: Eukaryota > Metazoa > Arthropoda > Insecta > Lepidoptera > Erebidae > Herminia > Herminia tarsipennalis. The sequence continues at coordinate 4,113,782 of OX243852.2, read as the reverse complement.
AGTTTTTTAACACCTTGAGTTACATTATTGCAATTTTCGTAGGGATCTCTATTTTTTTTGACAACGAAATATATCCTATGATACTCCTCGTTAATATAGCTTTCTAATGGTAAATAAAACAATTTTATTTGCGGTTGGTAAACTAACTACGGCCTATGTTGTTGTATAGGGATAATAAAATTTTCCAACGGCAAAATTTAGTTTGTATATTTAACACCTGTTTTTTTCACTAAAGTACCACTTTACAAAGTTGACGTATACATAAAGTTGGGCGTCTCGTCGAAACGAAGCTACCATGCCAATTCCAGCTTGATATGTATCATTTTATAATTTGTTCTAGGGAACCCGTACTATAACATCTTAATTATCCAAACAAATTATCTCATTGTCTTACTTCGTAACTATAACCCTCCAATGCCCGCACATATTCACTTTAACACAATGGTAACGCAAAATAGCACAATAGGGCTAATAGTCGACTACGGGAGAGGTTCAACGCAACTCATTCAGTAAACAATTACCAACTTAATAGAATAAATAGCGTAATCAAGGCACTTCTGTCCGGATTGCGAGTGGGCTTGTAAACGGTTTACGCTTGATTTGGGTGAGCGTTTTAATATATTTCAAGACGTAAATGTAACATCATTTTTAACCTGTAAATCGTAACTCATGTAGCTAAAACATATTTATCTATACTAATATTATAAAGAGTTGACATTTGTATTTTTGTGTGTAACGAATAAACTAATAAACCGATTTCAAAAATTATTTTACCATTGGAAAGCTACATTATCGGGGAGTAACATTGACTATAGTTTATTGTCAAAAAATTAGAGATTCCTACGAAAATTGCAATAATGTAACTTAAGGTATAAAAACTTACAATATAATACCTTTGCGAAATCAGGGCAGGCAGATAGTAGTTAATAAAAATATGCAAAACATTGATCTTACTTTTGCAAATAAAAACAAAAAATATAGTTATGAAGTGGCACATTTTTTATTTTTTTATTTCGAAACGAAATTAACGTACTAGACGTGAATTTCGTTTAACTTAATAATTATGAACGTTTTTTCTTCATTGCAATTAGAAATACGTTAGTTAAACATATTGTATAAAAACAACACCAAAAACTCATTAAAAATCATATCGAATTTTACATTTATACTGGCTACTGGTTAATACTAGGTATACTAAAGCCGATTTAGATGTGTAATGTTTAATAACAAAGTTGCTTAGCAACCATTGACATAAGTATTACATTTTGAATGGTTGCTTAACAACTTTGGTACTAAAAATTTCACATTCATTTCAGTCTAATTACACTTACTAATTTGTTTGTCTTGTTACTTCTAAACAATGCACCTTCTTGGAACGTATGACAGTTAACCCTACAACGTCGACGCACTCACGGTAACTCAATAGAGATGCGGAACACACCTTTTGTCCCCGTTATTTGGATGTTAATGCGTTAATTATCAGTTTTGCATTCAAATTACCTTCTGAATACAGAGGTTATGAATATTGTGATTTTGTGTAGCGCGAATTGATTAAATGCTTGTTTGGTGATTGGTGATGACAGCTAATTGACGTGTTTGTATTGAAATGTGATAATATTGTAGGTGAATAATTAGATCCCTGTTTTGTACCAAACTCATGATGAGCAACGTCGAAATAATATACACAGCTTTTTCGAAACGTATTAAAAGAAAAAATGGTTTCGGCAGGATTCAAATCTACGTTCATAGGTACCTATGAACGTAGATTTGAATCCATCCAATCTATGAACGTATATTTTTCTACGCCGTTAACCAACTGCGGTACCAAGACCACGTCGAATTTATTCATCACTAGCTTTCGCTCGCGGCTCCGCCCGCGTGGATGTCGGTTATCGCGATAAAAACTATCCTATGTCCTTCCCCGGGACTCCGGGAATATCTCCATATAAATCGGTTTAACTGTTTGAGCGCAAAAGCGTAACAGACGGAGTTACTTTCACATTTATAATATTAGTATGGATATGTTAACATGTCTAAAGCACTACTCGCGTCAACTTGCATTATGATTGCGGATTCGGTTCATATTCAAGCGAATTTTTCCGTTAGTTTATAAGTATTAGCAATTAAAATTACAAAAAGTACTTATTGGAAGGTTAAAACATTGAATTATAAAAAGAAAGAAAGTAAGTATGCACAACTAGTTGTGCCATCCCAGAATGTGTTCCTAATGACACAACTATGCACAATAGTAATAGTTGTAAAAATGGCGGCAAATATTTTTAAAATTGTTGTGTCCTTTTTATTAAACTGAAAAAAGTATCAATATTTTAGAATGTAGGATTGAACACAGCCCAACCAATTTTAATCACTGCCTGAATATAAAATACTAAGTGCCTGTTTTTAGCCAAGTATTGACAAATAAGCGGTCTAAATATTGCGTGAGCTTATTAGAACGATGGAAAGAAAAACGGTACTAACCGCTTTAGCCAGGCGCGTTACTCTTATATCCGTTTGACACGCATGTCAAGATATAAGTGATCTCTGCACGCTACGTTTAGACTCAACAAATAAAGTAAATAAAAAAATGAACTACCAACCCTTGACATTCACTTACAATGTAAGTCAAAATACTTAACACAATTGACACTTTCTTCGAATTATCAACGCTTTAATTCGCATTGTGATCCCAATTATGACCTACTTCATCTTAAAATGTCAATTCCCATTACTAAAAAAATAAACAAAAGTGTAGTCTTTATGAAAGATAGAATAAGGCGCAATATCGTTTCAAATAATTCAAAATAAAAAAATACTGGGTCATTTTTTGCACATGCAGCATTTACCGGTTAACCGTGTCAAAATCAAGGGTTGTATAAAGGGGCAAGTTCAAATAGAATGACAAACATTTTTTTAAAACCCCTCGTTCCGTTACATAATAAAAGAAAAAAAAACACAAAACGCCGTTTACAAATTTTTATGTTCTAAATTTAAAACTTTATTATTTAATACACTGTGGAGGTTTTAAAAGGGTACGTTCTAAAAGATATTCATTAGTAGTAATAAAAAGGTAATGTCCCATTGTGATCGATCGATGAATTTTTAAGATGATTTTGCGATTTTTTTACGATCGGATATTGAACGGTTTACGATGGCATTTAAGCGATAATGCGTGAGAACAGTTGTTGAATTCAGCTGTATGCATATTATTATACTTAGGCAATGACGTCATGGTTCAAAATTAATTCCCTGTAATATTACGATATGGTAGTGACTCAATGGTGATAGAGCAAATTGAGACAATAGCAAGGTTAAGCAGTTGCTAAATCTGACAATGATACAGTTGTATCATTTTCAGAGTTACCAGATAGTTGACCGCTTTCGCTTAAACCGTCAGTCTTGCGCCTAAGTTCTCTCCGATCTTGTTCGATATATATACCACTAGCTGTCCCGCGCAACTTCGTATGCGTAAATTTTCCCCGTTTTTGCAACATTTTTCGTCGCTGCTCCGCTCCTATTAGTCGTAGCGCGATGTTAAATAGCCTATAGCCTTTCTCGATAAATGGGCTATCCAACAAAAAAAGAATTATTAAAATCGGTCTAGTACTTTTTGAGTTTATTCGCTACATACAAAAATACAAAAATACAAATCTTTCCTCTTTACAATATTATATTGTGTAGATGTAGAAGTGTAGATAAAACTATGTGACTGCGTGCATTGCATACATTTGTAAACTATATTGTATGAAAACTTATTTAAGGAATATTTAGTCGGCGTGAAACGAAAAACTAAGTTTTAAACTTTATTTAAAAAAGAAATAAAGAAAAAACATTTATTGCCAATGATGCAGTAGTGATTATTTTATGTGCGTATATTAGAAATTTTATTTTTGCACAACGAGGTTTCAACTCAGTATGAAGTTATATTGTAACATAAGCCACAACACAGCCCAGTAGTTGATTATTATTATTATTATTTTTAGTATCTTAAATGTACTGTAATCACACAGCTACTTTATAATGTTGGTTATTGCTTGCGTGATTTTCATGGTGTAATTGTTGCAGCACCTTACTGGCTTTACTGTATATACAAGGTTATTTTTGGTATAGTGACACCCCAACAAGATTTTTACTTCAAGAAATCACATAAAAAAAAAGAAAATAAAAATTTTGAAAACTTGCAGAGTTATGATATAGAGCCATTCAAGTTGTCTTGTGTTCTTCGCGCTATCGTGCTCATTGCGTTCCGTAGTACCCACTAAACCATGGTTATTATTAAAAAATAAGTGATGTTCACATTTCACATCACATTGTGAATAGGATTTGGACTGTTACAATGATTAATTAATTAATTAATGATTGATTCATTAATTAATTGAAAAATATAACATGGTTCAAAAACTACCCCAATGAATTGTGTTACTGATTCTGAGCAAACAACTTTTAAGTTTGCACTTTACCAATAATAATATTGTATACAAATATATTGTAATAAATGCCATTTAAAAAAAGTGGCCAGGACTTTTTATTGTCAAGTTCTTTTCTCACGGCCTTACTCTTGCGAACTTGGCATTAAATGTAGAATAATTCTATTCCAAATTTTCTCGGACGTTCATAAGCGTTACATTTGTAACCTAAATGAATAAAGTATTTTGAGTTTGACTTTAACAATTTCACAATAGTAGCATTTTTCTACTATTGTGAAACTGTCAAAGTCAAGACAAGCATATCCTGTAAGTAGTTCCACAAAGGAATCAAGTCACAACACTGGTAACAAAAGGACAGCATTTAGGCGATAAAAATCAACATATTAGCATAGAATTACACGTTCTAATATCCCTTAATAAGTCTATAGCAACCCGCAGCCATCAAAAACAATTTAACCGCACATTTAACACTATAATAACTGGTTTGATCATACAAACTGACATAACTGAACATCAAGTAGGAGTTTATCTACTTATTCAATGGCACGATTTGTTTTTAACTAATTTATGGCGGTTAGGCACGGAAGTGACGCCCATGTTTTTGGGGATTAGAGATCTATTAGCTATGGTGTTCTGGAAGTGACTGTCTGTGTATGTCATGCTGTAAGACTGTGCAAAAGTAATAAAATAAAAAAAAACATTTTACTTATTTATTTATCTTTATAGCACTTAATTTTGTATAGAGAATTATAACTAAATATTTGTTAATTTTATTTATGATTCTCAATAAATAAAAATCATAATTTGCATTTTTTTATTTCGAGCTTTTGAATAGCACACTTTTTTTTCGTATTTTTTTTTTAATTTGGTATTTCGGTTAAACAGTGAATTAGATTTTACCGTATATCAATTATCTATATACTTACCGCATAATAAAATTAACAAATTTTGTATAATTGTTGCTGGAAAGTAATTGAATTTCTTTCTAATTATAAGTAAAATATATAATTTGCCTTTTTAATATTAGGAGACCAACAATATCAATAATTTTAATAGTACAACATAACTAAAAGTTGCATTGTTATGTTATATCTAGAATCACTAAATCTACGTCTCGAGATAGGGGTCACTTAAAATCTTGGTGGAAAAAATGAGATTTTAACTACGGGTATTACATGTAAATTAATTAATGACCTCTCTAAGTTCGAACTAATGTGGTGATTAATTGTTTTATGTTGTAGTTGCTTTTTACTTTACTCCTTAAAATGATTCAGAATTCGGTTTTTTATTTGAAACATTGAACATTTTTTAACAAGTTTTTTATTTGAAACATTGACATTATAATATCATATGAAACAGTCATGCAAGCAAGCAAATAGTCAGCAGAATGCCGAAGGTAGATGACCAATCAATCAGCCTGTATCGGTGCACTGCTGGACATAGGCCTCTCCTAACATAGGCCACAACATTCGGTCCTCCGCCTTCTACATCCACGTCCACCTGGCTGGGTTTCGTCCTACCTTACGATTACCGAGTCACGGTCTTCACTCTAGGACTGAAATGTAGCTTTATTATTATATGTATATGCTTTATTTAAGTATTTTTGTACGTTTGTTCAGAAATACTAAAATTCTGAAAACATTACACTATTTTTTCTGTCAGTCCTGTTAAAACATGGTAGTAATAGTCCTGTTAAAATAACGTACGAAAATCCTTAAATCCTGAAAACATTATTATATTATTGAGTTTATTTATTTTATATTTGGAAAGACAATAGGATCCTAATAGATCCGTTACGATAAACTTAAATAAAAAAAAGTGAACGATATTGACAAGTCATTGACGATTGACTGGTATAGTGTGTTGTTACCTTAACCTAAAATTAAAATGCTCGTGAATTTATTTAATAAAATATGAAATCACTTTATTTTGGAAAAAAAAATTTAGTTGTTTTATTTGAGTTGCAAAAGAAAATTACGGTAAATAAGTTTCTAATTATTTTAAGGCTTAATGTTCCAATCGATCGAAGGGCCAAGCCGGCACTACATTACCAGATACCTACAGACACACAGATACAAGTCTCATACTCTATAATACCCCTTTGTTATTCGGTATAAATACAACACAAAATAAATGGATTGAAAACATAATTATATATCCTTAGTGGCATTAAAATGAGATAATGTTAAATTAAATCGTATCTAATTGTACTCGTTACTTGTTCCCGTAGATAATTGCGACGGTTGTGTTAAGTGCCAGTTATAGTATTTCACCTATATGGAACAAGTTAATGTGACACATCAAAATCCATTGACCTCAACTGACTGGTTACCCAGAACAAAGTGACAGTAATTTCAAATATCGAATCGACTAACTGTCATGTGAACTTTTTTCACACTTACGTGTAATGTTTTTTTTTTCCTCTTCCCTCCATATTATTCGGTAGAGATTATATACGAAAGTTTCAAGTATAATTTCTTTCTAGTTTTCTACTTTCAATCACAAAGTCTCGTTCTTGTCCAGTTATTACGTATTCAAGTATATTTTACACTGTTTTACACATTCAACACTTGACATTTACACAAAAAAATGGCAAATCGATAATTACAATGCCTTCAGCGTCTTAAATTAAAGCCGCTTTTACCTCTATACCAAGGTTTTTAGGTGAAGTTTTACTCTTTAAAGTGTGCGGTGTGAGGCATAAGGCGAATTACATACGAAGAAATTCAATATACACTGCAGATTGGTTCCCGAAGCGTTCATAAAATTCTACACGAGCACCTTCAATTCACCGAAGCACAACATCACCAAAGCTCAGAAGCAGGCCCATGTGGAGTGGTGCCGTGATATGATTCAAAAATTTAAAGCAGGCTCGTCTCGGCGCGTTTACGACATTGTGACAGGTGACGAAACCTGGATTTATGAATACGATCCAGAAACAAAGCATCAGTCGACAGTTTGGCTGTTTCAAAACAAATCAACGCCTACGAAAGTGAAGCGATTGAGAAGCGCAGGGAAAATTTTGACCGCTAGTTTCAATTCCAAAACACTAAAGCAACGTCAACGCCGTATGGTATACCATAGTTTTGTGGTGTGCTTATTGCAGACAAAATTTCTGGCAACAAGCGACCGAAGACCGGGCTCCGCGGGGTATTGATTCACCATGACAACACGCCCACGCACTTAAAGCTCAAAACTTCTGGGGGGAGGCGAGGGACTTCTTGGACACCACACCGGTCAGTGTCTTGGACCACGTTCCTTACAGCCGTGATCTGGCACCGTGTGACTTCTTTTTATTCCATGAAATAAAAAAAAAACAGCAGAAAGGGATACAGTTTCCATCGCCAGAAGAAGCGCTAGCAGCGTTCGAGAAGGCTGTGGAAGAGGTGATTTAGAGGAATATTATATCCATAGAAGTTTGTTTTTTAGTTTCTCAAAACTTTCTGAGTGTCCCACGTACGCTTACTGAAGGAATGCGTAACCTACAGGGTCCTTATTCACATTCGCTCGAACTGGCGCATGCGCGATGCGCTCAAAGATGTCCGTCGCGCATGCGCGTTGATGCAATTAAGCGCAGCTCTCTATTTACCATTATGACGGAAGATTTTGACAGTTCGCGCCTTCTTGCCGCGAAAATGAAATAAAAATGTGTGGCACTCGGGGACTGCCGCGGTAAAGGTATTGCATAGCATTTTTATCAAATTAAACAATTAAAAAAAAAAAAATTCATTATTACAAAAAAAGGAAACAATATTTTTAATTTTTTTTTTCTTTAAAGCTTTTTTTTTTTTAATTTTAGAAAAAGTAATTAAAAGTTCTGCTATTCATCGATAGATGGCAAAACTAAAAAGTATCACCGCTGTGCCCGTCGGAGTGGGGAGCGTGAGGTTTTTTCGTTACGGAATTTCTGGATTCGGTCCCCGCGCTCAAGGCCCGCGATAGAAGCTATGCAATAGCTTAAAAAAAACGTGATAAGGACCCAATATAAATCAATGCTTAAATTTAACTTTATGAGAGGGTATTCTCCTTAACATTATATGCAATACTTTTCATCGCAGCATCGTTGCGAGCTTTTGTAAAGGATAGTGTAATGACAGAAAATTGTTTGAGCCGGATCTTTTGTGAGCCAACTATTCCAATCAAGGAGTACGTCCTATGGAATTGAAAAAAAAAACTGCCGTAATATGGGGTATATTGTCAGTTCTTAGAATACGAGAGCTGTTCTACTTAACTTTGTTTGTTTGCGAGAAACGTTTTGTAATTAGGGTTAAGTAGGTATGTAGGTATAAGTATTTTGTTAGTAAGAACGGAATTTTATGAACTTTGGACTCATAGATGCAATTCTGTCAATGGCGCAGTAGATCTATATTAATATTATTAAGCTGACGAGTTTGTTTGTTTAAACGCAATAATCTCAGGAACTACGGGTCCAAATTAAAAAAAATATTTTACTGCTAGATAACCCATTTATCGAGAAAGGCTATAGGCTATATAACATCACGCTACGACCAATAGGAGCGGAGCATCAATGAAAAATGTTGCAAAAACGGGGTAAATTAACGCATACAAAGTTGCGCGGGTCAGTTAGTCATATAATGTAGGTAAACTACAGTCATACACACTTCTGTATACACGACTCTATTGTAAGAGGTTGTGGGTTTGATTGTTACATGGAACATAGTTTTGATAGGTCCTTAAAAATATATGTCTATTTTTTAGTCCCCTTGGACATAGGGTTTCTACCCCCAAGCGAAAATTGTCTTATTACAAAAGTAAGGAAAAATGCATTGAAATGTTCCATTTTGACTAACCTGTTGGTCTAGTGGTTAGTGACACTGACTGCTAAGCCGGAGGTCGTAGCTTCGATCCCCATCTAGGATAAAACTTTGTGTGATGAGCACAATTGTTTATTCTGTGTCTGGGTGTAATATCTATAATATGTATGTATTTTTAAATATATATGTATGTTTATAAGTTGTATGGTTTCCATAATACAAGCTCTGCTTAGTTTGGGATCAGGTGACGTTGTGTGAGTTATCGCACGATAATAATATTGTGATTGAAGTAATTTTTATAGGCATTTCTTGCCAATAACTTTACAAATACAATAAATGCATTTTTGAAAGATAGAAAAATTTTAAATCCAGACTCAGGAATCGAACCCGAGACTTCCGTAGCCAAACCGGGGCCAGAAGCTAACCACCTATTCGCGAGCAACAAGAGATAGAAAAAATCGAAACCTAATAACATAGTGCAGATAGGTGGTTCGCTTCTGGCCCCGGTTTGGCTACGGAAGTCTCGGGTTCGATTCCTGAGTCTGGATTTCAAATTTTTTTATGTTTCAAAAATGCATTTATTGTATTTGTAATATTGTGATTATTATTATTATATATTTATTAGTACCGACAGTACAAATTATCAAAATTATCAAGACCAGGCGAGGGTAGTTGAAAAACCCCGCGCCTCACGGAGACATCGCTAAGCTGCCATCAGTCGACCCGTGACCACGATCGGTGCAATTCGATCGAAACGTCGGGTAAATAAAAGGTTCGTACCTTTAAATAATTCACGCGATTAAGTCCCGAAATATAACTAATATTATATATTTATTCTTATTATTTTAAAAACATTCCAATTTAAAACTTTTTCTTGTTATAAAAAGCAAAAACTGTTCTTCATTATGACTATTCCGTTTAAGCTCATCGTAATACCTTCAGTACTTCAACAGCATAAATACCCCAAACACATACACATAGTAATAACACCTTTCCAGAAATCAATTCAAAGATATGCAAAAAGGAAATACATAACATGCAATAATAGTCATTACTTCATCAACTTTATGGTTTAATTTCCTGAAAGCACACATTACATTTGTCTGCGAGACTGTGATACGTGACATTGGCTTTTTATGGTGTCAGCAGAGCTATAAAAGTTATTCTATTACATGTAGCCAATGTGTTAAGTTTGATTAAATTATGCTTATTATAGTACTCGCTACACTGTCACTGTCTCAAGTACCTACATTTTGGGGGAATTTGAATGATTGAACTCGTAAATGAGTATGTGAAGACTACTAAGTTCTTTATGTCAAATAGAATTGAGTGGCACTTGTCAAACTGTAGTGTGTTGCGATTCCTGAATGGTAAACCACTTTGTGTTCATGAATAGTTTTGAGAGTGATTTGTATGTAAGGTTCTGAAAATATAATAAATAAGGGTTTGTAAATTAAATTGAAACGTAATTTTATGTTTTATTAAGTCTAAAATTGTGTTTTAATTTAATAGGTAGGTAAATATATGAAGTCTTGATTATTTTCTATGATTAATCAATACTAATAATATAAAGCTGAAGAGTTTGTTCGTTTGTTTGAACGCGGTAATCTCAGAAACTACTGGTCCGAATTGAAAAATTACTTTACTGTTGGGTAGCCTATTTATCGAAGAAGGCTAAAGGCTATACAACATCACGCTACAACCAAAAGGAGCGGAGCATGAGCAATGAGATATGTATGCAAAACCGGGGAACATATTTTATGCAGACAAAGTTGAAGTTGCGCGGGACAGCTAGTATAATATATAGGGTTTTGTATTAAATTAAATCGTAATTTTATGTTTTATGAAGCCTAAAATTGTGTTTTAATTTAATAGGTAAGTAAAATAAAAATTCATAAGACTAGATAATAAAAAATTAAGTCTCGATTATTTTTTTAACATTAATTATAATATAAAAATAAGTGATTTGACTAGAAAAAATAGTGACGTCATTGTCCGTTATTTATATGACAGCTCCTATAAAATCTGCGTTTTGACATTTCTTTTGTTTTTAATTTTTGTTTTGATTAGTTAGAAACTAGTCTTTTATGAATATGTATAGGGTATGTTCCGATATGCACTGGAGCACTGTAAGGTGTGACGTGAATGTAGTATATTGCGAAGACGTTCCTTTATAGTTAGCTATACTGGTTACTGTTTAAAACGGAACGCAGTCCAGTGTACTGTCATCCACGTTTAAATAAATAAAATTGTATAACATATATGATCAATAAGAAAACATATTACTACAATTAAAAATTATTTTTGAATGTAGTTAGGTATATTTTAGGTAATTGATTTAAAAACATAATGTCCGATTCAATGTAATTAATTTAAATTTGTGGTCGCTGTTGATCACGTGATCAAAGTAATGACAGCACTTTACCTCGAAAACGCCAGTGCTTACAGTACAAAAATGGCGACGATTTATTACGTCGAGTATTTCTCTAGGATACAACGGCAGTATACTGTCAGTCATAGTCATAACGGAATGAATTTCTCCCCAGTAAGACTGAACAGGCTTACCGTGTATATCGGAACATACCCATAATATCATAATCTACAACTAGCTGTGCCCCGCGGTGTTACCCGCGGTTTATTAGCCTATGTGTTAATCCAGGGTGTCAGCTAACTTCATACCAAATTTTATTAAAATCGCTCCAGCCGTTTAGACGTGAAGAAGTAACAAACATACACACTCACATACTCACAAACTTTCGCCTTTATAATATTAGTGTGATTGTGATTCGTCAGACGTCGTCAGGACTTATCATTCTCCTTTATAAAAAAAATCTAGTTCAAATTTTGTTTTCCTTTAGAAACCTGCAAACTGAAATACTTTTTAAAGCAATATTTTATTACGGCAGAGGTTCACTTCCTCTGTCACAAATTTTATCATAATCATATAAGTAAATGAATCATTAAGTCTATGTGTCTCCTTCAAATGTCCACATTTGACGAAAATGGCCACGAATCCGCTTATCTTAATCCTAGCACTGAAGTAAGTGTGGCCATACAACTGACTGAAATATCAGACGTCCATTTTTAAGAATATTACGTTATGTTCATTAACAGGAACTGTGAAAAATTGATTCTCAATTTCTACTGCTTTTGTAGAGCATTAGGTTTTTTTTGGCAATTACCCTAAGATGTATAATAATTAGTGCTACTGGGGAGACCCGTGCCCGACATCACTTCGGTTGATATGGTGCTGATCGGTTACCTACTTAAAATGTACAAGATGATGCCGATTTCGCGAGAGCTCTAGCAAAACAAATAAATAGGTAGGTACTAGTCTTTTATTCGGTCTGAACACCATGCGTGAGTGCCGAAACAATATTTTGCGAAAATATTATTACGAGTATTAACAGTATTGTATGAGTCGGGTCAAAATCTATTAAACAAGCACACAAACAGGTAGACATAAAGTTCAACTTTATAATGATAATGTCAAGATTTAACACCATATTTATACCTGGGACAATTGAGTTTACCATCCAAATTTTTACTGCTAAATTTATTGCGACAATAACACAAATCAACTAACTTTTTAAAAAACCTTAAAAAAAGGTGGTTCTCTGTTTGACCCGTATGTATGTAAGAATGTATGTATGTAGGTATGTTCGCGATTTTCTCGAATGATGGTGATTCGATTTATATGAGTTTTCCATTATTCGACTTCATATTTTTCTGGGAAGGTTTTAGTATACCTATAACATGTTGTTCTAGCTATAAGCTAAAGCTAAACACCAGAGATATAGACTAAAACATTAGAGTGAGTCACCGAAATTTGCATTCAGTTATTTGCTCGATATTTTTTTCATTGAAGCGCCTCCGTCTTTATGTGAAGGCGGTCCATTTTTCTTTATAAAGTTAAACAATCGCTATTTTAATAGCCACACCCGTTACTTTTGCATTATTAAACCTTAGCTTTTAATGTATGTGGAAATTAATGAAGCAGGAAAAGTACTGAAGAGTGACTTTTGTATGAATATATTGTAGACCATTAGCTTAAAATGTTGGCTGTGTGTTATTTATTCAGGATTTGAGTGAGTCACCTAAGGTAACAGTGGTTAGAAATTCAATATTTTTGTTAGTCTGTTTATAGGTGGAAACAATGGAAATGGTTAACAATTTTGATATTGTATTATGGTGTTTTGTTTAGTATTTTTTGTGACATGATGTGCCGTTTTTACGTTTTCATTTCCAGGTATTTATCGTTTTGTATTTTCTCGTATTACTGGATGACATTTTGTTCTTAGTTTTGTTTGATGAAAATCCCTTTAGCTATTACGAAAATTTTTATTTTTTATCTTCTGTGTCAAGTGTTGACGTTTGGCGATAATTCTATATTTTCTTAATATATCTGGTACAGTCAGCTAAAGAGAATTATCACTCAATATTAGCAAACATATAAACTGACTCAGTACAAATATTTTCAATCTTAATTCTGATTAGGACAAGACAAGAAAGTATAAGCTCCGTGGCTCATATCATTAATTTGGAGATTTGATGGCTTAAAATATTGCTTTTGTAATGTTGCGTTCAGACGCGTGGCAAGCAGGCCGGCATGCAGCCCGACAGCGGGCAGTTCAAAAAAACTATTCACAAACAGCCGAGCAGCACTTTCACGCCTATTCACATACTCGGGCTCGTGTTCGCGTTCGTTGAATGTCGTTTTGAACGCGATCGTGTAAACCCACCATTAGGCTTAGTCTTATGCAGCTTATGATTATACGACAGGTTATTCAATATAAGTTTTAAGTTTTTTTTTTTTAATAATATAATTATAATAACTAGGCAAGTGTAGCGCTTCTGTTAAATAGACAATAAAGTATAACAGTCATTAAATTCATATTTTATAATGTAATTTCTTATTACAGTATCGGAAGTAATAAAAACCCTGTAAATTTAAACCTTCACCCTATTTCTCAATTTCAAGTTTCTTGTTTTATGACTATTAAATTGAACTCCAAAACGAATAGGAAATGAAGAGAAATGACAAACTTACATTTGCTGTTGGTAATCGAAAACCTTCCAACATTTGCTTTAAATATAAAAGTTTGAAAAATGAAAATGTAAATTGGTTTTGGTTAAGGGCTGTCGAAATAATAAAAATATGATTGGTAAATACGTTTTATTTGTAATAAAAGTCAAGGTGTAAAATTATGAAGTTGATTTATTTATTTTAGTTAATTAATGTTTTTAGTGACAAAGTTAACTTTCATACTCTAAGCAAATAGGATAACCACCGGCCAGGTACCCAGTCCAGCGTACTGGTATTGTAGTCCAGCGTACTGGGTCTACAATACGTCGTATGCTGGACTGGTTACCCCGTACAATATATTGATATTGATAGCCAAATATATTTTACAACATATTAATACTAAATATTAGTTACACTGTCAGTTTCGCGTACAATCAATATACAAAGTGATTTTTATGTCACTTTTTATCTTTTTTTTTTTATTGCCAATGGTTGGCAGACGAGCTAGCGGCCCACCTGATGGTAAGCGGTAACCGCCGCTCATGGACTACAGGAATGTCAGGGACAGACCCGAGCCGCTGCCTACCGTGAAGTTAAAACTCTCTTTAAACCTCGTTTGAAGAAAGTCGTAGCGCTCGGGAAACACCGCAGCAGGTAGTTCGTTCCAGAGTCCACACGTTCGTGGAAGAAAAGAACGCCGGAATCGATCCGTACAGGACCGTATTGTTTCCAGGTGGAATCTTGTGATGGGTAACAACCAATTGAGCAATTTCAGGGAGAAAAACTTTAATCTTCGTCTTCTTCGAAACTGGTGCACTCCATAGTTAATCTAACTCTATATTCCTGTGAACTTTTTTGACATATTATAAGATAAATGGCCGTTGTTGTTATCTTATTTATTTATTTAATTATGGTACTCCAACAACAAGTTTACATAAATTAGCCTTATGAACTAAAGTTATCTACTTACATACTAGCGTAAACCTTCGTTACACAAATATAGGTTTTTGAATATAATTTAATCGAATTACCGTCCAAATATCAAAAGCAAATGGGAGACTTGTTGTTGTTAGTGGTACCTGGTCCAACGTACTAGTAGTTCAGTGGTTTTATCAGATAATATTAACAATTCAAAGATAGGTCATCACTAACTAAAATGTCACACCGGCTCCACACGTTCCAACGTTGGCACCAATGCTATTTTCTTGATCTAAACGTTGGACGAGTGGCGTTGGGACCGACGTTGGGGCCAACGTCTGGTGCCGGTGTTATTCTTATGCCCTTGATGCCATATAAAGTACTTTTTGCTGTTCAATTTTGACCGAAAACGCTTTTATTTACGATATAGCAATGCAAGATTGAGCATCATAGTAGGTGAATATTGTTTATACCATAAATACAGTGTCGACTGCTAAAGTTTCACCACACCTTTTATTTACACACTAGCTTTCGCCCGCGGCTCCGCCCGCGTGGATGTCGGTTATCGCGATAAAAACTATCCTATGTCCTTCCCCGGGACTCAAACTATCTCCATACCAAATTTCATCAAAATCCGTTCAGCCGTTTAGGCGTGAAAGAGTAACAGACAGACAGACAGACAGACAGAGTTACTTTCGCATTTATAATATTAGTATGGATTCAAACAACCAATTAGAGTTCTAACATTATTCTGCTAACCTGTATTTACTGTATAGGGTACATAAGGAAGGTATATTTACTATCTAAAAACTGGGCAAGTGCATGAAGCAGCAAGCATGAGGAAGTGGGTTCTGTTGTTTTTGTTTCATACAACGTTTTAAAAGTATTTATCAATGGAATTTGTACAACAATTTTGTTACTTCTCTCTCGTTCTAATGTTACTCGTAAACTTGTAGAGCCTCCTTAGCTGTGATAGTTTTCCTTTTAATATCATTATATACTATAAATCTGAATTTTTCCACATCTCTAAAAATTTATCTAGCAGGGGGAGGGGGATATGATTTTAACAAAAATACCTTGGCTTAATATTTTACAAACGGTTACCTAAATCGAATAGTGATATTCAAAACCTCTTAATATTTTTAACCACCAAGACCAAAAGATCTATCCAACGATACCCCATACGATGGGGTAGGTGAGAAAAAAATCACATCCCCACTTTACGTGTAGGCAAAAAAAAAATGGGTGTAAAACAAATTGTGGTACCTCACCACAATTTTTTTGTCTGGGTTTTATTCTTTCACTATGTCTGTGTAACTAATATGTTAATCCATGCAAATTACAGCTTTCTAGTACAAAGCTTAGAGACTCTTAGCTAACCTGGACACAGACAGATGGACGGACGGGCTGACATGGCGAAACTATAACCGGGTTCCATTTTGCCATTTTGGCAACGGAAACCTAAAAATGTTAATATCCTATTTTGCTCTTTATACATTTCCCCTATTTACTGTTACTAAAATAAGCTCAACTTATACCACGCCATTTTCATTTACACCGCAACAATATTAGCACTTTTTTGTGCGGGTAGCTGACGTAGCAAGTAACGTTTTTATTTGCTCCCAAGTTAAATATTTAATAAATACACTATTAAAAGTATATAATAAGTTTAATGTACACCAGACATCATTAATACTTGGCACCTACCAGGCAGAGTGTTATCTCCAACAATTAAGTCGCACACTTGAAACAAACAAACACAAATAATGGAATCAATGCAGGAGTCTTTTGCCAGCTTAAGGACCATGTTTATTGACGGCATCACCAGCTTTGAGTCCAGATTAGAGAAGGTAACTAATGCACCGCATCTCACTCACAGTGATAACTTATTAGTGGACTTCAACACCTTCAAGACCTTCGCGTTGCAATCCCTTAATCTACTGCAACGCCAGATGGAGCAGCTAGCAAAGCAAATTGATGCTATTGAGATGCGTGGCCGTCGCAAAATACTACTTATTCACGGTGTAGCAGAGCACAAGACTGAGGACATAGTTGCAGTTATCACCAAAACTGTTAAACAACATCTTCATCTAGACACCTTCAATGTTTCTGACATAAAACGATGTCACAGGATGGGGCGGCCTTCAAGTGAACATAAACCAAGGCCCATATTAGTTAAGTTCCATAATATTGGATTGCGGGACAAGGTCTGGTTCTCGAAAGCAAAGCTGAAGGGCTCTGGTGTGACCTTGTCCGAGTTTTTGACGAAGCCGCGACATGATGCTTTTATGTCCGCACGAGAGAAGTACGGCATCAATAGGTGCTGGACGAGAGATGGTTGCGTCCATATTATCGGTCCCAATGGTGCACGTTACCGCATTGCCTCTCTTCAAGAACTCGATATTGTCCCGAGGTCAGAGGCTGGGAAGGATACAGAAGCATCAAAAAATGTCCAAAGGCCTCGTCGAGCCGCGGCCGGCAAGAAATTGTAAATTGAGTTTTCTTGTCTATATAGCTTCACACAACTGCAGGATCCGGGTAGTATGATTACTTTATTATACAAATTCACCTTCTTTCTGAATATGACGCTTTCTACCTCCATATTAACACTTTTTTAATAGCCTAATCTAAATTAGTGATTACATACTTTCTCTGTGTTCTATATTTCTAACCTTCATTAACTTTAGATTATTTTTGATGTCAAAAGTTCAGAAACTTAATTTTCAAACATTCAGAATGTCAATGTCACAATGACAAGTATTTAGATACAAGTCTTTTGGATTCTAACATTAATTTCTTTTTTGTGTTTGTACCGGATCCTGCCGATTATTTTATAATATTGTCAGTGTTTACTTTTTACAATGTTTTTACATGTTATTGATTACTATATTTTATTCTTATTTTTTTTTTCTTAATTTTTTACTTTTTTATTTTTTATTTAATTGTTTTAAATTTCATCTTTTATTTTACACTCTACTGGTGGGTGGATAGAACTTTATTTTTTGTTTTTTGTTATTATTGATAGAAGATATTAATTTATTGTTTTTATTATTATAATTATTAATACAATCATTTTATCTCTTATGACGGATATTGATGCTTCAAGTGACACTGAAAGTTTTCACTCTGTCGTCAGTAGCGACAATGACAGCTTTACCAGTATACCGTCTCTTAGTGAAACACTTCAAGCCACGTTCTCTGATGTCCCTAGAAATCTTAATGTAGTCCATATAAACGCCCAGAGTATTCCCGCCCATTTCTCTGATATGCTGGCCAGTTTTGACTGTAAGAATATCCATGCAATTCTTGTTTCCGAGTCATGGTTAAAACCTTGTCTCCCATCTGGCTCTTACACTATACCTGGCTACCAACTAATTAGGAATGATCGCTCCTCGGGAGTCGGTGGTGGTGTTGCAGTGTACCTGCGTACACAAATTCCTTACCGCATAGTGGACATGTCCGCGCAACTCCTCCGACAACTGCGGGCGAACATCTCTTTCTAGAACTGGAACTCAATTATATTAAAATTCTCCTTGGAGTCTACTATTGTCCTTCGCTACGTATTGACTTTTTCTCATCTTTCGAACGCATCTTAGAAAATATTTTACCTTCTTACAGTCATACAGTCATTATGGGAGACTTCAATACGTGTCTTTTAAAAAACGACTCTCGTTCCTCCTCTCTATATAATACAATACGCTCTAGTAATCTCTCTATTCTTCCTCTCAGTGCTACGCATAACTTTCCTAATTCTACGCCTTCTTTACTTGATCTTATCTTCGTTTCTTCACCTGATCTTGTGTCTAAGCATGGGCAATGCTCAGCTGATGCTTTCTCCTATCACGACTTAATTTACCTTTCTTATAAACTTCGTCCACCTAAAGTCAGTCCAAAAATTCTTAGACAGCGTAATTTTAGTGGTATAAATATTGATTTACTTCGTGAAGATGCATGCAGCATTGACTGGAATCCTGTGTACACGTCCGCATGTGTCGATGATAAAGTTGAGGTCTTCAATTCAAACTTGATCAAGCTATACGATAAGCATGCTCCGATCCGTGAAATCAAAATAAAACATTTACCGGCGCCATGGCTTACTAACGAAATTAAAATATTAATGGCTAAGAAAGCTGCAGCAAAATCCAGATTTAAATGCAGACCTACTTCTAATAATCGAGAGAGGTATGTCGCTATAAGAAATCACTGCAATGTGGTGTGTAGAAATGCACAACGCCAACATATTCATACCTCTGTTGAAAACGGGGATCCTGGTAAAATATGGAAATTTCTTAAAACATTGGGTGTTGGAAAACAAAGACAAGACACAATCCTTAAACCAATAGATCTCAACGCACTTAATATGCATTTTTCCTCTTCGTCTGATTTTAATAGTTCTATTAAAACGAATACATTAAATCATCTTTCATCTCTTGCAACACCCAACTATTCTTCTTTTGTCTTGAATCAATTTACTGATTGTGATGTTAGAAAGAGCATAGTATCAATCACATCGAATGCAGTAGGTACTGACTGTATCAGCCGTAATATGATCCTTCCAATTCTTGATCAAATCCTTCATGTTATAACTTTTATTCTGAATTCCTCCATTACTAGCGGTTCCTTTCCACGAATATGGAAAGAAGCCCAAATTATTCCTCTTCCTAAAAAATCAAATCCTTCGTCCTTTTCCGACTATCGGCCTATATCTATTTTACCTTTCCTTTCTAAAGTATTTGAACGACTTGTCCACTCTCAACTCAGTGTTTTTCTGTCACAAAACTGTCTTTTAAACCCCTTCCAGTCTGGATTTCGTCCTGCCCACAGTACTGTTACTGCTCTCGTCAATGTTACAGATGACATTAGACTAGGCATGGAAGAAGGAAATCTGACCGTACTTACCTTACTTGACTTCAGTAATACATTTAACACTGTAGATTTTCATATTCTTCTTGGCATACTACGCTCTATCAACATATCTCCAACGGTGATTGATTGGTTTCATAGTTACCTGTCTGGTCGACGACAACGTGTACGCATTGAAGAATCCTTTTCTTCCTGGTGTGATATTACGGTTGGTGTACCGCAGGGTGGCGTTCTATCTCCACTACTCTTCGCAATTTTTATAAACTCTATATCTAACCAACTAGTTTCATCCTACCACCTTTATGCAGATGATCTTCAAATTTACACACAAGCTCCACTGGAACAGCTGCCACTAGCGCTTTCGATTATTAACTCGGATTTAGATCGAATATGTCAATGGAGTAACAACCACGATCTAAAGGTTAATCCATCTAAGACCCAGGCAATTGTTGTTGGAAGCCCAAGAATGATATCACGTATAGATTGGAACCAATTGCCTCAAATTATCTTTAATGGTACACATATAACGTTAAGTAACAGTGTAAAAAATCTGGGTATTTATATTGATCGAACGTTATCTTGGGGTCCCCAGCTGCGGGAAGTTAGCCGCAAATTATTTGCATCTGCAGGGTCCTTACGTAGACTACGAAACTTTTTGCCGATAACCACTAAAATTGCGCTGGCGCAGTCTCTTCTTCTACCTGTACTTGACTATGCTGACGCCAGCTATCTCGACCTCACCGAGGAGCAACTTACTAAGCTTGAGCGCCTTCAAAATTTCTGTATTAGATTTATATTTGGTTTGCGTAAATATGATCATGTTTCCGAATTCCGCAACGTACTCAAGTGGCTCCCAATACGTCTTCGTCGGAATACTCACATTCTCTCATTACTGTATAGTATACTCTTTAATCCTTTTACTCCCTTGTATCTTAAAGAACGTTTCCAGTTCCTTCATGACACACATTCCAGATTCCTAAGGTCATCGGAGGATTTGAGGTTAGAAATTCCAGCGCATTCCACAAAGTTCTATGATAGGTCGTTTACTGTCGAGGCAGCAAGACTATGGAATGCACTGCCTCTTGCTATAAGACGAGCCCAATCATTGGCATCATTTAAAAAAATGTTGAAGGACTACTATCTCTCTAAGTAAACTTTTTTAATTACCTATCTTTCCTCTTCTTGTTCTTATTAACCATAAATTAATATCACGCTGTACACTACCCCTACCTAATTCGTGTATTTATGTCTCTGTCCATCCAAAGGTTGCCTGGAAGAGATCGCTCTTAGCGATAAGGCCGCCCATTGTACATTTATGTTATACAATGTATTCTTTGTTTTTATATTGGTGTACAATAAAGTATATATTATTATTATTATTATTATTAGCACGAAACTACAACGTACGAACATCATGATAAATGTATAACGATAAAAACCGAAAGCCAGCGAGTGCTGTGAACAAGTGAGTCACACTCAGACCCGTTATTTTGTTTTGCACTAACATGCATCGGTCATCGTGAGCTGAGTGTTTTACTCATTCGTATTTAGTATATACGAGCCAGTTTATGGGAAAAAAGTTGTCTAAGTATAGGCAAAATTCAAACAATATTTAGCCATGATGCCCATTTTTTATCTATACTAATATTATAAAGCTGAAGAGAGTAGTTTGAAGAGAGTAGAGTGAGAAGAGAGAGAGTTTGTTTGTTTTTTGAACGCGGTAATCTCAAGAATTGAAAAATTCTTTTACTGTTGGATAGCCCATTTATCGAGAAAGGCTATGGGCTATCATATAATATCACGTTACAACCAATAGGAGCGGAGCAGCAATGAGAAATATTGCAAAAACGAGGAAAAATTACGCAGATAAAGTTGCGCTGTACAGCTAGTAATGTATAAAGTCGTAATCCTGACGCTAAGCGTCACGACAGGGCCACCAGCGCCACTCAAATCCTTGCTCCGCAGATCTTAGCGTCCAGACCAGGTGAGGGTAGTTGAAAAACTCCGCGCCTTACGGAGACATCGCTAAGCTGCCATCAGTCGACCCGTGACCACGATCGGCGCAATTCGATCGGAACGTCGGGTAAATAAAAAGTTCGTACCTTTAAATAATTCACGCGCTTAAGTCCCAAAATATATCTAACTTAATATTTATAAAGAAAACTTGAGTCGAATAAAATTATACCCCGACACTTAAGGGGGCATTACACTGAAAGAATTATTTATTTAGCGCTACGTACACAGCGACACGATCGCCGGCCTCGCTCTTCCGCACACAACCATTACTTTACAGTGCGCAGGAGCGCAGGTCAAAATAAAGTAGAATATTCGTTCGTACTTACTTAAGTTAGATTACGAACACTATGACTATGACAATACGAATATGCTCGTTTTTGCATTTTTCCGCAACTTCAAGATTTATTTGCGGGATCATATTAAGACATATCCTTTAATTTCTTTATTTCATCTACTAGAAAACCTCTTTGACTAGTGACACAATTTTTTTCGTGTCCTAATATTTAGGTTTTCTATATAATTTTTTGAGAGAACCGAACCCTGTTTCGCGTAATCTACCCTTAAGAGAAAAAATTCAAAAACTTAAGAGTTATAACAAACCTAATATTCCACTATAACAAACCTAATATTCCACTGAACTAACATAAGTAAGGTAATAAGCCAACACTTTCATTACATCTGCAAATTTGTTCAACACCTGTTCCCAGTCTGCAATAATATTCAAGATAGTCTACGATAATAGTCTGCTGTAATTTGTTATTTTTGTGAAGCTCTTGCTCCAAGGAACTACTAAGAGTTATTTTCATTGTTACTCTTGAAGTTTATGGTGTAAGTATAAGACGATGTTAATGCTACTGCAGCCAGCTCTGTGAAGAATGGGATAATATTTAATTACTTTTATGCAGTTATTGGGCTTCAAAGGTTCTTGAATGACGATCACGACTCGGCAAATGCAGTGTGCCGACCTCCCACCAGATGAACAGATGATTTGGTCAACACAGCCACACAATGATTGTGGCTTCTGACGATCCCAGATCGTTATGGGCTATCCAACAGTGAAATATTTTTTCAGTTCGGACCAGTAGTTCCTGAAATTACCGCGTTCAAACAAACAAACAAACTCTTCAGCTATATAATAATAATATTATTAGTATAGACTAGGCTTGTAGAAAGCGATAATTGAAAAAAAAAATATGTTGAAAGTTATAAATAAGCCTTAAAACACTTTTAGAATTTTAACAATTTTGGCAAAATTCCATTGTTTTCAAACTTATTAAGCTTAAACCTTATTTTCAATTGTCGTTTTTTACAAACCTAGTCTATACTAATATTATAAAGCTGAAGAGTTGTTTTGATTGTTTGAACGCGGTAATCTCAGGAACTACGTGTACGAACTGAAAAAATATTTTACTGTTATGTATGTGTTATATGTGGAGCCCATTTATTGAGGAAGGCTATAGGCTATATATCATCACGCTACAACCAATAGGAGCGGAGCAGCAATGAGAAATGTTGCAAAAACGGGGAAAATATACGCAGACGAAGTTGCGCGGGACAGCTAGTTTAAGATAAAACGAATTGATATTAGTTTTAAGCTTTGACTTACGACCTTATACAAAGGACGAATCACTTATGCGTGTTTGTATGGTAGAATCATCGACTAGGGTGCCCTTAATGAGCGCCTTAAGACTAAGAAACAAAAGGCATCGGTGCAAAACATTGTGAACAGCTATGTACAGTGTAACTACACTTAAATAAAAGGAAGTCGGTGAAAGTGTCCCTTCGTATCTATAAAAGGTCTCAAAAGTAGTTATTTCTGTTGCTGTCAGCCTATATTTAGACGACGAGCGTGACGTACATTTTGTCATAACGTGCGTTATAGGTAGGCGTGAAATTGTAAAATGTGCATTGGCAAAACTCATCAATGTGTTCATGTGAACATAGGCTTATACACCTTAAAGTGACAGTTAATATTAATTCCGAATTCGACTGTTTCCCTAAAATACTCAAACGAAACCTTAAAATGTTTTGTCTTTTTTATTTCTTAATAATTGATAGTGACAACATTTCATTGGTTGGGAGATAAGTTTTTGTGACAAAAGTGAGAGATAATGGATGCTACATCTAAAATTCGTAGCATTTACATTTTAGTTACAATTTACCGTTACACAAAGGTTGCATAATTCTTTGCAATATCGGTAGCAAAATGTGACCCCAATAAAAAGGCCAAGTTAGATAAGGTTAGAAAAGATAGCACATACAAAGAAACAGTTATTTTTTAAGACGCTTATGAAACGACATCGTCCGAAATTGCCACTGTTACACGAGACAACTAAAATGCAAACAAGATGAGACTGCTACACGTAAAATACAAGAAAACAATTGCTATTTATTTTTATTATTATTTATTAAACTGGGAATATCAAATTGGTATTTCTAGTTTTCTCTTATTATAGTGAAGACAATTTATTAGCTAAGGAGACACAAAGAGACGAAGGTGTTAATTTCAGTAGGAGGAAACGTGAATAAACTTCAATTAGAGATGGTGCTACTGTAGGTTTTGGGCCATGAAGACTGCTGTGGATGTAGCGAGAGGCGAGAGGATACAAGCGATTGGTATTAATAGAATAGATCTCCCTATTATTTCACTCAATGGTTATTTATCTACTCAGAGATCAGAAGATCAATTTATAACTACAGTATCGTTAAATAGTTAAATTATTTTGTAAATAGAGAGAAGAATTCTTATGTGATTTTCGCAAATTCTACAACTATATTAACTTGACATACGAGTAAAGACTGGTCTGTTAAAGACAATCTTCAAAACTTTAAAAAAATATTAATATTTTTATGGAATACTTTTTACGCCTGATCCAACGCATCGTCCAACATGTGGCTAGAAAATAGCAATGGCGGCAGCAAATGATTGTTTTTCTAGATCATCACATTGCACGAGCGTCAATGGACCAACGTTGGGCCCAATGTGTAGAGCCGGTGTTACTGTTAAAAATAACAACAATTTTACCTATCTACCTACAGATTATTAAATACGTATGTCTGGAAGAAACCGCAGTTATCAGCAAGACCGCCTCTAGCACTGTTAAGGGCCTGTGTAATTTGTGTATGACCTTCAATTGGTGTAAGTATATATCTATATATTTATCTAACTACTAAGTTTGCAAAAAGAAGCCGCCTAATTTTCCTTCGCTTTTCTTCTATCGCCTCGCTGATTTAATAGCCTCATCCTTCAGCACTTAGCAAGCGCAGACACAGCAATTGTTTATGTTTATTGGGCACTCATTGTTGGCACTGCAAACAAGTTTGTTTCATCACTTCGCAAACTGTAATTTGCCATAAACAAGATAATAAACAGATATTATCTTTACTGATATTATTTTCCGATTGGAAACTACAGAAAAGGAAGTTTGATGGGTGAAAGATTTCGTGTACAGTTTATATATTTCGCGTGGGAGTGATGATAAATGATACCTAACCAGTCAATTAAAAAGGTTAGTGTTTTTGGGTCAATAAAGGTTTTTTTGTACGGTTTTAGAGTAAAGTGTCTGTTCCACTTTCAATAACTACGTAGTACTATTACTTATTCTGTGCAATAACTAAGTATCTTTAAGGTATCTCGTCTCGGTCGTCTTAGAGCGTCAGTTACTCTACCGCGAAATATTGCGCAGAGACAAATGCGACAATAGATTAAACGCAATAGATTATGAAAGATAATAGGAACAGCGAATATCTAAGCGTATTATGTAAAGCGAATTAATTCAACATACCTATTAAAGTAAATGCTAATTTATTATTTATCAACATATAGAAAATTCTTTGTCCGGGCGTAGACAAATGCCACAAGCTTCTTTTTCCGCACACGCTACTGTTGGTTTTTGTTTACAAATTCAGCAACAGTCGCGTGATGTTTTGTCAATCTTAGGTCAAATGCATACATTTTTTCGCGTTAGCGTGTGTGGAAAGAGAAGTGTGTGGTATTTGTCTAAGCCCCCTGACTAACTAGCTGATGGATCAACGCACAGCCTAAACCGCTAATCTTAGAGACATTTAATATTGAGGACGAACTTTTTATATAATTTGGATATTCTTAATACCCTAAGGGGGTAAAATAGTGTTTGTAAGTTTGTATGAAACTCCGTCAGTTTTAAAGTTAGATTTGTGAAATTTCGTATTTTGTTTATTGGCATCAAAATAATGAAACACTAGTTTCAGCGCTTTTAGAAACTAGGGTTGAGTTTCTAAAAGCGCTGAAATCTGTGTTAAGAGGGTGAAATAGGGGTTGCAAGTTTTTATCAAACTTCGTCAGTTCAAAGTTAGTCTTCGTCAGTTTAAAGTTAGATCTGTGATCTGTGTGTGTGGCTTTTTGGTATAAAATAGAGAAGTACGTTTTTCAGCGTTTTTGGAAAATCAACTCCTAAGGGGGTAAAATAGGGGTTACTAGTTTGTATATAACTTCGTAAGTTCTGAAGTTAAACTGTGAACAGCATTTGAAACCGAAAATCACCTATCCTAACTAACATAATAAATGAATGAGTGAGTGTGAACTTGCACGCCAAACCACTTAACCGATTTTAAAAATTCTTTCACCAATAGAAATCCAGATTAATAGCGAGTAACAAAAATTGAATTTTAGAGATCCCTACATATATTGCAATAATGTAACCCAAGGTATCACAAATTTGCCTATAAAAGTCTAAAAACTGACTGCTTATCATGCCTTCTAAGGCACAGAATGGATTAACATAAATATTTAGAAAATGACGTTTGGAAGAATTTAATATTTTTCTAAAACGGTTACCCATCTGTGGATCAACAGTGGTAACGTTGCTTAACATCGCTTATCTCTCGATTAGCTCGTTCACTACTGAGTCAGCCATAATAAATTTAATAATATTCATTTTTTAAGCTTGATAATTTATTTCAACTTCATAAACATTATTCACAATAATGTTATAATGGCATATGAAAGTTCAATATTAATAAATAAATCAAAATGACTGAATGGCAGAAATTCTCGTGAAATGAATCTTGATAATTACGTATAATACATTTCTCTTCCAACCACTCCGCCTCCTACTATCATTAAACCATCTTAAATGAATACGCACAATAGTAGTCGTAGTATTTTTATTATACAATATTGTATTTCAAAAGTAA
The DNA here is from genome assembly GCA_945859575.2 of Herminia tarsipennalis. NCBI lineage: Eukaryota > Metazoa > Arthropoda > Insecta > Lepidoptera > Erebidae > Herminia > Herminia tarsipennalis. The sequence continues at coordinate 4,086,585 of OX243852.2, read as the reverse complement.
AACTGTTTAGTTCTATGAATCAATGCTAATATATAAAAAAACAAAATTTCCTTTACCCGTACATATTCTAAATCATTTCCCGTAATCGCACAATGAGTCGAAAACGTTTGGCAGCCATTTTAAAACCACAATTCGATTCTGAGTATTTCATCGTATAAAGGCGTATCGGAAAGCGATCGTGATGTGTCTGTCAGGTGACCAAGTTTTATAATGACTGGTGGACAATATAAGCAAGAATTTTATTACCCACTATTAAGCAAAGAAATTAATTTTATGTCTACAAGAATAATAGTGACAAACAAAAAATAAAAAAAAAATACATTCCTACTGCCTTAAAAATAAACAATTCTATTACCTACAATTTATAAATAAATACCGAGTGAATAATGTTTTTGTTAAAATCATTTAGTATTATACAATTTTTAGACTACCTCAAGCAAATCTTAACATATATTATATTTATCCTTCAAACATCTATTTTAACCTCCACACGAACAGAGTTTGACGTGAACCTATAGGTAGGTCAAACTCTGTTCGTGTGAACGCTACGATTCTACAGATATATCTGTAGAATCGCAGCGTTCTAACAAGTGGTGAAAGTGGTTTAATCGTAATGACACTATCTTTATTTGATAAAAATGGGCTCAGCTATTTTGAAGTCAAATTGATTAATGAAATCGATCTTTCCATCATACGTGTCGAAGTTTTATAATGTCTACAAATCATATTTTATTGACGTTTTTATAATATTGCATTAGTTGTGGTCACGACCGCAGCCACACACGCAAAAACTTTAAAAAAAAATAATCTTATCATTTTATAGAATTTTATAAGGTGCGCCTAGATGCAATACGGTCGAAACGCCGAGCAATAAACAAAGGTGCCAGAAAAAAGCCATAACATAAAATATTAACGCGATTAAGACCCGTAGCTTATAAAATTCTATAATGTGTACAAATCGCGAAAGTTTACGAACATATATTCTAATCATATTAATACAGTCCTCAATTAATCCCAAACATCATGGTCTCATTACTATACCTACCAGGACCAGACGTTATTATTTTCAAATTAAGGCCGACCTGTCTGTGTGTATGTAAATTGCAATACGTTGGACGATTAAAATGTGATAAAAAACTTTGTATTGATGTACAAAAGTATCGATATAATGGGACAATATGCTTTGTTGTACAACACATTGAGGGCACTGCCTTAGGGAATACAGTTTATTAGCTTGTGACTGCAAAAAGGTTTTATATTTTGACTGGACAATACCAGCTATTACCGGTTTATTGAAGTGTTAAGCTTTTAAAAACTATTCTTGCACTAGACTTTTTGCAACTTTTAAATTTCTTGTCTTTAAAAACAATGAAATCTTTGTCACATTGTTATCGAGGTAAGGCTTAACCTTACCGGTGTAAGGTTAAGCAATGTTACCGCGGTCTATTCATGTTAGGTGACTGTTTTACTAAGAAAATCACTCTGCTCTGTACGTAAGAGAGTATTAAACTTTCGGTTATGCGCCTAATCTCTCTTCAGATCTCCGTCCCATTAAGAATTTTTAGAAACCAGGATTTTTACTTCTTAACAAAACCGGGTAATTTACATTACTGAATTTTTTTTGTGCTTAGATTAAAATGATTAATTATTTTTTGTAATTTTGCAAGCATTTTTAAGCAATTTATTATCCATACTATCCATACTAATATTATAAATGTGAAAGTAACTCTGTCTGTCTGTCTGTCTGTCTTGACTATAAGACTAAGAATGTAGAAGAAGAGTAGGTACATTTGTCTGTGCACATATACTTTGGTTAGTGGTAACTACATAACATTGCCTGTTATGTAGTTACCACTAACCAAAGTATATGTTATTAAGTCTTTTTACTATTAAGTAGCAAACGTAACCAAATGGTAAACAGTTACTAGTAACTTCAAGCGTATCCCTTGTTGATTGAGTGATATAATAAAACCCTTAACTATAAGAACAGAAACTATCTCATATTAAATGCATGGAGAAATGTTCAGGCCTAGCGTCATCAAAAATCTGTGTTTAAATGGTTTCTGCAACGAAACTCACAGAGCCGTAAAAGTTCCTCGCGGATCCGGTAGGTGGCGCGACGTTGCCGTAAATCGTAACATATGAAGGAAAAAATCGACTTTGGCGTACATGTCTCGGTGCCGGAGTTGGTACCCCTAACGTCGCAGGTTCAAGTCCTACCGAAGACGATTTATTACTTATTAAATACTAGCTTTGGCCTGCGGCTCCGCCGCCCGCGTGGATGTCGGTTATCGCGATAAAAACTACCCTATGTCCTTCCCCGAGACTCAAACTATCTCCATACCAAATTTCATATAAATCGGTTCAGCGGTTTGAGCGTGAAAGCGTAACAGACAGACAGACAGACAGACAGACAGACAGACAGAGTTACTTTCACATTTATAATATTAGTATGGATAGTATGGATAATAAATTGCTTAAAAATGCTTGCAAAATTACAAAAAATAATTAATCATTTTAATCTAAGCACAAAAAAAATTCAGTAATGTAAATTACCCGGTTTTGTTAAGAAGTAAAAATCCTGGTTTCTAAAATATCTTTTGCAGATATTAAAACCAAAAGAATACGGAATAACTATAATAATATATAATATAATATCTTGGGACAACTCACTTGTGTACGTTATGCTTCTCTCTCTGCTTAGTTTGGGATCAGATGACGTTGTCGTCATCTGATCCCAAACTAAGCAGAGCTTGTACTATGTAGGTTTATCAGACAACTGATAAACCTACTTATATATTTCTAAATACATACATATTACAGATAAATAACACCCAGACACAGAATAAACCACCACGCTCATAACACAAAGTTTTATCCTGTTTGGGGATCGAACCCGCGACCTCCAGCTTAGAGCAATCAGGGTCACTAACCACTAGACCAACAGGCCAGTCAAAAATTAACTAAATTTTAAAGAGCGAGGAAGACATAAGAATTCAGAATTCTTTCTTTGCGTAATCTCGCTGATGACCTACGCAAAGAAAGGAATCTGAATTCTTATGTTCCTTGGAATTTTTTACTCATTAACAAGGTAAATTTACAGCACATTTTCTCAAACGATTACCCCACATCGATTATCCACAATAAAACACAGTTATAAACTGAACTATACCCGCTAGAGGTGCACCATTACACTCTGATTGATTACAGTGACTCCACAGTTTTTCTGTTCGCTAACTTTTGCCTTTTCACCTTTTTTGGGGTTCTTCGTAAAGGTTTTTAGCTTTTAGTGCACAGATTTATCATGGGATAGTGATGGGTTAGTAATAAATATACTTAACCCTTCGTCATAGATGGTTGAATTGTTTGTTGTAGTCATTTTATACAACTTTGAGTAATAATTTGTATGTTTACATTCTTAATATCATTATTAAGAATGTATCGATATGAATGATATCATTATCATACAACGAGATATCGATTGTATTCGTAAAAAAATGTCTTTACTTACCAACTCTTCTATATAGCAATTAGATAAGTTAAATATAAGCAACTAGCTGTCCCGGTGAACTTTGTACCTCCTCTTTTTTGTGAATCGGGTTCAAATGTGAATCTAAACCATTCAAATCCACTGGAACGCATACAACAAATTTAATCTAAATCGGTACAGCCGTTTAGGAAAAGTTTAGTCACACACGCACAGAAGAATTAAACCTTTATATAAAAACCAGCTCAACATCATATAAAAAATTCTAAATTTTCCCAGTTTTTGCAACATTTTTTATTGCTGCTCCGCTCCTGTTAGTCATAGCGTGATGTTATATAGCCTATAGCCTTCCTCGATTAATGGACTATTTAACAGTAAGATAATTTTAAATTTGGACCAGTAGTTCCTAAGATTATCGCGTAGAAACAAACAAAATCTTCAGCTTTATTATATTAATATACCTATAGATAGATAAATAATCCTCCTCCGCCGTAGGATAAAAAGAAACGATACTCATAATTTTATTATTCTCATTCTGAATAGTTCTTTACAGAAACAACATAAGAAACCAAAACAAAAACGTTTTAAAATACGGAACCCTTTAAAAAAGCGAGCAAAATATCCTCCATTGTATTTTTTTGTACAAATCGCTGTACATCGACGAACGGGGGTCGAACCTAAACCCTTTTGTTTGGAGGACACCTGCGCCATTGAGCCATGGGTGCTCTTTACAAACATACAGACTAGAAAAAGACCTATCTGCAATAAAATCAACAACGTAAACTCTATTTAACCGCCTAACAGATATGGTACATTTTGGAATGGATAGATTTGAAAGGTCTGGTTATTTTCTAAGCACCATCGTTAACTTGCGCAAATTTTTACGTGTAAATTGAGAGGTAACAATGAGTTGTTTTGAGTCATCACCCTTCACTCGCCCCCCTCATGACTTGCTATAAGATTAACTTCAAACATAGCTTTTGTTTTAAGAAGTTTCTATGTCAACTTGATGTCAACAGACACAGGTTAAAAATAGTGACTCATAAGTTTATAACCATGAACACTATTATTGTATAAATATGTATAAATATATGAATCTCGGATATATATTTCTAAACTACTCGATCATATGGACTACAAACAAACAATCCAATTATAATCGATTTGGAGTTGTAATATGTTATTGTTTTTAAACTTTCGCGATTTTTATACATATTAGATATATTTCGGGACTTAATCGCGCGAATTGCACCGATCGTGGTCACGGGTCGACTCGGGGTCAGTCGACCCATGACCACGATCGGTGCAATTCGATCTAAACGTGGGGTAAATGAAAGGTTCGTACCTTTAAATAATTCACACGATTAAGTCTCGAATTATATCTAATTGATGAAAGCAGTGGATTACATTTTTCTCTTTCTTGCAACTTTAACGACCTTTTTTATAATAGTGTGACATTTCTATAATATAGGTTGTCTATGTATACATTATATAGGTTGTATAATGTCCCATTTTTAAAGATCGAATGTTGATTTTCTAACCTATAAATGTTGACAAACGTCGGGCAATAAACTTGGTATTTTACCTTAAATATTCACGCGATTAGGATCCGTGGTATATATGAATATATGTAATTTAACTACAACTTTTTACTTTTTTTTTCTTTTTAAGCTATTGCATAGCTTCTATCGCGGGCCTTGAGCGCGGGGACCGAATCCAGAAATTCCGTAACGAAAAAACCTCACGCTCCCCACTCCGACGGGCACAGCGGTGATACTTTTTAGTTTTGCCATCTATCGATGAATAGCAGAACTTTTAATGACTTTTTTTTAAATTAAAAAAAAAAAATTTTTTTTTTTTTTAATTGCTTAATTTGATAAAAATGCTATGCAATAGCTTTACCGTGGCAGTCCCCGAGTGCCACACATTTTTTTTTAGAAAGACGAATCCCGCATTAGGGTACAAGCCCTGTGTCGCGGGGGACTTTACAAACATACAAGTCACGGACACAAAGTACATCCTAGGAACAACAATTTGTGAACCACACTAAGTGGTGTCCCGCGTGGGAATCGAACCCACGACCTCTTGCGTAGCAGTCGGATACATTCCCACCGCGCCACAGAGGCAGTTTACTTAAAACATCAGTGTAGATGTCAAAACTGAATTTAACTTTTAACAAAACTAAAACTAGTCCTGCAATATTTTAACCGAAGTGATTGCTTCGTATCAACAGTCACAAATACTGAAACTAAATAATATTTGGTATTTGTTGCTGTGTGTCATCAGTTTATTTGTTTGTTTGTCCCAGATTGTACAATAAATATTGGAAAGGGTTTTAATCAAATTATTTCAATAGTAAACGTAGCATGTATCTAATAAATAGTTCAGTGTTTTATGCCAAAGTCTTATTATATTTAAAACAAGCTTATGCCCGCGGCTTCTTCAGTGTGGATGCCAGATTGTTACCAAAATATTTTAACGGCAAAGTTTCATACTTACTTTGCGCCCCCGTTTTACCCCCTTAGGGGGTGAATTTTCAAAAATCCTTTCTTAGTGCTCCCCTACACTATAAAAGGAACCCCTTCTCCAGCTTCTTCTTTTATATATCTATATATATAGCAAATAGTAATTGTTATTTTTATTTGCCACTTCCTTTTCCTCGTGGCTTCACCCGAGTTATATTTGGTCTTTATATCCAATGTCTATTAAAATTAATTAAAAAATATCTAATATCTATGAGTCATTCCTCATAAACTTTCAGATTTAAATATTTAATAAGTTACTGTGTGATATAGATATTTCGATGTGATAAATGTTTTTATTCTGTCGATGAATATTTAAAATGTAATTAAATTGTAATGTTAGTAATCAAATTAGCTGTAAGTATCAAATATTTGTATGTCATAAATTAAAAATGACAAATGTCTCGAATATTATCTCTACAATAAACGGCGATAGATGAGGCATAACTTAAGCGACGATAGCCTAATGGTTAAGGCATCGGACTCGCAATCATGAGGTCGCGGTTTCGAATCCTACCTATTATACTACCGACGTGAACCCACTCCTAACACAAGTCATTGAGCTTGCTTGAAGGTTTAACAGGATTACTAGTAATGTGGTACCCACAAACCCTAGCACTAACAATGAGCTAGTTATAATTAAAAAAAACACCTGTTACATTACATTTCTACAAATAAAGAATTATAAATTTAAAATATGTTATGTATATATATATATGTCTGATATAGTCAAATGCAATGTACACACTTATAAAATATAAAATAACTTTGATTACATAGAAAAAAAAATCAAATTGTTTAAAAATAATGCACCCTTAGCAACAGTGCGTTAAAGCTATTAACTTATTTATTTCAATATTGATTAATATTATATATTGATCCATATCTGTAGTAAATGTCTCAAGATCATGATCACCTCTAGCAAAGTCAATGTGCCTTTTTATTGCGTCAACCTGTTGATTAACGTCGTATCACAGATGAGTCACAAAATAAATGGAGACATAAGTATCTTAGTATAAAACAAAATGGCTTCCCGTTGTCTGTATGCTTACATCTTTTAAACTACACAACGGATTTTAATGTGGTATTTACTATCATTCAGATAATTTCTTAGATCTCGGATGTTTAAATGTACATGTATATTATGTGTACCTACAGGGTCCTTATTCACTATCTTTTTTTTTCCTTTTCGCGTCAAGCCCGCGCTTTTAACTGTCAAAATCTTGACATAATGGTATATAGAGAGCTGCGCTTAGAAATGCATGCGCGCGGACATCTTTGAGCTCACCGCACATGCGCCAGTACGCGCGGGCTTGCGCGAATACGAAAAAAAACATAGTGATTTGACTATGAGCGAGCCCCAAGTTTAAAAAAAGTTAAAGATCTATTTATCACTTGAAAAACCGTTGCCTACAGCATTTTTGCTAAACCAGGACTGATCCTGGTTTAAATAAGGAACAGAAAAAGAATATAGCCTCTTGCGAATTTCAAATGAATTTGAAGATATTTTTTTTTAACAAATTATAAAGACCAGGCGAGGGTAGTTAAAAAACCCGCGCCTCACGAAGACGTCGCTAAGCTGCCATCAGTCGACCCGTGACCACGATCAGTGCAATTCGATCGAAACGTCGGGTAAAAAAATAGGTTCGTACCTTTAAATAATTCACGCGATTAAGTCCCGAAATATATCTAATATGTATAAATATCGCGAAAGTTTAAAAACAATAATATACAAATTTTGTTTTAATTCGTACAAAAACAATGACAAATATAATTTATTTATCCAACCAAAAACGATACATACTTGTAAGTTTAAGTATTTCCAAAATCCTTAAAGATTTACGATGCGATCGTCTGGTCGATACGATTGGGGGCAAAAAACCAAAACATAACTGACCCCGAGCAACCGGGTGATATAATGGACAAAATAAAAAAACTACATGATTCGCGAACTGGTCTGACGATGGAGGTGCCACAGGAAAAAGTAGCAGGTTTCTTCCTATTTGATCCGAAGAATATATTACCACAAAATAAAGTCCAGAAAAGCCTTGATGACATCGCAATCAAACAGGTGAAGTTTGTAAGATAAACCTAATTTGCTTATTTTGGCTCAAAGCTAACTGAAATGGAAGAGAAGTCTTTGTCTCATTGAAGCCTATGACTTTCTGGCTAGCCACACAGACATCTTCAAGCTTATTAGAATACTAGCTGTCCCGCGCGACTTCGTCTGCGTAAATTTTCCCCGTTTCTGCAACATTTCTCATTGCTGCTCCGCTCCTATTGGTCGTAGCGTGATGTTATGTAGCCTATAGCCTTTCTCGATAAATGGGCTATCCAACAATAAAAGATTTTTTTAATTCGGATCAGCAGTATCCTGAGATTATCGCGTTCAAATAAACAAACAAACTCTTCAGCTTTATAATATTAGTATAGATTATCGGGACTTAATCGCGTGAAATATTTAAAGATACGAACCTTTTATTTACCCGACGTTTCGATCAAATTGCACTGATCGTGGTCACGGGTCGACTGTGTGTCCTGATAATATTCTAATATGTGTAAACATCGCGAAAGTTTAAAACAATCTTTAAGCAACTTAACAGATCATGCGATTTTAGTTATTTTACGAATATTGAGATTATTATGTTTCGAGAGTAGTTACCTACACTTTGAAAATATTAGGACAAAAAATTCAGGAAGCCTTTATGAACAAGCTCGTTCACTAATGGTGTAAACTTGCCATAAATTTAAGCTAGAAGCTCTGTATTAAAACTAAACACAAATAAATTGCCAAAATAATATAAGCAAGATACATGAAGAGCGCATCATCGTCGTAAGAATGTGAACAGCTTCCGGTGAGACTGTTTCTTGCTCACATAACGTACGTAGGTATACTTTATTTTTGTCTCAAAACTCCACTTTTTGTTGTTGTTTGTTGAAAACAGAGTGCTTATGTTAAAAGTTGCTAAGCAAGTTTTAGAATACTGGTTGGGTGAATAAAGTGTCTATTTATTTTCAGATTTTATTATTAAAAGAATTGCGTGATATAGTGCCTACTAAACCTATTTTCCAAAATGTCGTATTTCTTCATGCCTGCCATGCAATTGATCTTGTGAGGGAATACGAAGTGCCTGTCTTTTGTATACATAATTATTGTGAACTGCAACTAGCCAATTAGATCTTGAAAATAAAAATATATTTATTTTCCTTAAAATATCTACGTGCACAGGACTTGCAGTGATATTTTTTTTTTTTGAAAAATAATTTATATATTTTATAATGTGTACAAATCGCGAAAGTTTAGTGGTTCTTAGGCTGATCTCTGTTGAGATTGGTTGTCAAGACCGATTCAGCATTTAGGACGATATAATGCTCTATCAAATCTACCTTTTTGATTTATGTATAAGGCGCAAGTTTTTAGTGTTCCGTAGCCAATGGCAAAACGGGACCCTTATAGTTTCGCCATGTCCGACCATCCATCCGTCCCAGTTTTGCTCAGAGTGTTTTAGTCAAGCATTTTGCGTGGACACACATAATACTTACGCCGACAAAGTGAAATAATAAAATCTTGAAAAAATTTTTTTTAGGATACGTAAGTGGGAATGTGATTTTTTTTTCTCACCTACCCCATGGTGTGGAGTATCGTTATATAGGTCTTTCAGAAACGTTTAGGGGTTGGGAAGATCATTTCTAGATTTAGGGATCCGTTTGTGAAATATTACGATTTAAAGTGCAATTTTTTGTTAGAGTCAAGTGTCCCCCCCCCCCCTGCCAGCTAAATGGTTGATGTTGGGTATGTGAATAAATCACGGTAGTAGTATATATAGTGAAATTAAAAGAAAAATTATCACAGCTAAGAAGGCTTTACAATTTTACGAGTAACAGCAGATCAAATCATTCTTGCGTGCGCGCTCGTCTGAGTCGGTTTGTGTCACCGCTTCGCTTATCGCTCTCTACGTCTGTGTGCATTAGTCAAAAGATACCACAACCAGTGTGCGTTCTTCACAGAGCTATGAGCGAAATAGACAAGACATTTGAAAAAACTCAAGATAGTGTTCCAAAATCGGGTGAAATGAGTGTAGACGAGTCCTTACTGGACAAAGTATCGCCGCCACCTTACATTACTTTTCGCAAAGGAGTACCCCGCACTAGCGATATGGATTTGCGTGAGGATTTCAAAACCTTTCAAGCAAGCATTGAAACTATGCTCAAGGTATGGTTCACCAAACAAGATGAGAAACTGTCTCATTTTCTTATAGAGATGGAGAGCATGAAAACAGCTGTTAACTTTATAAGTGGCAAATTTGATGACCTTCACAAGAAGTCACAGGAGATTGAGACCCGCGTATCGGAACTTGAAAAAAAATTTTCTTCCGTACAAGCTAATGATCTTCGCGTTACTGAACTTGAAGGGAAGTTGGAACACATGGAACAGAAAGCACGGAGCAGCAACATTGAAATTAGTAACATGCCTGAAAAACGCGGCGAAAATCTGATATCCCTGATTGAAAAAATTGGTAATGTCATTAACCATCCTGTTTCGGCTCGAGAGATTATCAGTATCAACCGAGTCCCTCAAATGCAATCAAATACTCAGCGTCCAAAAAATGTCGTAGTTAAATTCTCCAGCCAACTAACGCGAGACAACTTTGTTGCTGCTGCACGCCTAAAAAAAGGGATCACTACCGAGGACTTACACATGCAGGGCACTTTACAGAAGATTTATGTTAACGAGCATCTCACTCTTCAAAATAAAAAATTATTTCGGCAGACTCGAGTCATTGCGAATCAGTTTGGCTTTCGATTTGTGTGGATTAAGCATGGTGTTATTCTTACGCGAGCCGATGTCTCCACTCCGGTACTTGCCATTAAATCAGAGAAGGACCTGTCTAAAATTCAAAAAGGTCCAACACCACCACCTAATCGTCGGTAATTATTATTATTATTACTCCGCAACAGCAAAATTACATAATATCCTTGTAATTCTTCACGCATGTTTAGTTAATAAATATTATTTTTCAATTATCTGTATGCCATCTCTATACGTTACCTCGTTCTATGCATGTTCGGCTGTCTTAACACTCTGTATCATAAAATATTTTTTAAATACCTACATCTTACTTTTATATTATATTGAACCAATATTTTACTCGCTATTTTTGCTTTACTTGTCCTGTAGAACATTTATATTTTGTTATTTGATGTCCGAATCTAAAGTACTACTAAAAACTCATCTAAGATATTCTTATTATGAACGATTTTTCCTAAAAAATTACTTAAAATGTGCTGTGTATTTTGTTACTTCACTGGGATTGTACAGTTTAATTGTAAGTAGCCCACCCATATTTTTTCGCTACAATAGACTTAATTATAGTTTTTATTCAACCATATTTGTCACAAATAATCATTATTCGTACATAAACGTACCAAATACGCTGTTCACAGCGAGCTCCAAGTTCAATAATTATAATAAGTACCCATTTTTTTTACTATTTTTTTGTTAATAATGGATACACATAGTCTGACATTTTATTACCAAAATTGTGGAGGGATACGAACGAAACTACATTTATTGTATATGGATATCTTGTCGCATTCCTATGACGTGATCATATTAACGGAGACTTGGCTTGTTTCTGAAATAATGGATAACGAATTTATTGATGACCGTTACTTAGTGTTTAGACACGATCGCGATCGTTCCCTGTCTGGCAAGAACGATGGTGGGGGCGTGCTGGTTGCAGTACTCAGATACTTACGACCTGTTATATTGTGTTTACGTTCGACCCCTAATCTTTACATTGAGCATGTCTTGGTTCAACTCCCAGCTGCACTTAACAACAGGCGTCATGTAATCTGTGCTACCTATATTCCGCCAGGCACCCAAGATAACATATACAGTGCTCACTTCGACATGTTAACAGATATAATAAACGACCCTGCGACGATGTCGTTCTACATTGCAGGCGATTATAATTTACCTAACATTGACTGGGTGCCCCGCGGTAATCACGTCATACCCCAAACAACTAACCTTGTAGATCGACATCTAACAGATTTTTTGTGTATATCCGACGCCTTACAATATAATACCTTTAAAAATCAACTGGGTCGTATTCTTGACCTATTTATGTCCAATGTTAAATGTACAACTACTACTTGTGCCCCATTATTGCGACCGGTTCCTCATCACCTTCCTTTTTGTGTTACATCGTCAATAATAACCACAGATAATTATATGAAATCTGTACGTACTTCTAAGCTCAATTTCCACAAAGTTAATTATGAAGATGTTAACAATGTCTTTAGTAACATAGACTGGGGAGCATGTCTTTCACACCTTACAGTGGATGTAGCTGTACCTAGGTTTTACGAAATTATATACAGCGTGATAAAATCCCACGTACCCATGGCTCGGCTCAGGAGTTCCCGATTCCCAATTTGGTTCTCACCGGCTCTAATCCGCATTTTTAAAGCCAAAGACCGTGCATGGACAAAATGGAAAAAGTATGGTAATGTTCGTGATTACGAAATCTTTTCTATACAACGTAAACGGTTTAAGTTAGAATCTGACAAGTGCTTCCAGCTGTATATGACAACTGTAGAGGAGAGTATATCGTCGAACATTAATTATTTTTGGAAATATATAGCGAACCGTAAAGGAAGGTCAAGCTTTCCTGCTACTATGTATTTAAATCAAGTATCTTCTAACAGCCCTCCTGTAATAAGCAATTTGTTTTCCGAGTTCTTCACTTCAGTTTACGAACCTTCAAGGTTTGATTCATCGCGGTGGCTTCCCCCTGATAATTGTTCCGAATACTCATCTTCTATTTGTAATGTAACCTTTACCTACGACGCTATACACACCACATTACGTGGGCTAGACGTAACTAAAGGGCCGGGCCCTGACGGTTTACCACCTATATTTATTAAAAGTACGGCTGATACTCTTAGTACTCCGTTGTTAATTCTTTTCAATAAGTGTCTCCGCGAAGGTAGCTTTCCTGATATTTGGAAACACGCTTTTGTTACTCCAGTTCACAAAACGGGTGATGCGAGTAATATAGAGAACTACAGACCTATTTCTATCTTGTCCACTCTGTCGAAAGTTTTCGAACGTCTTATGCATAATGTCATATATACTCATATACATAGCCTCATTTTACCAGAACAGCATGGATTCGTTAAACGGCGCTCCACCTCGACTAACTTGATGATATTTACTAATTATTTATTTAATGAAATGGACCGGGGGGTCCAGGTGGATGCCGTTTACACGGATCTCCAAAAAGCGTTTGACAGGGTGGACCATAAACTCTTATTGGATAAATTGGCGTATAACGGTGTCAGGGGTGACCTATTGCGATGGTTCATATCGTATATTTTTAAAAGAACGCAGAAAGTTGTGATGAATGGGGTTGAGTCTGACACAATTACAGTATCATCCGGTGTTCCACAAGGATCCATATTAGGTCCCCTTTTATTCACCATCTTCATCAATGACATTGGCAGCTGTTTTCATCATTCAAATTTTTTAATGTACGCTGATGACCTTAAAATTTATAGATCTTGTAGTGATATTTCCGACTGCATGCTACTACAGGAGGACCTTAGCAGACTTGCACAATACTGTTCTGATAACAGGCTCAACCTTAGTATACCTAAATGTCACTATATAACATTCACTAAAAACCGAAATATCCAGCGCTTTAATTATTCTATTAATAACACATTTTTGAATAAAGTTAACAGCGTCCGAGACCTCGGTGTCACTCTTGACTCAAAACTGCACTTTGATGACCATATAGAAAATATCGTTTGTAAGGCTTTTAAAATGTACGGTTTTCTTATAAGATCTTCTAGAGACTTCAAACGTTCATCCACTCTTTTGGTCTTATATAAGACCTTAGTCCGCTCGCAATTAGAGTTTGCAGTACCAATTTGGAGTCCTTTTTATCATAAGTATATTTATAGGCTTGAAATGGTTCAAAAAAAGTTTTTGCGATATATGTGCTATAAATGTTCACATTCCCGTATCCCTTACCATCAATTATTAAAACGATATAAATTATTGAGCTTGGAATCAAGACGTAAGTTGCTTAAGAATATGATGCTCTATGGCATATGCAATAACAAGTTTGACTGTAATGATCTTACAAATGGATTATGCTACATTGTACCTAGAATAACTATGGTGCGTGGGGTTCGCGCACCCCGTTTGTTCCACACACGAAAGTGTAGAACAAACGCTGGTGTGCGGGCCCCACTGCGTCAACTTTTGGACTTGTATAACACACACTTTTCTAATATTGACTTATTTGGTATTTCTGAATCCCGATTTAGAAGACTGTGCATAAATAACCTCTGCTTGTCTGAATTTAGCGATTCGTAAGAGTTACATACTTTCGTTCATTTTGATTGTGGCTGACCAGCGCGTATGTACCTACTGTAAATTTAATGTTAAGGTTTATTCCGTGGACAATGATGTGGGTTGCATGTTTACTTAATTTACTTTAGCATAAGTACTACTGTAACACATAACATGTAACTGTTTTTTGTCCCAATAAAGAAAAAATAAAAAATAAAAAATAAAAAAAATAAAATGAGAAGTAACAAAATTTGGTTAAAATTCCATTGAAAATTATTATTAACTAGGTCTAAGTACATTTCATAACGTTGTAAGTATGAAACAAACACAACAGAAAACCCACTTCATAAGCCGAATTATTTGGATGGAAGGGGGTAGGGTTGACTACGGAACCTTACATTGTGCGTGGCCCGACATATACTTGCCCAGTTTTTGCTTTTAAGTCTTTTAAAAGAAATCGAGTATGGGGCACAAAATAAGGAGAGTAAATATGTGTCGGGGGTTTCCCTGACCCCAAGCACGATACAGCGTGTTTGTTTACCTTTTCATTTATTTAGTTCAAGTTCAACGTACCCCCGTCTTCATAAATCTGTCGATTCATCAATGTGTTCATTCCATCAAGTCAATGTTTTTATTTTCTTTGTCATGGCCGTAGGCACCTGGGAATTATACAATTTAATGCATTACGGGGGTCCATTTACATTCTAAATAAATATGTCATTGCAGTTATACCTCCTTGATCTAGAAAACTCTCGTTACAGTTAGCAGTGTCAATGAAAATCAGTCTTTGTATATGATTAGCACTTTTAATAACCAACATTATTAATGTATATGGGACGTCTTATGGTGGTAAACAAGTAAATAGGTCAGGATAACTGATCAGTACTAAAAACGTGATAGTTGGGATGCAAAGCAATGCAGTTGGAAACAGTTGTTTGTGTATGTCTATGAGAAAAAAGTTCTTATTCTTTCTCATGTTTCAATATTTTATCAACAAATCACTTACAATAATTCTGCAAATGGGTTACATTTGCATGATCACTCAATCAATTATCAGTATCATCACTGAGATTATCCGATGTCACTACATTGTTAAGTTAAACATTTTCAATCTTTGTTGCACCCTTTATTTTGTCATCTTCTATCCCTTTCACACGTCTGTCATTTGAATCAAATATCGATAAAGTAAACTCAATTGCACCAAGATCTTGTGGTTACTTATCAAATTGACCATAAAATGTATTGAAATCATTTCAATATTGTTTGTGCATATTTTTTCTTAGTTTATTTTCACTATTGTTTCTTTGTGTGAATAGTGCTTTTCGAAATTTCTCGTGATTTGCATGAAGTATGGATTAGAATGGTTTGTATTGATTGTAACAAGTTGTGATTGAAAACTTGTTGATAAATTATCAATACATTGATTTCTAAAATTAGCTAGTTTTTTATTTGTATGATGAATAATACAGGTACCTACTTTGTTTAGTAATGTCAAACATTATAGATCAATTTAAATAATAATAATAATAGGTATTCATTTTTAGAATCGTTGTAACCGCCATATTAATATTAAAACATGTTTTGGTTCAACACACATTAAGCGCGATTTTATGAAAATAATTTTCTAATTATTTCCAATTAAAATATTCCAAAACAAAGCATTTGGCCTTTATGCTGGAAATATTCCTTCTATCTGTCTGTAGTACCGCAAGAAATTCCCGCAACAGACACAAGAATCCTAAATGTTCTCCAACGTAAAAGTCTTTGAATTTTTGTATAAAATCCTCATTTAGTTCCTGATCAACCGAGATTGTAGGATTCGCAAATTTGCATCCGTCCCTTGCATTCCCTCACTTCGGGTGCAATTTAAATAATTCGTTTGTAACAAATGTCGGTACATTAGAATAATGTAATTTTTTATCCATGAACGAATATCTAATTGACCGTGAGAGAGCCAGAGTTTATTTGTTTGCATACTTTTGCAATTTAGAAGATTAAGGAACGCAAGGTGGTGGTGTAGATATTATTGAAAATGAAGGTATGTATGCAAATTTTGAAGTATCGATGTATGCAGATGAGAACAAGTGTGTGAATTTTGTTCGTTTTGGTTTCCCAAATCAGTAACAGGTTTGATAATTTGTGAGTGATGAACTGAATGATGGCTAGTTAGAACCCCTAACGGATATGCATGAATGAATGGATTAAGTAAATGTAGGAAAAAAATGTGGCTATTGTTAATGTAAAAAGTCGTTGGTGATGTAAAAAATGACAAATATGGCGACGACGATGACAATATTATGGCTAGATGATTGGATTAAGTAAGTTTTGATTTAGGCAAGAAAAAGAAAATATAAATAAAATCCTTTTAGACGAAACTAAGGTTTAGATAAATGTAATAAAAATAATATGTTGGGATAACTCACACAACGCTAGCTGATCCCAAACTAAGCAGAGCTTAGAGCAGAAATCAGACAACTGATAAACATACTATAGGTATTTCTAAATATATACATATTATAGATAAATAATACCCAGACACAGAATAAATGATCGAACCCCCCATCTCTTGCGTAGCAGTCGAATACACTCCCACTGCGCCACAGAGGCAGTCAAATGCGTAAAAGTTTACATTTGCTTTGGATAAGCTCTTTTTTCTTTACACAAAATATTTTCCATGGCCCCAACGTGTTAATTTAATGAAGCTTTTCAGTTACAGCGGCTCGCGTCGGATAGTTTTTCACCCGATACAATTGTCGGCGGTAATTACGGTGGCTTCATAGATGCTATTAATCATTGGTACGGTACAACAATGGCGGCTGATGCACTGTTCAGGGTTCACCGGTGTGGTTGAAATATTATTTATTTTGTATAATTAATTTTAATCTATCTTTTGTAATGGTTGTTCTGTAACTGTCTGTTAATCAATGTGTAACAAAAAGCTGTGGTCGAATTTCACCAAAGGGCTTATTAGTCCTTTGTTGAAATTACATAACATATCATTGACCAAGGGCAGTATAATTTGGCATTCTTTTTGACATCACAGTAGATGCACAATTCGTTGGTTTCTTTCTGACAAATATTGCACCTTTTTTGGTGAAAAACTTATAATGACTTATTATGATGTCTTCCGCATCCAATTCATGCCAACAGTAGGTACACAATATATCTACTGTTGGCATGCATTGGATGCGGAAGACAGATACAATTAGGAGACGCCTATGTCCAGCAGTTGACCGATATTGGCTGATGATGATGACTGTTTTGACTTAAATCTTTTTATTTATGTTTTTTTTAATCGATAAAGTAATGTGTCAATCATCTTGAATTTGATCACATCTTTCTGTTATACGATATATAAATTGTTGTATTTTACCACCAATAATAATTCTTATATAAATTTGTGGACTCAATCTTTCAAATTTTAGCACATATAATTTAATTAATAGTAAATTATTCACGCGATTAATATATATATTTTCATAATATATATATTAATCGCGTGAATAATTTAGGGTAAAATACCTTGTTTTCTACCCGTGACCACGGCCGTTGCAAAACGTCGGGCAATAAACAAGGTATTTGTTTATTTGTAAATTTTTCATGCGATTAATACCCGTAATATATTTTCATAATGTGTACAAATCGCGAAAGTTTATCAACAGTAAGAATATAGTTAATAAAGTGTCAAAATTGATGATGTGTCATACAACTATTGCATACTTTCGTTGTTAGTCAGTCAGTGATGTTGTTTTTAAGATTGTTCAGTGAAGTTAAATCTAGGTCAAGATCATAATGTCAGATGATTCACGTGCGCACGCATTTATGTATTGATCAGTTTCATAATTTATTGCTTTAAATCTTATTCTTTATTGTGGCATATTTTATTACTGTTGAGGAAGATGTGGGTATTTAGACTTTACTAACCATTTCAGAATACCTTCAACAGTTTAGTCTTGAGTCTGTGTCAGTATGTGAAAATAAATAAAAAATAAAATTGTTTAATGACCTTATTTAAAAAAAAAAGTCATGATCAACGCCTAAAAATCTAGGCCTCATGATCCTTGAAATTCGCAGACAGAAAGGAAGTTTCAATGAGGCTTATAAAATACTAAAAATCTATTATGACGTTAACACAATTGAAAACGTGTATTCGCGGAATGAAAATAAGCATTATAAAAATATACCTATATATTACGGGTCTTAATCGCGTGAATAATTTAAGGTAAAATACCTTGTTTATTGCCCGACGTTTCGACCGTATTGCAACGGTCGTCGTCACCCGTGACCACGGCCGTTGCAATACGGTCGAATCGCGAAAGTTTATCAACATTTATGAAAATAAGCTGAATGGAGTCGAAATTTAACCCCTTAAAACACTTCTTGCTAAATCGTGTTGTCGCAGAATGGAACAAACATCCCCAAGATATTGTTGTGGCACCCACATTGAATACCTTCAAAAAACGACTCGATCAAACATCCATATCACAGCATACATATGCATCAGCACAAAACTGCTAGTGTTGTTTAAGGTATTAAAGTGGACACAGTCCAAACTAGGCACGAAGCATTTTATTATCAAGGAATTACTTTTGTAGACCAAGCTGTAATTTCAGCTTGGTTAGTATAAGTAATGAACTCAGTTAATATGAGCAACATGCTGCCCTAATACTTTGGTCACTAGTTTCACTAGAAACTAGTCACCAAAGTAACTTTTTTCTCATGTATTGGAGTTATTGCTACTATTGGGTAGGTATCTTGTTAGTTAGTACTAACAAGATACCTACCCAATAGTAGCAATAACTCCAATACATGAGAAAAAAGTTTATAATTTCAAAACTAAGCTGATTTTAATCAAATCGGTTCACCCAAGAGCTGCAATATGAAAAAGGTACACAGGGTTTAATGTATACATAACAAATATATTATTAATCGAAGCTTAAAATAAAAAAAAAAATATTAAAGAATAACCGACAGCCCTATAAAGTCAAACAACACTGCACCTCAGTACAATGGCGTGCATCAGTGTTGGCGAATTAATAGCAACAGTAAGCCAACCTTAATGAATATTGCACCAAGCTGAGGTGACTGATACGACAAAACCATTATATTGACTTGCATTATACAGGTACATTAGCAGACAAAATAACATTTATGACTATTTTATAGTCAACTTCCGCTCTTGGCTACTAACAATATAAACACAATAAACATACAATGATATTTAAAAAAGCACACACTACATCTAGACCAGAGACAATATTATAGTTTGTGGATCATACAAAGTGGTTTCCGTATAAAATTTAAATAGGAAATTATTAACCGTGCGAATAAATAATATATAATAAGTGGGCGAAAATAATACGGAAACCGTAATATACCGCTTACAATTTAATGCACTAAAACGATTCGATTGGGTTAGGTTAGAACCGTGCCCAGGAGGTCGCACACGAAGCAAGCGTGCCGCGGCAGCGGTCGTCGAGTGCTTTTATCCACTTTAGTTTTTCACCCACTTTGTATTTCAGTGCGCCATCATTAATTTTGACACTTATAGTTTGAATTTATATTCGCTTGATTAAATGCTACCTAATTTAAATACATGATCCTCGTGCAGCAGTCGTCCACTGCACCTAATGTGCCATATTAAATTAAATGTAATTGCCATAATATACTTGATCTTTGGATGCAATAAAACTCAATTATCACCTAGATAAGGAAGTGAAAATTCATCGTTACCGAATAGCTTGACATTTTGCACAGCACACATCATATTGATAACTAATTTCATAACGAGAAGAAACTTAAAAATTAATAAATTTGTGAAAACTATTTTTTATCTTTTTGGAGCGTGTTTCTATAGTTTTTTAACGGATTAATTGTGTTATTATTATTTTACTATCAGCATCCTTATTGTATTCGTCTGTACGAACCCAGTCTATTGTTCCGCGACCGTAATATTTGCATGTCAGCGTTAACGTCTCAACGCTACTGAAATATGATTTTCACTAACCAGCTATTTAATTAGAATTATTATACAAACTATTGTGTAGCCAGGCTCCGAAGAAACAATATGATGAGCGAGAAATGACCCAGTGGAACGGAGTACTATAAGTTATATATCTTTTAATGAAAGACTTTAATCAAAAGATTTTAGACACTTATCCAAAGTTTGGATAGGTTTATCATGCAACGCGAAAGTTTAAAAGTGTAAGGGTCCATGGAGCCCATGTCCAGCCTGCTATTAAAGTTCAAGCCCGACTTGAATCAGAATAAAAAGATAAAAAATATTTTAAATATCTTAATCCAAACATAATTCACCATGATTATAATGTAAATTCATATTTGTCTTTTTTTAACAATAATATAATAATGTTTTGGACAACTCACACAGTGTCATCTGATCTCAAAGTAGACTATGGTAACCAAAGAACTGATAATCATACATATATATTTTTAAATACATACATATTATAGATAAATTACACTCAGACGCAGAATAAACCATGGTGCCCATCACACAATGTTTTATTCTGGATGGGGATCGAACCCCAGACCTTCGACTTACCAGTCAGGGTCACTAACCACTACTAGACCAAAGGGGCAGTCAATGTCTTGACTCTTGACATTTCAAATAAATAAAAATACTAAGCATAAAAATGACAAAAAATTTTTCAAATTTCAAATTTAAAATTCTTTATACACTTAGGATGCAAAACAACTTTTGTGATACGTCGGTATTCTACATGTACATGTAATGCCAAGTTCGCAAACATTAGGTAAAGCCAGAGAAAAAAAACCTGGCAATAAAAACTCGCGGCCGCTCTTTGCAAATTGCCAATTTTACAATGTTTGAATGATTATAAACTTGATATGGGGGGTTCAAAATATATTTTCAACATTTTGAATTACTTAGGAATTTCTAGCTTATTACCATTTTGCAGGGAAAGCCCGGCTTCACACTTTGTATGTATACATAATGTATTAAATTGTAAATTGTCTATCTCGTGTAGTGGTTTGTTATTTTTGCAACAAGATTTTGTGAGCAAAATTCTCATTTCTTTGTAAAGTAAATTATTATCATAATGAAATCTTAGTTAACTTTTCCTGTAGGGTTTTGTAGTAGCTTTCTTATTCAGTATCACATTATTCATATTTGCTTCTTTTATTTGCCCATACTAAATATGTATGTTGGTTTATCATTATTTTAACAGTAGGGCTTAATAAAAGTGTCCTGAATTATATTCCTTTCAGCATTATCATCAGAAATACTACCATATACAGCATACAGCTTTCGCCCGCGGCTCCGCCCGCGTAGATATCGGTTATCGCGATAAAAACTATGTCCTTCCTCGGGACTCAAACTATCTCCATACCAAATTTCATCAAAATCGGTTTAGCTGTTTGAGCGTGAAAGCGTAACAGAGAGACAGACAGAGTTACTTTCACATTTATAATATTAGTATGGATCAAATCATGTGATGTTTATTTAAAAAAATATTGGTGAGAATAAACTTTAACGTTTAACTAAAGCTTAGTTCCTTCTACAAATTAGACTATATTTACCTACTACCTATATCAATTTACTTGAACATGCGGTATAGTATAGGCCACTCAAAAATCAATTTAATTCATTAACACTAAGGATCAAAATTGAACCATTATAAAATACCTTTGTAACTACAAAATATACGTCACGTATTCAAATTTATAGGATGACAATACGACTATACTTTACACAATAGTGCGACAAAACGCATCGACAAAAAAGTCGACTCACGCGCACACCTGCGATTTTCAATACATCCATCATTGATCGATTAGTTCCATCTTTGGTGGCAACCTTTATACAAATATGTACCTTAATCCTATACAAATTGGGTATAATTTTAAGTGAATGGGTTGAAAAGGGTTAGATGGTGATTCTTATAGCGACGTGACTGCATTTATCTATCAATTTCAAAGATGACTTGATAGTAATGTTTTATTTGTTTATTACATTCACGTTGCAAATACGTTTCATTTTACGTACCAACTCATTTTGCGGTTCTTTGAATTGCAAGCGTTTTTTCATAAAATAGCTCAATAAATTATTAAAACATCTAAATTAGACAACAGATTTTGATATAGTTTTCACAATAGGAACCTGGGTTGCCCAAGAAGACCATAGAACTTGTATTATACAAGGTTATTATATATTTTTGGTATAGTGCAAAGCTCAGACACTCCAACAAGATTTTGGTTTCAAAAAATCATTTAAAAATAAAGAAAATGAAAATATTGAAAACTTGTGTATTATGTTCTTCACGCTATCGTGCTTGTAGCGTCCCGTAGTAGTTATTATTAAAAAAAAGTGACGATTACATTTTACAACACATTGTGAACAGGATTTGGACTGTTAGACTGATTAATGAATTATTTCATCATCATCATTATCAGCCTATCGCAGTCCACTGCTGGTCATAGGCCTCTCCAATAGCACGCCACTTTGTTCTATCTTCGGCTTCTCGCATTCAGCTCCTGCCAGCCGTTTTGCGTAAAGCATCACTCCACCTGGCCTGAGGGCGTCCTACACTACGTTTGCCGAGCCGCGGTCTGCGCTGAAGAACTCATTTACCCCAACGGTTGTCGGTTCTTCGGCTAATACTTATGGTTAGCCCACTGAATTATTTATGAATGATTAAATAATTAATAGAAAAATATAACATGGTTCAAAAACTACCCCATTGATTGTATTACTCTGAGCAAACTACTTTCAGGTTTGCACTATACCAAGAATAACGTTGTATAATCTGAATTTTGGAAATGGCTCCAACAATTTTCATGAAATTTTGTATGCAGGAGGCGATAAATCGATCTAACTACGTTTCGAAATGTCGCTTAAAAAAATCGGCATCCAGGTACTCACTCATAAAAGGCCCAAAGTGCAAACGTTACGTCGGACTTGCAATGCAAAATTTTGCGCGACTGCAAAATCGCGAATTATAAATCGCATGTGCGTGTTATTTCATTTATGATCAGATGTTATGTGTTACAGATTTGCGAAAATATCATCATTTTAAATATTTGTAACCCAGGAACCAACATTCACGCAAATGGAACTGCAAACTGAAGGCTATTTAATAGGATTATAGACAGAAATAATATGCACATTGTCATGTTTTCTTCTATGAATAATTTACAAAGTAAACTTGAACGCTTAGTGTTACAAGGTCCTCACACATTGGAATATATCCATCAGTAAGTACCATGTCACTGCATATCACTTCAAGGCCGCCTTTGTTACACGTGAATCATAACACGGATGCGGGCTGTGGAAATTGTGGAAAAGTTTGCTTTTTATGTTCGCAGATAATTTTTATGAACGTTTTGTTGATGACAATGTGTTGTCTTAGTTTGTTGTGTGTTGCGTCAAAATTGTTTTATGAAACTATAATAACCCGTATGATTGTAAGCGATAATGTAATATTGAATAAACATGAAATTCTAAAAGATTTAACTTTGCGTTGCCGATTTAATTTTTTAAACATTATTATCTCAAAAATCAACATATGCTAGACTCTGCAGTTTGAATATAACAACCCCCCGGGAAATTATAGAGATTGGGGGGAGGGGGGGGGCGATATTTATGCAAAGTGCAAGCACCCACTTTAGTTCTCGAAGGGGCAGGTGCTTGCACCAGGTAGAAAGGAATGCCAAAAATGCAAATATGAAGAATAGTTTTTAGCAAATACAATTTTCGGGAAGTGAAAATGTCGACCAAAGATCACGTTCTTTATCACAAAATACAGTTTTTTTTTACGAAAACTATTTGATTTTGTATTTGAAGAAACATATACAGGGTGAATTGTGATATACTAATAACCTTCCGCTCGTGACTTCTTTACATATCACTAAATAACTTTGTATTATCAGTTTTTCATCCTTAATCACCTACCAATTGTTTTTGATTATGATATTAACCACCTACAGACTATTTTACTGGAGTAAAATCGTTGTTTAACCTCTCAAAGGCTTTAGGCTCAAAGAAAATCGAAAAATCTATGTTTTTTTATGTCACACCACCATTTACCACACATCTGAGAAGATGGTGTGGTAAATGGTTGTGTCACAAAAGTTGGTGGTAGGTGGTGAAGGGTTAATTTGTATTTTTTTTTACAATAAATATATTACGAAGTTATTTGGTGTAATGTAAAGAGGCCAAGAGGGTTATTAGTATATTAAAAACACCCCGTAGGTACTAAACCTACCTACGAAACGAAAGTTCGTCTCTGAGTTCGCCAGTACGACTTACATTTAGCCAGTTGAGCTCGTCAGGATACAAACAAAAAAAATAACAATATGCCATAATTATATAGTATGAGTGGCTAGGACAATAAAGATTATTTTAACTGGCATTAAGTTTCAAACTAATAACTAAAATTTCCACATATTTTTTTGCTAGAAACATATAATTTAGACATGTTTATGTCCGCACCTACTCAAATTATGAACAGTAACTGAACATTTATACAGGGTGTAACAGAAAGGTGTGGTCATATTCAAGGGTTGGTATGTGCCCATGATACTGAGTGCACACACCAAATTTTATCAAAATCGGAGTGCCCTAAAAAATATTTATTATTTTTTTCATTCGTTTATTTGTGAATGAAAAAGTTGTTAATTAAAAACAGTATGACTTAAAAAGTTCTATGCCATAATAATCTAATCGAATTTTGTACCAGGGGAGGTATAATTCTTACGCCATACGCATTTCACTACTGAATTTTGTCAAAAAGAATATGCTATAACTATGTAATAATAATACCACCACCTATGGCACCATGGTAGGTGCAATACTGACAACATACACTATCCGCTGCTGAAATTTGACCACACCTTTCTGTTACACCCTGTATAACTAATGGGATAATTATGCTAATTGCAAGTAATGCTAGAAACAGACAATAAGGTTATTACAAAACATAAATTTTACTAATATTTTAAACTAAATCGTAGATAATTTAGAGTTATTATGATTTTAAAATGTTACTCTTAACTTTTGTACACGACTTCACTCGTGTACCTATAATTGCGATAAAAAGCAGCGAATAATTACCCGACTATTGAAAAGCTGTGGTAACGAAGATTTTTCTAACTGGTCGGTATGGTATGTCACTAGAAAAATGAAAAAGAATGTACTGTAACAAAAAGGTGTGCTCAAATTCAAATATTTATGTCCGGCTATTTTGCAAATATATTCTGGCATAAATACTGATTATCGATCTCAATTTATTGTTTACTAGAGAACGCCTCGCGGTTTCACTCTTGTAGTTCCCGTTACCCTGGGAATACAGTGATAAAAAGTAGCCTATGCCACCCGGGAATAGTGTAGCTTCCAAACGGTGACATAATTTTTGAAATCGGTCTAGTAGTTTTTAAGTTTTTTTGTTACATACAAAAATACAAATCTTTGCTTTTTATAATAATAGTATAGATTACCTGTATATTAAAATATTTATCATATTATTTGATATTTAGTTTAGGTATGTATGACTTTTGTTTTTATTTAGTTTCTAATCGGTTGTAATGTAATTATCCAAGGCAGATGCACCTGCCACTCATCTCTCACTGCCACCCAAAGGTTGACTGGCAGAGAATGCCTATGGCATTAAGTCCACCTTGTGCCATGTATTTTCATGAAATAAATAAATAAATAAAATCGTTAAAATCAATGGACATTAAAATCAAAAATGGTTATCCTATGATTCAGATATAACTGCGAAGGAATTACTAAACACATGCAAATGCGAAAGGATTGAAAGGTCAAACACCCCGGGCTATCGCCTGTTATAGTTATTGGGGTCACGATAGAATCTCAGGTGTTGGAATATTTCATCAGATTATTTAATTGATTTTGTTTTTATTTGGTTTCTAAAAGAACAGGTATTTAACAAATTGGGTTCTCTCTAAGTACTTTTGGATGAGAACAACAAAATAACCTATTGGAAATTATGAAAATTTATATATCTTAAAAAATACCTTGTTGGCCGTTGCAATACGGTCGAAACGTCGGGCAATAAACAAGGTATTTTACCTTAAATTATTCACGCGATTAAAAGCCGTAACATATATATTTCATAATGTGTACAAATTGCGAAAGTTTATCAACATCTATTGAATATTCCATGAAATGAGACGACTGAAAACACTACGGTAAAAAAATGCCTATTTAAATATTGTGATAAAGTAAGCGAATTACTTACCTACTCATTGTTTTATTTCAATGTTTACGCAGTTGACATACTCAGGAAAAGAAACAAAGTCTTCTTTTGCAAAAATAAATTAACCAACGTAATAGCAATGATTGTGC
Source organism: Herminia tarsipennalis (assembly GCA_945859575.2). Lineage (NCBI taxonomy): Eukaryota > Metazoa > Arthropoda > Insecta > Lepidoptera > Erebidae > Herminia > Herminia tarsipennalis. The sequence continues at coordinate 4,059,862 of OX243852.2, read as the reverse complement.
GATCGTGAATGCTAATACTCCATCTACAGGGTGTAACAGAAAGGTGTGGACATATTCAAGGTTTGGTATGTACCCGTGATACTGTGTACACATACCTAATTTTATAAAAATCGGAGTACCCTACAAAATATTTATTATTTTTTTATTCGTTCTTTTATTAATGAAAAAGTTATTAATTAAAAACAGTATGACTTAAAAAGTTCTACACCATAATAATCCAATCGAATTTTGTACGGTATAATTCTTATGCCATACGCCTTTCACTGCTGAATTTTAACAAAAAGAATATGCTATAACTATGTAATAATAATGCAACCAGCTATGGCACCATGCAATACAGATAACACACCCTACCCGCTGCTGAAACTTGACCACACCTTACTGTTACACCCTACTTGTAGGGGTATATTTTTGTATTTTGAATAAACCATTCCTAGGTAATGTTTTTGATGTCAACGACATAATAACTTAACTATATGTGTGCTGAATTATTACAGTCTGCTAAGTTACCTGAGCTTCTATATTATAATAATATCTTGGGACAATTCACACAACGCTATCGGATCCCAAAGTAAGCAGAGCATACCTACAGTTCCGTAATACTGAGTGATATAAATCAAGCGAGGGTAGTTTCCGAAACTGGAGCTTCACGGAAGCACCGCTAAGCTGAACCAGTCTAACCGTGACCACGGCCGTTGCAATATGGTCGAAACGTCGAGCAACAAGGTATTTTACTTTAAATTATTCACGCGATTAAGACCCGTAATGTAATATTTTCATAAGCAGAGCTTTTACTATGAAAGCCAGACAACTGGTAAACATACTTATATATTTCTAAATACATACTATTATAGATAAATAACACCCAGACACAGAATAAACCATCGTGCTCATCACACAAAGTATTATCCTGGGTGGGGATCAAACCCACGACCTCCGGCTTAGCAGTCAGGGTCACTAACCAGTAAACCGACGGGTCAGTCGCATTTGCTGAATTATTTCAGTCAGCCATTAAAAGATATGTAACAAAAAGGTGTGATCAAGGCTTATAATATCCAAGATACTTGGTGCTGATACTCAAATTTATCGAAATCTGGGTCCTTATTCACTATATTTTTTTTTCGTTTTCGCGGCAAGCCCGTGCGTCTTACTGTCAAAATCTTGTTACAATGCTAAATAGAGAGCTGCGCTTAGAAATGCATCGCGCATGCACGCGGACATCTTTGAGCGCATCGCGCATGCGCTAGTTTGCGCGGGCTTGCCGCTAAAACGAAAATAAACATAGTGAATAAGGACCCTAAGCCTTTGTAGATATGCCACAGATTATTCAATCATTGGCCTCAAAATATAGATCATGAAAGATACCTATACAAAAGCCATTCAGTTCAATCAATAGGTACCAAATTAAATTGCCTGTTAGCACTTTGTCAGCACTTTAATATTCAAGAATCAATGAATACCGAGAACCTTTGTTACTTATGTACAATGTATTATTAAACATTGCACCAAATAACGTTGCAACCAATTTACTTCGAAAGCTTCAGTTTATCAAAACCAAAATGAATCATCGTAGCATCGATAAGTCAATAAACCTTGGAACAAAGGATCAACTGGTTTCTTATCATGTTTTACAACACGATTAACAGATAGATGTCGCCATAAAGCTCAAAGCTGTTAACTTGTACAAAGAAGTTATTATTAAAAATATGTTGGCTTAGTTTTATCTATGAGAGTTTGGTTCAAGTCATGGTCGTAATGATGGTCTGAGTTACGAAGATTTATAACAACCCTTGGCGGAAAGATAAGTCTTTGCCTTCACCTATTCTTAGACCTCCAAACAGCAAATCAACTTGGTGCTTAATTTGGAACAAAAGATAAAACCAATGTTGAACATTATTAAAATATATATATTACGGGTCTTAATCGCGTGAATAATTTAAGGTAAAATACCTTGTTTATTGCCCGACGTTGAGTCTTCCCGTGACCACGGCCGTTGCAATACGGTCGAAACGTCGGGCAATAAACAAGGTATTTTACCTTAAATTATTCACGCGATTAAGACCCGTAATATATATATTTTAATAATGTGTACAAATCGCGAAAGTTTATCAACAATGTTGAACACTTACGGAGACTCTCAAACGGCGCAAATATAGGTAGTAATCTAGTCAGAGGTTACATATTTGAGCCGTTTGGGGTTGAGACGCTAGGGCCATGGGGTCCAAGTGCTTGCCTTTTATATAATAAAGATATTTCCCAGCATCTTGTCAGTGCATCTGGTGACCAGAAGGCTGGCCTTTTCTTTGCAATAAACATTTCCATACAACGTGGCAATGCTGCCAGCCTTCTGGGCACTATACCGGTTGATATCGATGGAGAGGACTTCATCGACGCCTGAACTATTGACTACATTTTTATGTAATCCTTTTTTTTTGTAGTTTACTAGGTAATAACTATTTATTATACGGGAATTAACGCGCATTGTTTACCTTAAAATTGCTTAACGCTTCGATCAGGTTGCAGCCAGCCTGTCATAAGGTAAACAATGCGCGTTAATTCCCGTATAATAAATAGTTATAATCATGCAACGCGAAAGTTTAAATGTTAGTATTTACTAGGTAAGTTGTAAATAATGTTAATAGTTTACATATAGTTAGTTCGCAGGGTAATCTAGCTTAATGTATTTAATAACATTGTAAATTTTCATTTTTATAAACTTTTTTATATTGTTATTGCAGATCATAAATAAAAATTTACGGAAAGAAAACTCACACACATCTGTGCCTCAAAGAACACACCTACTCTGTTTCTCTTATATTTCTTTCATAGAACTATAAAAATTAGGAAATAGCAAATACAGAGGTGTTTGCAAATCTGTGCGCTATAACAACTTCTGCGTAGTTGGCTAGTATCTGTTGAGACTAACCATTGGATCGTTTAAAAGATCATCATCGTTATCATTACTTTCAAAATCCATTTTTCTTTAGCTTAGTTCTCGCTACAGATCGTAGTTTAAACCACGCTCACACGTTATCTTTAGTAAACAGGAGGTATTTCAAATCATTAGTAATATTCATGCTGATCTTTGTTTCAGCCTCAAGCTTTAGGCCAACGAACTTAACTAATGAATCTATTTTTATTGTGTAAATATTTAACAAGCGATAATTGGTCGTCAGTCTCTTATCATTTTTATTTATTTGTAATGTAGTTTGTTACAGTCATGTTCTCGTTCTATTTTATTATTGGCTTTCGTGATACGGTGAGGTGATGCAATCATGGTCTGTCAAATTGTCGATGACCTTTCAGTAGTACGTTAATGTGTCCCTGTGATATTCATAAAAATTATAGGTATGAACGACAATACGAAGCTCAAATTCTTCATTCAGATATTCTGTTTACCAAGGGCGAGTTCAAGGGTTGATGTGATAAATATGTATTTAATAGAAATGTTAAAGCCTAACTTATCTCAATGCCAGCTGTCTGGGCTTCTGAGTTTAGGTACTTTTGATTAAGGTATATAATAATATCTTGAAGAATCTTTTCCATTTCTATCACCCCTATTCCAAGAACACTGTTGATAAGCAATCGTCATTCAGAATTAATAATACTTAGAATAATATAATTAAATTACTCCTAGATTACTTCATAATTATGGTATATGAAGCACAATGAAACAAAATATCCATAACAATTTAAAACACAGATACATCATTACATCATACACAGTCACTTACGTCCTTAAACTTTAAATAAAAATCACAAAAAGAGCAATCTTAAACGTTTTCTCATCATAAAACACTAATAAATAACAAGTCGAAACTAAATTTATGTTATATTTGATTTACGATACATAAAACTGGCAACACTATTGTCCGTTGACGTTTAAAATCGTTAAATAGGGCAACATTCTAAACGTCACGTTCGAAACCGTTATTTCAAATAAATTTCATAATGATGTATTACATCGTAATTTTTTAGAATACTAGATATAATAAAATACAAAGTTGGTATGAATGGATTTGCTGTGAAATTAAAGATTAAAAAGTTATGTTTTGTTGTAATAGTTGCAATAAGATTTTTATTAGGCATAAAAAATGTATATCAGCAGCTGTTACTGCGCATCAGTTTGACCTGAGTCATGAAGGGCAATTCTCTTAATTAATACAGCTCAATTACAACAGTTGTCATACAGCTTCAATCTAACAAGAGATTTTGACAATGAATAAAAGTTAATTCTAGTGTAACCTAAGCTACTAAGTTTTAAAAAATATTGTTACACAGTATTGATCCCCTAATTAATTTCAGTCACGGTATACAACCTCATTAAAGACAAGCCAATTATGCAAGAATAATTTTAATGCACAAATGAGTGCACAGTTCATTCTCTCACTCTCATAGTTCGATGGGATCGAAATTCGACATAAATGACCGAAGTGAGATTAGGCGCCGGACTTTCCGGGACAAGGAGAGGTGTGAAATTTCCATCGAATATTGAGTGTTACCCATATTTAATACGTAGTTTCCACTTTTTACAATACTGATATCACACCTTGATACTAGAAGCAATTTACGACGTCAGTGAAGTATCAAATCAAATCAAATGTTTAATCTTCCTAAGTTCTAGGTATGCAAGGTTATTTTTGGTATAGTGTATAGCTTAGACACCCCAACAAGATTTTTACTTCAAAAAATCATATAAGAAAAAGAAAATGAAAATATTGCAAACTTGCTTAGATAAAAGCATTCAAGTTGTCTTGTGTTCTTTGCGGTATCGTGCTAGCGTCTCGTAGTACGTATTCCATGGTTATTTTTAAAAAAACCGGGCAAGAGCATGTTGGATAAAGCTCAGTATAGGGTTCCGTAGCCCTGAATAATTTTATCAGAAGAAGAGCGTATGTTCATGGCACTTACGTTCAAAAGTTAAGGGGGTGAGAAACAATTTATGCAACTTTCGGAGCGATTATTTAATAAATAATCGCTCCGAAAGTTGCATAAATTGCATATTGCAAAAATATTCACTCAATCAAAATAGTTTTTTAGAAACCTTAAAATGTTTTTGAAAGACCTGTCGAATAATGTACGCTGGAAAAAAATCAACTTCTGTTACATGTATGGAATGCTTCCTAAAAATATTTATTATTATTATTTATGTATCAAACTAAGTAGCCGCTACTACAAGACGACCTTTTACTAAATTTCATCAATATTCATTGGGTAGTTTTTGAGTAAAATGCCTGTGACATACGCACGGGTAGAGAGACAGACAGACAGACGGACATGACGAAACTATAGGGGTTTAGTTTTTGGCATTTTGGCTACGGAACCCTAAAAATAGTGATGATTACATTTCACACACATCACATTGTAAACAGAATTTAGACTGTTAGAATGATTAATGAATTAATTATTAAATGATTGATTAATTAATTAATTGAAAAATATAACATGTTCCACAAATAACCCCATTGGATTGTGTTACTGATTCTGAGCAAACTACTCTCAGGTTGGCACTATACCAAGGTTAGCGTTATGTGTCCCATGTTATATTATGTTGATTGAACATCTCCATGGAGCCATGAAAGCCTTTCAAAGTGTCTTCGACCTCGTGTGAAAACAAACACAAAAAGAATAAAGCCGTGAAAAAGATAGAAAAGTAAAACATATACAATTAAGTAATCTCAATGATAATATTTATCAGCTCGACATAATATAATGTTGGATGTTGGTACTCAAACATAGATTGTCGGTCAAATTCGTCGGTATTTATTTTTCCACTATGCCTTTGTCGTGAGAGTGTTTGACGATCGGGATGTGAGTCATCAACGCAGGCGCATCTTTGGTACAGGGTGTTCATTTTTTAGATGCAAAGAAGCCTGAGTCGTATTAGTGGGAACATTTTATTGCTGATTTTGATGATAGTAAATAGAGTTCATTAGATTTAAGTTGTATTAAATTTAAGTACGTGTTATATGGCGTAGAGGTGTACCATAGATGAAATTCAAAGATGTAGTGAATATTGATAATAAATACCTACAAGGTAACTAAAAAAACTTTTTTACAAAAAAATATTACCGACTTCAGAAATAAATACCTACAGGGCAACTAAAAAGCAAAAAATAATATACCTAGAATAACAAAAACAAATTAAACCCTGCCCTCTCACTTTTTAGTAGGTTGGTTTGTAATTCACTTAAGTTACAATAGGCTTATGTCAACTGCTCAAATCCTTTTACAAAATATTGCTTGCCACGGCCCCGGTGCAAAGCCGCTAATTGTTGAGGAGTTCACTATCAGCTCGATTACATTGTGTAATAGTAGTATTACGAGAATAAAGTGCTACTCAATATCATATTAAAGTAACTAAATCGCAAACTGTAAAATATTGAATAGGTCCGCTCGTCATTTGTGGTCTTCATCATCAGTTCCACTTAACCAATTGGTTCTTTTTAAGAGTAAATACACAAATCACTATGAAATACACTTAAATCACTGTAGGTTTGCCTTTAATATTTTAAGAGTTCCCTCGATTTCTCCAGGATTCCATCATCAGATCGTGATCTGATGACAATGGGACTAACTTGGAAGTATACCCTTTCAAACGCAAAAATATTTTTCAAATCGGTCTAGTCGTCTTTGCGTAATCGGTGAACAAACATACAAAAAAAAACATACAGTCGAATTGAGAACCTCCTCGGTTTTTGAAGTCGATTGAAAATTACATTGCATTTGTTTCTAAGATGAAAATACCTGCTTAACTTTATTGCTTCTTCGTCGACTTCCTTTTGGCAGAGTGGTCGTGGTCGTCTTTTCAGGGTTGGTGATCATAATGTAATCATAAATAATTTATTCATTTGTTTAACAAAGGTATATAGATTCAGACGACAACATGACATGGGTCCGCTATGCTATGTCATGTAGCGTAAAAAAATTGTAAAATACACAATTTTGTTTAATACTTAATTGTTAAATACTAGCTGTATCCTGCTTCTCCATTTGCGTTTATGTTGATTATTGCGATAAAAGTCTTCCATTGTAAAGCAAATCTGTTCTAATATTATAAAGCTAAAGAGTTTGTTAGAACGCGATTATCGCTGGAACTACTGATCCGAACTCAAAAAATATTTTACTGTTGGATAGCCCATTTATCGAGGAAGGCTATAAGCTATATAACATCACACTACGGCCAATAGGAGCGGAGCAGGAATGAGAAACATTGGAAAAACGGGGAAAAATTACGCAGACGAAGTTGCGCAGGACCGCTAGTAAATAATAAAGCAATATCATTCAAATCGCTGTTACTAAATCGGAGCTTTTTAATATTGGTATAGATGTCTATCAATACATTTAGGTCTAAAACTAAAAGGCATACAATGCACAGAGTAAGCAGAGGACTTTACGATCGTTGCCAAACAAAACATGAACGACACAGACATTGTCATGTCTAGACATTGTGTGGTGACACTAGATTAACTGACATTGTGCCATAGGTTTATTTTACTTAGCACTTTATGAGTTGAATGATTTAATTAAGTTCTTCTTGTTCATTGAACTTATGTTCTGTTCTTTGAGATTTTTCTGTATTATGAGATTTAGGTACCCTGTGTGTTGTTTGATGGATTATTTAAAAATATATATTATTTAAATAAAACTTACGAAGTACTGTGATTTAATGATTTTCTTTTGAAACAGCAGCTCTGATAAAAGAACAATAAACTAAGTTTAGTATTTAAAAGGTTACAAAAGTCGATCACAGTCGTCTTCCGAAAATATGTTTTAAAGACTGGATTGTTACAGTTTTTAATTGTCAAAATTCACGTGGCTTATACTTTTGCTAGAGTGTACTAAAGTACACTCTAACTAAGAACCAATTTTTTATATCCGTTAAATCGTATGTATAAAACTAACCAACCCTCGCAACTTTGTCTGCGCCCATTTTGACCGTTGTTGCAATTTGTGCAATTTTTTAAAACTGCGATTAAAGCGTCTTCTAGACGGTTGGAAACAAGGCTTCCCGCCAAGATGACCTTACTGGTTTGCAACAGTGTAGACGGCTGTTGTAAAACAAATTACTTGGTGCATTGCAACTGCCGTTTTCACTTTTGGAAACCAGCAAGGTCATCTTGGCGGGAAGCCTTGTTTCCAACCGTCTAGCAGACGCTTAAGAAAAGTACATTGGCAAAGTATTTATTCAATCGCGATATTAGTAATTTAATTTATAGACTATTCTCATACCTACCTAATATCCAAATCATCATCATTATCATCATTATTTTTTTTTATATTCGAAATCACCGTTATACAGGCATTGTGCACTACAGGAACCGTCTTTAGCAAAACTTATAAATTCACAAAGCGTGTATTAAAATAAAAAATAAAAAAAATCTTTATTTAATGCAAAACAACTCTTGTGATACATCGGGAAAAATTGGTAATTCATTATTGCACTTTTTTATATCTACTGATTAAATAATTATTCCTTTCAGTTCCAGACAAAACAACCTGTATATAATCTGATGCAACAGATAAGGTGCTCGGCTTTTTTTTCTAAAGCAGTGGCCACCACCGTCCTACTTCTGCGAGTGAGTCATCCGCAGTAAAACAGCACAGGAAGGAATAGATGCGACTTGCATGTTAATTTTTCATTGTAGCTATTATTAGATGATGTTTTTCGGGAAGGTTTTGTGAGAACCGATTGATGTTAAAAGTATCAAGATGCGACGTGATTGATTATCAATGTTAATACATGAGATTTTTTTTTTTTTTGAAATATTTATAAATAAAGATACATCGTAGTACTGCTATTTGTATTTTATAACAGATTAAAATATTGTAGCTATGGTGATTAAAAAATGAGGTTCGAGAATTATTTTATGCAGAAAGCAGCCCTAAGGTTTTCGTATCCTTTCGCTCTGTTGACCAAACACGAGACGATGTCTTCAAACATTTTTTTGTCTATTTGACGCCGAAAATATTTAACTCCTAAACGATTCAAATTATAATTAGGACCTTTGGATTGTGAGAACAACCAATTTAAATATGCACCTGAAAAATAATACTTCTCTTAGAGTTTGTTTATAAAAATAGTCTTAGTAGTCATATAACATACCTTGGTATTTGATTCTATGGTTGACTAGCTGAGTTAATATGGTTAAAATGACCAATATTAATCTTGAACTGTCGCCTATTGTAAACTTGATTGCTTCATGGTGTAATCTATGATTTTTCTTTTATTAAGCGTATTGAAATCGTTTGTCAAGTTGGAGTTCCGTAATGCCTTTACAAAAGCTGATCATTTACGTCTATACTAATATTATAAAGCTAAAGAGTTTGTTTGTTTGAACGCGATAATCTCAGGAGCTACTAGTTCGAATTGAAAAAAAAAGTAATGTTGGATAGCCCACTTTTCGAGAAAGGCAATAGGTTAAATAACATCACGCTACAACCAATAGGAGCCGGGCAGCAATGAAAAATGTTGCAAAACCGGGAAATATTTTGTTTGGGAAAAAGTTGCGCGAGTCAGGTAGTTTGATATATACTAGCTCTAGGATAATACAAATAAGACACAGCCCACTATTTCATAATATTTTTGCACCACTGGGTCCTTATTCACGTTCTTTTTTTTCGTTTTCGCGGCAAGCCCGCGCGAACTGGCGTATACGCAGTGGTTGCATCGCGGTAAGATTTTGACAGTTGGCGCGGGCTTGTCGCGAAAACGAAAAAAATGAACGCGGATAAGGACACCGATGTGAAATTGGGAACAAATTAACTAACGTTGTTTGTGAGGAAACATTTGACTAGCGATAAGTCGCGATAAGTCAGCATTATCAAATTTCGTGTTTATCTTGAGTGGGTTCAATACTAGCAACAACTAATATCGTCTAGTCTAGTTTAGCTAAATGTAATAATATACTTATAATATTTATTCATGCTGTACACTACCGCTATTTATTTCTTGTAGATAATTTGTTTCTATCCATCCAAAGGTTGCCTGGAAGAGATCGCTATTAGCGATAAGGCCGCCCATTGTACCTACATGTAAGTTATACAATGTATACCACCTTGTTCTTATATATTTAGTGTACAATAAAGAGTATTATTATTATTATTATCGTCAATAAGAAAATCGGGCAAGTGCATGTCGGGCCAGGCTTTTCCGGTATTTGGAATAATACGGCTTATATAATTAAGCTGAATCCATAACTGTCTTTGACTCTTCTATAATATTCTATAGTCGAAGTATTACGTTTGTCATCGTAGTTATAGTCAAGCGTGAGTGAAATGAAAACCGGGCAAGTGCGTGTTGGGCAACGCACAATGTAGGGTTTTGTAGTCACCCCTCCACCTCCATCCATTTTTCGATTTAGGTACCCAAGGTAGAGCCAAGTGTCCCCCCCTTCTACCAGCTAAATGATTGATGTTGGGTATGAGATAAAAACACGGTAGGAGATTTTTTTTTTCATTCATATCAACCCATAAGATGGCCCACTGCTGGGCACGGGTCTCCCCAGTAGAACCTACTAGTATGTAGATCCTGGGGGTAATTGCCATAATCGCCACGCTTGGCGAGCGGGTTGGCGATCGCAGTAACGCTTTATGTAGCAGAGGACGCTGCTGCCCGTCCTCCGGGTTAAAATCCCTTAGTCGCCTTGACGACACCCACGGGTAGAGATGGGGTGGTACTATTCTTAAGCCGGCACCACACGGCACGGTAGTAGTACCTATATATTATGTAATAGTGAAATTAAAAGGAAAACTATCACAGCTAAGTAGGCTTTAAAAGTTTACGAGTAACTGTACAAATAAGAAAAAAGTAAATTTAAAAAAAAAATTAATAAGTACAATGTTGTTATTAGTATGAAACAAAAATAACAGAAACCCCACTTCATATGCCGCATTATTCAGGATGGGGGGGGGGGGGGCATGCACTTGCCCGTTTTTTTTTGTTATACGGAACACTCATGATTGATTCCGCTCACGCTTGACTATAACTACGATGACAAACGTAGGTACCTAATACTTGGACTATAGAACATTATAGAAGAGTTTATGACAATGATGGATTTAGCTTAATTATAGTTTTTGTTGCAAGATACGGACAACTGACGGTTGCCTGTACATATAATGGAATACATAGAAGCAACCAACAGTATAAAGAAGATAATAATTTTAACTGTTAAGCGGCGGCAGCCTAGTGTGTACTCGCAATCGTGAGGTCGCGGGTTCGAATCCTACCCATTATAATACTTACATGAACCCACTCCTGACACAAGCCATTAAGCTTAGCTGGAGGGGTTCACAAGATTGCTAGTAATCTGGGACCCAATCCCACATTGCTAGTTATGTTTAAAAACCGTGACAAACAAAATTTATTTATTAAATAATAAATAATAGTCTAGTATAGACTTTTATTTATTACATATCAACCCATATGATGGCCCACTGCTGGGCACGGGTCTCCCCAGTAGAACCTACTGGTATGTAGATCCTGGGGGTAATTGCCATAATCGCCACGCTTGGCGAGCGGGTTGGCGATCGCAGTAAGGCTTTAAGTACGCAGAGGACGCTGCTGCCCGTCCTCCGGAGTGAAATCCCTTAGTCGCCTTGACGACACCCTCGAGAAGAGATGGGGTGGTACTATTCTTAAGCCGGCACCACACGGCAACTATAGACTTTTATTTATATATATATATATATATATATCAACCCATATGATGGCCCACTGCTGGGCACGGGTCTCCCCAGTAGAACCTACTGGTATGTAGATCCTGGGGGTAATTGCCATAATCGCCACGCTTGGCGAGCGGGTTGGCGATCGCAGTAAGGCTTTAAGTACGCAGAGGACGCTGCTGCCCGTCCTCCGGAGTGAAATCCCTTAGTCGCCTTGACGACACCCACGGGAAGAGATGGGGATTTATTATTTAATAAATAATAGTCTATATTTATATTATAAAGAGGTAAAGTTTGTGAGTTTGTGATGTTGTAGAGAGGTAACCTCTAAATCTACTGAATCGATTTTGAATAATTTTGGTAAAATTCTTTTACCGATAAAAAGCTACGTTATTTGTCAGTATCATAGGCTATATAACATCACGCTACGGCTACAAAGACCAGAGCAACAATGAAAAATGTTGCAAAAACGGGGGAACTGACGCAAACGAAGTTGCGCGTGTCAGCTAGTACCACATCCAAAATCCCTTTGAATATTATCATCACACAAACACATAGATACACACTTTAAACTTATAATACTCTTCTTTGTGCATCAGGCATTTAAAAAATGATATACAGTATTTCCTAAAATAAAATACTCTACCCAATTCACCGAACTTATATTCACCAATAACGGTGCAACTCTAATTACTATAGTTTCAGTTGAAGAGGAAACTGCAAATTTAATCAGCATTGGACTGAAACTTCTCCAAATGGGTCCACACAGTTGATTGCATCTGGTTAGTCTAACTTCAGTTGTCTAGTTCTGCTATCTGTCTAATGTACTTAATGCCCACTGAAAACTGTGCCAATATTTCAATATATTGTACCTACTTCATTGAATTATTTTTGGAACGTAGTTCCTTTTCACACGATACAATTTATGTGCGGGTTGAGAGGTTAGACGAAAATTTCGTAACATTTTAACATCGATCAAAAGTCTATTATTTATGATTACGTGAAGCTAGATTAAGGAGGTAGTGTTATATTGGTTTTTGTAATTATGTGTAAGGTTGTTAATGTTTATTTTATCTATGACGAAGTGTCTGTGTGTAATATATGTGTAAAAATTATTTGTTGAAATTAGACAATTTTCAGAATGTCATGTTCTACCATTGGATTATTTTTTACTCATTATTGAATACAAAAAAAGATATAGCGAAAGGAACTCAGTTCCAACTGGATTTCCATATCTCACACCTCTCTTTCTTTTTTAAATACCGTTTAATTTACCAGATCCTGATTTAGAAAATTTAACCTTGATGATGGAGAAAGATCGTAACTGAAGCAACGCATGCTTTTTTAAGCAATTTCTTTGGTATGAACACAAAATACACTATCTTTTTTTAAAAAAATAGAGGCAAATATCTCCATAACATCAAAAAACATTTCAATTCCCTTCGATTTCAAGTACCTAACCAACGTCCTTACATTGTTACCCTAGAAATAAATCACAATCAACTCATTAATTAAATCAAAAATAAAGGGACACTGCAAAGGTCCGTCGCAAATGAGGAAATATTTTATACAATTAAGTCCAAATGAAACCTCACATGAAAACAATTAAAACTTCACCATACACCTTTTTGTTCACAAAATTGTAGTAACAGGTATTGTTAATTTTCCAAAATATTTCGTAGCACACAAATTATGAGCTTTTGTGTCCTCTACATTTTAATTACGCACGGTTATATTAATTTTGAGAGACTTAATGAAAATGTTTCTATGCACCGCTTTCGGACAATGATTATGTAAATAGCTTTTGCCCATGATTTCGACTATGTGATTTTGTTACTGGAACAATGTATTCATTAGACAAACATACCAAAAGATAAATTTTGTTCATCAAGTAGGAGTAGATACTTATACCATCTTTAAATTCCTAAAATAAAGCAGAATATAAAAGAAACACAGAATAACTTGTACGAAGAGCTGATTAGAAAAGACTGTGGATCATTATAGAATAAAAAAATGATAATAATGAAGTAATTGATAGTAACACACTCAATCATGATATTAATAATACTACCAATTTAGTAACAGGTGTCAATACAGGACTCACAGTTAAACAAATTGTACCCATTAAACAGAGCAGTTACAAAACAAATAGACGTACTATGATATACCAACAGAAAGCTATCGTCTCACTAAGTGTGTTTAAACAAATGGTTGGACATATGCTCATAAAAAGCTCCATAAGGACATCATTTAGAGGATTTTTCTAAAGAACACGTTCAGATTCTTGTCTTATTTCTTTGGTATTGTCCTAAATTGATTTTCAGAATTCAAAACATAATGCTATCCCGATACAAGTTCGTAGAAATGTTAGTATTCCAATAAGCAGGCGTATACGTTCTGCAAAAACTAAATACTGCGTGGGTATGATTAATTTATTAAAAAATACATTAGTCACCAGTCATCCTACTTTTCATTATTCATTGCCTATTTCTTACCATCCAATATGGAGGGCATTAGCATGGCCAAATTCTGTTGCCATGCTGTTTGGACCAAGTGACTCATTGTTTACGTTTTTTTCAAGACCACTGGTTATATCACATCGTTAGTAAAACAGGTCACGTAGTGAAACTTCAATATTATTCGATGATTCACAAACCTGTCCAAATCTTGGTGGTGTTAATTTCTTTGCACTTAGAACTAACGTGTTTGTAATCATTGTAATTAACATACTAGTTTTTGGCGTCTTGATTTCTAAACGATTCGTATCTTCTACGTGTAACAAAAAGGTCTGATTAAATTTAAATAGGACAGCATAGGGCATAAGTTTGGCAGCATTGCACCGCTTTTTTCGTGATTACTTATGAAAATTTGCTCACCTCTCAGTGGCAGAATGTAAATGGGCCAATTTATTTGTAAGATCTTACTATGGTATACCTGCACTCTGGCAAATATATGGATTATTATTATTTATTCCGACCATGCCACGATAGCACATTATTTTTGACAAATTTCAGCAGTGTATTGCAAAAGTTACGGCACTTAGATTTTCATTAAACTACGCATAAAAGCATTGCATGGGCACAGAGTTATTTGGTATAACAAAGACACTTGAACATTATTACACTTTTCTGATATAAGTTGTATTAGATCATTATTAAAATTAAATATACAAAGTGTAATAGAAACCTGAATAATCAAAATTGGAGTACTCAATTTTCGTGCTCCGCTCCTATTGGTCGTAGCGTGATGTTATAGCCTTCCTCGATAAATAGGCTATCCAACAGTAAAATAATTTTTCAATTCGGATTAGTAGTTCAAACAAACAAACAATCTCTACAGCTTTATAATATTAGTCTGTACTAATATTATAAAGCTGTAGAGATTGTTTATATATTTATATATCTTTATTTATATTTATATATCTGTATAACATATATATAAATAGTGCCACGCTAGTTGCGTAGCTGTATTCGACAACAGAGGTTTTCCAACCAAATAAATTAAATTCAATTAAATTTTATTTTTAAAGTTGTACAATTTTACTATAATAAATATTGTCTTTATTACCATTTTAAATAATTGTTAGTCTCGTTCTTTTTTTTTTAAGTAACTTTTGCAAGATATCTTTAAAATTAACATAATGTGCTTTAAATAGATGGTACGTTGTAGATAAAAAGACATTAGCCCTCTATATGTTGTATGATATGTTATACTATAGTTCTTTACTTCATTTGTACTAAAAATAAAACCCATACTAGATGTTTCTAATTTTAATTGTATGTCCACTACTGTACCTATATACATTTAAAACCAATAGGCTTTACTTTTCAAGGAAATAGAAATAGAAGACAGTGTCAAACACTGGTCTAAATAAATACTATGCTGATTTTAATAGGAATTGATATTGTATGTGTCACATCTCCCGTTACTAAACATCAAAATTAATGTATTGAGCAAAAGCCAACTTGACAAATGGCAATGACAATTTAGGCCTTAAATTTAACACAATACGCGTCATAACCACACCCACAGGTGATGAATCATTGTGTAATGAGGCTTTTCATTTCATCAGCTAAAGAAACGGTTCGACTGCGACTGCCTGACTCATGAAGGCTATTTAAAATTCTGTGGTTTATATCTCTCTTGGAGATATAGCTATTTATGATAAACATGATGCTAGTTAGGATTTTGTGGCGTGTTTTTTTATTTAGAATAATGTATATTAATTAGCAAACTATTATGTAAGTAGTTCAAATTGAAGATCATTTAAATGAAAGAAGAAGAAAACGAAGGCATTAGAATATTATTATTAGATATATATTATGACTTTAAATAAAAACGGTTCTGATTTTTTGTCTATTCTGGATATAGAAGACTTAAAATTATCCTGTTTAGTTCAACTAAGCGCTACAGAGGCTTTAACGCAAAGAGTAAAGTTGCTATTTTATTTTATCAGGCGCATGTTCGGTTTCTTGTTGAGTCTGAGCTGAGTGACTTAATTCATTTTACACGTCTATGACTATGCAGAGGTACAAGTATGTTTACAATAGCCATATTCGGACATTATTGACAGATTATGTGTCTATCCTTTAGGTGTCGTCATGGCGACTAAGGAATGTCACACCGGAAGACGGGCAGCAGGGTCGTCTGCGTACTTTTAAGCCTTACTACGTTCGTCAACCCGCTCGCCAAGCGTGGCGATTATGGCAATTACCCCCAGGATCTACAATAAGTACGTCCCACTGGGGAGACCCGTGCCTAGCAGTGGGACATATGGAATGTAATAAGAGGTTAGTAGCCTAATGGCTTATCGGCCTTGCGATCGTGAGGTTGCGAATTCTATCTTTTACACTATCGATGTGAACCCACTCCAAAGACAAGCTAGTAATGTGGGACTCACAATCCTACATTGTTAGTTGTGATTCAATTATAATTCTGTATTACTCGCAGAGCAAGTGTCGAAAGACATATTTCTAAATAAATAATTTAATTTTTTACAGTCTGATATAACTTTATACCAGTAAAACTAAAGGTACTTAAATCTGCAATTAAACATATTTAACGAAAATATGATAATAATAATAATATCTTGGGACAACTCACACAAAGTTATCTGATCCCAAACTAAGCAGAGCTTGTACTATGGAAACCAGACAACTGATAAACTTACTTATATATTCCTCAATACATACATATTATAGATAAATTACACCCAGACAACAGAATAAACAATCGTGCTCATCACACATAGTTTTATCCTGGGTGGGGATCGAACCCACGACCTCTTGCGTAGCAGTCGGATACACACCCACCGCGCTACAAAAATTATTTTATCTTAAATCCCATATCTGGTTTATTATTTTTTTTAATTATGAATTATTATCATTTATTTAAAGTAACTTTGACTCAATTTGTTAGTAATTACATTTTACTTATTCCATGTGAAATGGCACAGCAATGATCCTTGTAGACACAATCCAATCTATTTACAATCATGTTGATGATGCTGTTAGAGCTGGTCCGAACCCTATGGACCAGGGATGCACTCCTTTTGCGCATTATGGTATAAAACAAGGTTTAGGTAGGTAAAGGACTCCTTAATCTTCTTTCTTAATGATACATTTATGGATGATATTATAACAATCTTGGCTCATCATAATATACCTACGCTATTATGTACTTATTCAATTTATGTTTAGAAATATATAAGTATGTTTATCAGTTGTCTGGTTTCCATAGTACAAGCTCTGCTTAGTTTGGGATCAGATAGTGTTGTGTGAGTTGTCCCAAGATATTATTATTATTATTATATTTGTAGGTTTATATCTGCCAATTTATCTGCAGTTACTATACTACCAACACATATTAGTTTTAAATAAATTATGCCTTATTTGCCGTACCGGTCTTTGTACCTTGGGATTTTTCCATAGCCCATACCTACAACTAATATACCAGAGTTTTAATGTATGAGCTTATACTAACATTTATAGTTGAAATACATAACTGACTGCGTTGATTAGTGTAATGTATTCAAATTGACGTAAACAATGCTGCAATAAACGCATAATGTCTTGTAACATGATAGTTGGCAAGGACTTTTTGATAAAAAATGTAATTGCTTGGTGCATATGAGCGAGTACATAAATAACGAATAAAATTAGGTTGGGTGTTAATAGTACATATCAACCCATATGATGGCCCACTGCTGGGCACGGGTCTCCCCAGTAGAACCTACTGGTATGTAGATCCTGGGGGTAATTGCCATAATCGCCACGCTTGGCGAGCGGGTTGGCGATCGCAGTAAGGCTTTAAGTACGCAGAGGACGCTGCTGCCCGTCCTCCGGAGTGAAATCCCTTAGTCGCCTTGACGACACCCACGGGAAGAGATGGGGTGGTACTATTCTTAAGCCGGCACCACACGGCCAAAGTTAATAGTAACTGCTAAAGTTTTTAAAAATATTTTTTACCTCAGGAAAGTAAGAAAGAAAGAAAGAAAATAATTTTTATTTGTCACATTACACACAACCATACAGAACAACAAATGAACAAAATAGAATGTGAAATGTGAACGAATGTGAAACCCTTAAGATTTTTTTGCTAGAATATAATTTGTTATTTTGGTCAATTGCTTAGGTCCTAAGGAAAATACCGTGATGATATATATAACCTATAATTTAATCTGGATATAGGAGATTATCCTCACAAAGTCGTAATAGAATCTGTTAAGTAGTTCTTGCGTCAACTCCGAACAAACAGACACACAGACACGAAAAAAACTAAGCATGGTTTTGGATTCAGAAGCCCTGAATTAGTCGATCTAGGTTATTTTTTTTAATACATAGCTATTTTACAACTTCATAATAGAATAACTAAAATTATATACCTACATACGATAGGTACGTCCCGAAATATGTATAAGAAACTAAATCCCAATTAGGCACAAGCGACAAGATAAATAGGAAAATGATCCAAACAGCTGAACTGATTTTATTAGTGTTAATGGTGCTTCAAACTTATAAGCTTCTGTTTTAGAAATGTTTGTTTCAAACGAATTCAAATTTAACTTCCAAAAACTGCGTAACTTGAATTGCATCACCGTTGGATTAAAAAAAAAACAGAAAAACAATTTCCAAGAAAAATATGAACGTTAGCAAGATTAACAATCTCAATTTCCTTTATCCATCGTATGACACACAAAATATAATTTATAAAAGTGAACTCTGTTCGTTTCACAATAAGAATTGTTTTAAATTTTGTGAGTGGTACTTATAAAGTTGTTTCGGTAATCATTGTAATCATTAGTGAGATTTTGACAGAGTCACGGTTCGGTGATGAGGATAAAAACGCAATTAGGATATCGCAGGATTTTTATGGTGTTTTAAATGGCCATTGTTGTTTAAAGCGTGTTATTACGGATGCTCTACACGATCTTGTTCGCGAATTTACGGTTTATGGCCACAAAGTAACAAGGAAATTGGAGTTAGACTGCCTCGGTGGTGTGGTGAGAGTGTGTGCGACTACAGGAGGTCGTAAGTTCGATCCCCACACGGGACACCACTTTGTGTGATCCACAAATAGTTGTTCCTGGTCTGGGTGTACTTTATGTACAACCAGACCAGGAACAACAGGTGTGAATTGAGAGAGTCTAAGCCTTACCGCGATATCAGGACTTAAAAAAAATTATGACCAGATAGTTGACAGACTACTCCTGTGAATAGCCCAGTCAAATGATACAAATAAAAGCGCAAAACGTGATATAAAGCTGGATTTTTGGTGTGTTATTTGGACCCCTTAGGGGAGTAAGAAATACGTTATACCTACATGAAATAGAAAATAGTACCTTAATAATAATACCTTAATAATAATACCTTGGGACAACTCACACAACGCCATCTGATCCCAAACTAAGCAGAGCTTGTACTATGGAAACCAGACAACTGATAAACATACTTATAGGGAAGGGATAACAGTAAATTGTGTGTGCATCCTGCAAAAACTGCACTGCTTCATAAAAGCATAATTTGTAAAGCACCAATAATTTATAATAAAATACCAAAACAAATTAAAGAATTGAATATTGACCAATTTAAAAGCACTTTAAAAAAAATTTTAATTGATAAATGCTACTACAGCATTGACGAATTTTTAAATGATAAATCTTTATAAAATGCCAATTATGTAATAATCATTCAATTCTTAATTTGATTTTCGTTCTATTCATTTAATTTCTAACTTTATTAATGACATGTCCTAATTGAAAATCAATTTATTGTTATGTATTTTTAATTATGTTACCTATTTACATTTTATTTAATTTTACTTATTGACATTAAATGGTTATGAATATCAATTTTATTTATATAATTTAATTATTATTGATACATTTACATAACAATGAATTCATTTTTATAATTTTTTTTTAAATGACTACTTTAATTATTTTGTTACTCTTTTATTAATCTAATATTAAAATATTCAATAATACTAACATTTGTACGCCAGTAAATGGCAAGATATGGCTAGCACTAAATATATTTATAAAAAACACCAATGTAATGTACCCATATTTGAACAAATAAATGCTATTTCTATTTCTATTTCTATTTCTATATATTTCTAAATACATGCATATTATTGATAAATAACACCCAGACACAGAATAAACCATCGTGCTCATCACACAAAGTTTTATCCTGGAAGGGGATCGAACCCACGACCTCTTGCGTAGCAGTCGGATACACTCCCACCGCGCCACAGAGGCAGTCGTGCTACCTGTATATGTGCTATAGGCAAAAAACGGCAAAATTTTCGGATATACTTTCACTTTCAAAATTACGTATAGATTTTATATCAAAAACCCATCGTTTAGATTTGAGCAGCAAAAACTGAGAAAAGTTCGAAAAGTTTTACAGATTTAGCAAAATGCAACTCTACAGCCCCTTAAGACGCTGACAACAGCTACTGAACTTCGATGTTTCACTATTTTAGCCACGCCCACTATTTCTCCGATGTCCTAGTGCCATTGATAAAGGACGGTAAAAAAAGCGAACTACCAACACAAGGACGCGGTCAATAATAAACAATAAACCAATAGATGGCGCTTTATTTTTTGTTCTTGAAGAACTAGAAAGAAATTAGACAGGTCGATTAAAAAAAACAATAAATATTTTTTAACCGTTTGTATTTTTAATTATTTCAGTAGACTTTATTTTCTATGAACTTCAAAACAATATAAAAGAAAGAAAAATAAAACTCGAAAATATATTAGCAACATTTTAAATATTTTCGCATAATTATAATTTATTTGCTCTCGGATATTTGCCGGAACAAACAGACAGACAGACAGACAAAAAAAAACTGTATTTTTGTTATCAGTAATTATTATGGATATATGTTATCCATAATAATTAATATACATATATGCATAAAACTGTTATTTTGAAATTACAAACAGACTCTTCAATTTTATTTATTTGCACAGATAGTTAATAATATATATTATTTTTTATTGATAATATTATTATTTATTTGACATAAGGTAAATTTAGAGCAGAAGAAAATTCTTCCAAGTTTGAAGTCCTCCGAAAATTGATAACATACCTGCTACAGCACTATAATTCACTGGTAAATAATTTTCGTCACTGGAATCACTTTTAATGATAAATTTTAAATTGCACATCCTACACAAAAGAGTGAACTTCGACAAGAATCCATTTATGTTTTCTCCTACCAAATTAATGTGTTTTAAATTACAACCCAAGGGTTTAGGGGTAAGGGCGAGAAATATTCTGAAGATTTAAAAATAAATGCGATAAGTTTATTCGTCGTCCGATGTTATAATAATAATAATAATTATAAGGATTTTTTGTTGTGCAGGGTGACTTGTAGCAGTCTAAAAAAAATAATACTTAAAGCTTACCTATGCGTTAGTAACTAAATACTAACTGCCAGATTTTATCTTCGACAACCTGTTCAAAATAATAATATTTACCTCAAGTTTACGAATATTATCGGTGGATTCAACTGTCTCAGATACCTTTGCCGATACTTCAAACCAGTGATGGAAAAAAACTATGACTCACAATAACATAAGAAGTATAAGAACGATCATGAGGAAGTTTCATATCACTTGGGCATCATCTTTACCTGGTAACATTTTCTAGAGGAATTATAACATCACTTTCTAATGTAACTGCAACAGCCACATTTCTTAATCTGTACAAAATATTTATTACATTTAAACTTAGAAAAACTTTCTTCAGCACTAATCTTACCTATTATGTCTAACTAGCCGTAGACTAGCTGTGGACGTAGCCTAAGTTACTCCTTACATCATTAGCTGTCTGACAGTGAGTCCTGTCAATCTCCGTACAGCCGTTTTGGAGATTTGTCGAAACAAACACACAGACAGACAGCCAGATAAAAAAAAACTGTATTTTTGTTTTAAGTACTATGCGTACTTTCATAGCATTTAGTAAAAAACTGCTATTTTGACATTAGGAACAGACACTTCAGTATGTATAGATCGCCTTAAATAGGTAAAAAATACTAAAACCTACACAACTATTTGTATGGAAAGGGCAAGAAACAATGGATAAAGCTACAAGTATTTTAGGAGTATTTTCCTATTAGGCCAGTTCTAAGATAGTCGTAGGTCTATGCAAATGTGATAGTTTATCATTATACTTGTTTGTAACTATCTTTCTATAATGTAAAGGGGATCCTCTTTGTCCATGTGGCGATTCTTTTTGTGTAATGTGTTAATGTAATATAAATAATAAAATTATTATCTATATTAGTATGTAGGTACTTATTACAAACTTATTGGTGAAAAACTTTCCGAAGTTTCACCTGCTTCTGAACTATTCGCCAAACGTCTCTTTTTACTGAAAAGGTAAAAGAAAATATTAAAAATAAATGCAAAAATTGAACAGGCGAACCTAGGTTTCGAACTCGAAACTTCATATTCTGAACCAACGCAGATACCGCTAGACCAAACGAGCTTCACAATTGCAGATGAATTTTCACTATACGTTGTACAAAACAGCTTAGTGTAGCTTTTTGGTTTGGTTACGATTTCACTTCTGTTCGTGCAATATTTTGTCAATATGAAAAATATAATACTTATTTTACTACTTCCATGATATGTTTTTGTTTGTTGGTATAGAAGCGCTTTTTGCTGGCCTCCGACATTTTTGTTTGTTTCCCAATTATAGTAACAAATATTTTTAAACTTAGAACTAAATATATTTAAATTAACAACTTAGATAGTATAAATTAATAGTATATTTATTAAACTTATATTCTTTACCAATGTCTATAATTTTTCAAACAACAAACAAAATATGAAGTGAATGGATGGCGAGGCAAAGCGACATACGTCCGTCTAGCTGCGCGTCTCTGCGATCACTGTCAGATTGCTTATAAAAGAAAGAGAAGCGCGATCACGCAGCGCTCGTAACTAATTATAAACCATAAAACAATTAATTACTTGAATATAAGTCGAGTACTCGAAAATAAAAAACAACCAGATTCTGTATTATAACATGATACGTTATTGTTAATTATTTTACCAACGTACGTTGTTAAGTAATACAGAATTTTTTGTTAGAAGATCATTTTAAGAGCTTAGTTTGTATTTTTTTTTTATCGAGAAAAAAAATCAAATTCGTGTTTTGAATACAACAGGGTTCTTAGAAATATGTTCAAGATTAACATATATTTTTTCTGCCGTCACAAACTACGTAGATTTGGCTAAAAAATTGTTTAGGATAAGCCTATTTGGCTGTTGTCAGCGCCTTAAGGGGTCCAAATAACATACCAAAAATGTAGCTTTACATCGCGTTTCGCGTTTTAATGTAAAATTTTACCGAGGTAAAAAGCAACACACGTGATGTAAAATTGTTGAAGCAATAAATGCAATGAAAATAATAGTACAACCCATCTAAAGTATCCTATTAAGAATCACATTTGTAAGCGAAGAAATTCTGAATTTTGTTTATTTAATGACTTTATGCTCAAATTTAATAATGTATAGAGGATAATTTAATGTCAAAAGCTTTCTTACCAGTCAATATGTGGGTGATGTAATGATATAGGTGCAGATTTTTTTTTCTTATGCATTTTTTTATTTGACTAACGTAAAGAAGAAATGAGCAGATGGCACGCTACCCTATAACAGCAACACTGCTTCTGTTTTGCAGAGATGTGGCAGCCACCGAACTTTACTCGAGACTTCAGTTTATCATTCAGTAATTACAATTTCAACAGGGCTCTTCAACCTAAACATGCAGTGATACA
The DNA here is from genome assembly GCA_945859575.2 of Herminia tarsipennalis. Lineage (NCBI taxonomy): Eukaryota > Metazoa > Arthropoda > Insecta > Lepidoptera > Erebidae > Herminia > Herminia tarsipennalis. The sequence continues at coordinate 4,035,895 of OX243852.2, read as the reverse complement.
ACTACTGCTTAGCTTAGCCCTATTCCTAGGCAAAAAGTTATACGTGTTTTTGGAAAACTTCCAAAAAACTCAAATACTTCATCAAACGTAGAAAAAATAAACATTCAGTTGCGATTTTAATTAGAAGGTTATTCAGAATACTGACTTGTCGTGATCTCATATTATAATTGTTTTGTCCTCAATATTATTTGCAATGTTAAAAGAGAAAGTGTTAATGATTCATTGTAATGTTGTTGTCGTACAAATCAAATGTATACCAATGTTTTTAATACAAAGAGCGAAAGTTTATTTAAGAACAAAGATTTGTTCCGTGATGACTACGTACATTTCAATCAGTATAAAAATTATAATGGCGGTCTCTCAAAATAGCCATCGTTTGATAGATAGCTTTTTTAACAGACAGTTAACTGTAGATAAGTTTTTAAAACCGACCGTAAAACAGGGAAAAGTTATATCTATATATATATCTTGGGACAACTCACACAACGCTATCTGATCCCAAACTAAGCAGAGCTTGTACTATGGAAACCAGACAACTGATAAACGTACTTATATATTTCTAAATACATACATATTATAGATAAATAAAACCCAGACACAGAATAAACCATCGTGCTCATCACACAAAGTTTTATCCTGGGTGGGAATCGAACCCACGACCTCTTGTGTAGCAGTCGGATACACTCCCACCACGCCACAGAGGTAGCCAAAATTTATAAGTAAGTTAATAAGTAATTGTATTGTATTAACCATGATTTTATTATTTTTTCACTTTTTATTATTTTAAAATTTGGTAATTTGACTAACCTTTAATAATATGTAAATATTGCAATTTTTTGTTTACTTTTTATAACTAATAATAATCTTTAGGACAGGGCTTTTTGCATGTCTTATAACTACCTTCATTACAGATATAATGGCGAATTTTCTTCGCCAATGGACAATCCAGTCTTCCACAGGGACCATGTACATCTCTCTTATTAACAAATTTACCGTGCTGCCATTTACCTTTGCTCATCTCACCAGCAATAAACTGGTGCTGACTTCCTCTGTAATCCATTCTCTTTGGACAATTCGTACCCCCACAAGGACCCTTAGGAAAGCCCATTGATAGGATCGCTAACTCGCTCCTAGTGAACGGAGCTACAAAATCTTCATATAGTTTAATCTCCTCTACTGGACGTATGGGTTCCTTGGTTATATCGGGTGCTCCGAAAAAATATGCCACTGGATAAACTTCATCTATTGCGGTCCCTTCCCAATGCCTTACAACTTCAACGTCTTTCAATTTTAGGTCATCCGTTAAATATTTTCGGCCAGGAATACGTTCCATTTCAGGTAATGACACGAAGTAACTAACAATGTTGTTTCCCAGACAAGTTAATCGGATATAGAATTCAATTTCACCTGATGTTTTCAAATCTTCCTCGCATTGCAAAGGTCGGCTCATTTCTATGGTATTAGTTACCATTTCTGGTCTACGCGTATTTCGGTATTCCCCTTGGTCCATATCCACTGGATTTTTATCGCCTGATGTTTGAAGACTATTAAGAAATGATTCATGCCAGTGGACAACGCAAAAGCCTATACAATTCATCTCTTGATCTCTGTTCCAGACGGTGATGTAGATTGGAGTTTTTTGCAATGTTTCTTCCAATTTTGAAGGTCTTGATATAAACATGACCGAATTACCAACACCAAAAAATGGTGGTATTGGTAAGGGTTCTGACGGCAGAACGATTGGTGGTGGAGCACCTTTTTTGCCTTTTTTAGGTTTAGGTTTCTTTTTACCTTTTGTAGGAGGAGGGGGTGGCGGAGGAGCAATAAAATTATCGTGTGCTATATAAAAATCAAAGAGAGGTAAGCAATTCATTTGCACTGTACATGATTGCATGAACTTCATTTCTTCTTCAGATGGAGGAGGTGGTTCCTTGCCTTTCTTACCCTTTTTTGGTTTAGCTTTTTTAGCTGGCTTGCCCTTTTTGCCTTTCGCCGCAGCTTCAAGAGCAGCTAAACGTTCTGCTTCTCTTTTTGCTTCTTCTGCTTCCATTCGAAGTTCATACTCATCTTTTACTGGGGGTTCTAGTTTTAATACTATCTTTTTAACAAAGACCTCAATCATGAAAATCTGCTCCATAGTATTTACGGTATCTAAAACAAGAAATAAATAAAAATAATAAACAAACTATGTGCACTACCGTGCCGCTAGTAGTCATAATAATTATTTGTTTACTCGTGGGGTTGACAACATATGTAAAATAGAACATAAGAACTATAATATTATAATAACTACAATTTATAAAACTGTAAGGCTAAATCATACGTTACCTAGACACCAACCGAGTACTATTATCTTCCATGAAATAATTTCTATTGATTTATGTGATAACTAAGAATATTTCATTCTGCCGTTTGAATGGCTGTCAGCATTTTTACATTCGTTTAATTTGAATAAATTTGAAGTTGAATTCCCAGGCAAAGTAGAAACATAGCAAATTTTGTAAACCCAAACCAAATAGATGTAAACTAATAACTGTCAAACTGTCATTGAATATTGTCTATGATTATTTTTAATAATCAAAAAAGTTTTGATACCTGTTCCTGTGAAGATTTTATGTCAACGACCACCGACCTCTGAAAATTTATAGTTTACAGTTAAGTGACGTGAGTGGTATACCTAAAGAAAAATAAGTATAAAGAACCGGCCTAGTGCGAGTCGGACTCGCGCACGAAGGGTTCCCTACCATTATCTATACAACATTAGACACTATATTATAATATCGAGCAAACAACGGCAAAAAAACCCGTTTGCAGTATGGGAGCCTCTACCTTTATTCTGTTTTTAGTATTTATTTCTATAGTGCTAACAAAATAACATCGTTTGTGAACAACTGTCTAGCTATTTTATTTTAAGGCTAAATACCTTTGTTTATTGCCCGACGTTTCGACCGTATTGCAACGGCCGTGGTCACGGGTAAACTCTATAAAATTCTATAATGTGTACAAATCGCGAAAGACTACAAACATATAAACTGTCTAGCTATCATGGTTCGTGAAATACAGCCTATATTAAAATACTAGCTGTCCCGCGCAACTTCGTATGCGTAAATTTTCCCCGTTTTTGCAACATTTCACGTCGCTACTCCGCTCCTATTAGTCGTAGCGCGATGTTATATAACCTATAGCCTTCGTCGATAAATGGGCTATCCAACAAAAAAAGAATTTTTCAAATCGGACCAGTACTTCCTGAGATTAGCGCGTTTAAACAAACAAACAAACAAACAAAGCAAACAAAGAAACTCTTCCGCTTTATAATATTAGTATAGATTAAGAAAAAGCAGCAAAAAATCACGTTTGTTGTATGGGAGCCTTAAATATTTATATTATTCTGATTTAGTATTTAATTTTGTTGTTATAATGGTAACAGAAACAAATTATCTGAGAAATTTCAACTGTCTAGATATCACGGTTCATGAGATAATAGCCTTGTGACAGACAGACGGACACTGAGTCTTAATAATAGGGTCCTATTTTTACCCTTTAGATACGGAACCCTATTTAATAATTCAAAAAAATATTAGGAGTAAAAATTATTTTAATAAACTTAATATGATTATTAAAATAATTTTTACTTCTAAATCTTATCTCATACCCATAATTTAAACATAATTTATTATATTCATTATTTCAATTTTATCTTTTTTCGAAGTAATAAGTGGATTACTTAAAAAATTGGAAACCTAAACTAGATCTGATTCTTTATTTGTAAAGTAAATAAAGGTTTTGGTTTGTATTTGAAATTATGTTTGCGATTTGCACGCTTATCAACTTTTTAAACTTCAAAATTTGTAACAACGTATTAACAATTTGATTTTAAATAAGAACCTAATAAGTAGATATGTCAAAATAAAAGAAAGTTGTCGAAAGAACTGTGAGTCATGATCAGCAATGATAAGCAATATAATTAATCGGTACGTTACGGTAACTGCTTACCTACCGAAATTCAAAATGATTTACCACCTTAGTTAGTTAGTCTGTAAAGAAATAATTATACATCCACAGCATTAGTTAATAAAAAAATATCAAAACTCCTTCACAATAACAATCCTCGACACACGAGCACAGATAAAAAACACAGAGTAGTTAGAGTTCACAGCACGAGGTCAGGTTTACGCACGGGGCGGGGGTAGCGTAGAGGACGCGCGGGGCGGGGTACCCTGCGCGAGCGCAAGACAAGTCTGTTTGACGAAGATTATGTAGTGGTTGGATATGGAATACGATTAATATTTTTTATTGTTATAAAGTTGTACTATGTGTACAACCATAGAGTGGATGCTAGAAAATAGGAATAGACAACGCAGCAAGTCTGGAATATTCCAAGGACTAGACTCGGAGTGCCTTGGATCGAACACAGTGGAAGAAGGATGTTGTTCCACTGCTGTACAAAGGCCTCCCGCCTTTGTACAGCAGTGGAACAACATAAGCTAGTAATAAATAAATGTGTAAGTTATTTGTAAAATTATGTTATAAAATACCTAAGTTTTCGTATTTTTTTTCATAAATGGGTATTTAAGTTTGAGGATAATATATGTATGATTAGGTACCTAATTGTTTATAGGAGGATCCACAAGAAGTTTTCATATTAAAGGACTAATTAAAATATATTTACTAATGCTCATTTTTTACCTAACCATATTTTTTGTCAGTTTCATCATGATCGCGGGCATTAAAAATGCCCACAGCTCAGCATGCCCAGCCTTTTCTATAAGGGTAACTCAAGAAAAGAAGACATAAAGATTTTTACTTAAATTGTGCTTTAAATTTATATATTTCATATCCAAACTATAATAAATCCACTTACGTTTACGCGGACAAGCTTGCTCTGTCTCGCTCGCTCGTCGATATTTAAATTTAGAATCGCGTTTGTACGTTATACGATTCGCAATGTACACAGTAGTTTCGATGCGGTCCTGGTTGCAGCTATAACCACATAAATTTACACGCTAACGTAAAATATTTCAGATTTACAGGTGAGGAACAATTACACACTAGATCTCGGACTATGCAGATTATTTGAGTTAGTCTTTGGACTAACTTGGGACAGTTTCTGTTGTTCTCTTTTTTTAGTCCCTAAAGGCGCTTCTACTTAAGTTACAGTATACAATACACACACATAATATACAATACAAGTGCCGTTTATTACCGGCTAAAGAATAGTACCACCATCTCTTCCTATGGTTGTCGTCAAGGCGACTAAGGGATGTCATACTGGAGGACGGACAGCAGCGTCCTCTGCGTACTTTAAAGCCTAACTGCGATCGCTAATCCACTCGCTAAACGTGGCGATTATGGCAATTACCCTCAGGATCTACAATAAATAGATTCTACTGGAGAGACCCGTGCCCAGCAGTGATACGTCATATGAGTTGATATGAGTATATAATACATCTGATACATAAATATCGATGAAGGCATTAAAATTTAATGAAAGAAAGGGCGTCAAAGTTAATTCAAAATTCTTTATTCACTTAGGATGCAAAACAACTCTTGTGATAAGTTGGGATTCTACATGTACATGTAATGCCAAGTTCGCAAACAATAGGTAAAGCCGGAGAAAAGAACCTGGCAATAAAAACTCGCGGCCACTCTTGCCAATTTTAAATGTTTGAATGTTTATAAACTTGATATGGGGGTAAGGTACTGCGACTAATATACTATACACCATGTTAAAGGACTGATGCAAATTGTATTATCTATACTAATATTACAAAGCGGAAGAGTTTGTTTGTTTGTTTGTTTAAACGCCCTAATCTCAGGAACTACTAGTACGATTTGAAAAATTCTTTTTTTGTTGGATAGTCCATTTATAGAGGAAAAAAATAGGAGCGGAGCAACAATGAAAAATGTTGCAAAAACGGGGAAAACTTACGCATACGAAGTTACGAGGGACAGCTAGTCAATTATAAACAGAAAGTCAAAATCAAAGTTTTAGGCAATCCCTCTCAAAAGACCAGCAAGTTTAAAATCTGTTTAATCTGTAGTAGTTGTAGTGATACACGTGGTTAGCGATTAGCGATTCTTGTTATTGCACATAGATGCGATGCATGCTCTATTTTTAGCAAAACATGAGAAGCTAAGCCAGGGAGCGCGTGCCGTTAGAAGATACAAGTTCTAATCATAGTAATTATGCTAAACTTGATCGTAAAGGAGATAAAATCGACGTAGAACAATTAATTGATAGCTTACAAGAGTGACTGAATAAGATCATTCAGTCTGATATTGGTAGCGGACCACCGAGTCAGATTAAAGACTTCGATATTGCTAAATTCTTACAAGCGTGTAGTAATGATCTTGGCGAATCACTTATTTACAATGTTGTGTTTATTTAAACCTTTGGGTTTACAATATATTCAGATGTTACTTTAGATTTAAAGATTTATACACACCATTATTAATCTTTAAATCTAAATCGAAATCGAACATCTTAAGGCTAAGCTAAGGCATCGGTCTCGCAATCGTCGGTCGTGGGTTCGAATCCTGGCCATTATACTACCGACATGAACCCACTCCTAATATAAGCCATAGAGTTTAGCTAGAGGGGTTAACAGAATTGCTAGTAATGTGGAACCACAATCTCACAATGCTAGATGTCTTTTTTACAGAAAAAAAGGAGTATTTTTTGCCATACCACTGTGTATGTAAATATAAAATCTACTAAACCTCTATATTCGTACAATAACCTACTTATCCACTTTTAACAAAAGATCAATTATTTATATTCAAGTTTTAATTGGTTAATGCGATAAAAATATCTTCAATATTCTTCATTACCGGGCTCTAACTTTAACCTCTATAAGTTTATGAATACCTACTATTGCTGATGTAATCCTTTAGGTCATTGTTTTAGAGTATTTACAAACTGCATTTTATTTTACATAGCAAGTCCTATTTAAAAAAAAATGTAAAGTTCCATATTGCTAGCCTATTTCTTTCCTACTTTCAGAATTTTGTTCCAAAGCTCTAATAAAAAAAGGTTATAAAATTTTCCGTTTGGCTCGATCGATAGTACGGCGGCGCGGGGGGAGGTCGTTAGCCCACAGAACCGGTAGCGAGTGCGCATCGTGCAGCTGCGCTTGCGACGAATAAAGGCTTGTTTATACAGAAGTAGTTGTATGTAATATGGAGTCAGTTTTATTCTTTAGGAAAGGCGTCTTGTGTTTTCTAATTCTTAGTCGTACTTTTTTACGTCAGAATTTCTATCAAAAGGCTTTCAAATGTATTATACTGGACGAACTAAGCCGGAAAATTAAAAAACTTTAACTTCTCGATACAGGCAAACCTAGTGAGAAGAGTGAATGATGTAAGAATCATTATGATAGATATTTTTTGTAGCTGCAATTTTTACCCGACTGTAAAGAAGGGTTATGTTTTTCGCGCGTATCTTGTATGTATGTAATATTCTTTATTACCTGATATCTCACAATCCACTGAACGGATTTATACAATTCAGACGTCGGTCGTTAGATTCGTCTTTATTGCCCAAATGTTCTTAGATATGTGACGTTTGAAACAAACAAACATGGCGGCTGTCAGATGTCAAAATAAAGAGGTGTGAAAAAAAAAGTTGTTTTGAATACTGCAATATGGGTATCAAATTAAAAGGCTTATCTTAAGCATTTCAAAAAGGTATAACATGATTATGACTGTGATACTAAAAAAGTTAGTTAGCAACCATTCTTTTTTTCAATTTTCAATACTTGACAATAGCTGTGATAAAAGTAAGTTGTTACATCGGTTACATCCTTCCCAGTTGTTACAGGCACTTTACTAAGTTCATCGAGATTCATTAATGCCTCCGACTGCATGAAATTATATAATTATGTAGGGGATCTTGTTTCAATCTTTTTTGTGCAGGCGGGTTTTTTATTTTTATAATTTATTTTTTTATTTGTAAATGCAATCAGTTTTTAATTTTCATTTGGGCCGTATATTATTTTATTAGGTTAATAGATTTCTTTACTTAATAGGCAAGTTAACTTTGTTTATTACTTAGAACATAATTTTATCCTGATCGTCTAAATATTTTTGTGTCTGGGTGTTATTTATCTATGTTTGTATTTAGTAATATTTAAGTATGTTTTTCAGTTGTCTGGTTTCCCATCTGATCCCAATCTAAACAGAGTTTGTAATATAGAAGCTACTGCTGTACTATTGTACATTATAAAATAATTCGATTACCCAAATTCCTATAAATCAATTTGACAAAATGAATCCATCCATGTATCAAATTACTAATGCAAGGGCATTTTCTCGGTAAATGATTCATATGCATTTCTACGTAAGTACTAATCCAATGTGTCACAGGGACCAATTTAACTGAATATTTAATGTTACAAACTGTCTAGGTTAGCTTCTAGTACTTAAGTAGGTATTGATCGATTCTAAGGGCATTAACAGACTTGTAGGTACTTGTAGGAACTAATAAAAATTATTATAACTAGAGCATTAAAATTTGACATAGAATAGAATATGTAACTATTTATGTATAATACGATTATATAAGTGACTAGCTGTCCCGTGCAACTTCGTCTGCGTATTATTTTCCCGTTGAGCACTATTTCTCATTGTTGCTCCGCTCCTATTGGTCCTAGCGTGATATTGTATAGTCTTCTTCGAAACAGTAAAATATTTTTTTGATCCGGACCAGTTGTTCCTGAGATTACCGCATTCATCCGATTCAAACAAACAAACTCTTCAGCTTTGTAATATAAGCATAGATTAAAATAGCTGGGTCCTTTTTTCCATTTTGGCGGCAAGCCCGTGCGAACAGTCAAAATCTTGTCATAATGGTAAATAGAGAGCTGCGCTTAGAAATGTATTAAGGCGCATGCGCGGCGGATATATTTGAGCGTACCGCACATGCGCCAGTTCGCACGGGTTTGCCGCGAAAACGGAATAAAAACGGGTAAGAGCATATCGAATCACGCTCAGTGTAGGGTTTCGCAGCCTTGAACAATTGCATCAGCAAAAAAGCGTATGTTCATGGCACTTACGCCCTTTTGTTGAGAAACGTAGTTTTTCAACAATAACACAATGACGGTTTATCCGATCTTACTCGAAATGATTTTAGTTTAAAGTATTTACTAAGCGCTATCTTTGTGATTTTTTACATATTTTTTTGGTCTCATGGTAAAAAAGTTAAGCAACTATCAAGTCAAGCACTCGTTAAGAGAGAACGCTTGAGTTGATTTCAATACTAGAACAACATAACATTTGTAATAGGTTCTATCTTAAAACCAGTGCTTTGTAGTAATTTGTATTCTTTTTTAACCGTATTGTTTATTCTTATTGTTGTTAATAGACAATGAGTGTATACCCACAGAATGCAACGAGCTGAAGAAAAAATAAACCTATTTCCTTTTTTTAAGTTATTACTACAAAAAGCGGCGGTAGCGTAATTATTAATCAGTAAAAATCACGTTTGTTATATGAGATCTTCCTTAAATATATATATTTTTTTGTTTTTCAGTATTTGTTATCTGTGAAAACTTCAATTATCTAACTATCACGGTTCTTAGGATATAGCCTGGTGACAGACGGACAGACAGACAGACTACCTTTGGGTATGGAACCCTAAGAAAGAAGAAAAGAAAAAAAATGTAAAAGTTATGGAAGTTCAAAAAAGGTATCATAATGAGGCGAATGGAAGTGTATATAATTCATGTAAAACTGTAAATGAATATTGTATCAGTGGCGGAGGGTCCTTCGAACACCATTACTTTCGGTTTCCCTTTGGATTGTAGTCACTTAGTATTATGGATAATAATAATAATAATAAACATCCAAAAAGCTGACATATTTAAACACCTGTAAAATAGTGCGAAATTTATGCAGAATGAAGAACCAGAAGCATTAGACACCAGCAATACAGAACAAAGAATTTCTTTTTCTATCGAACAAGTTACGTAAATGTAAATGGCGGTTACTTGGTTACAACCAGTAGCCGTCGTTAATTTACCGATAATTCACATCAAAGAATAAATTTATTTACTTATGAAGCAAAATACTATACCTGTGAAAAGTCGATTCTACATTTACTTGTAATGTCTGTTCGCAAACAATAGGTAAAGCCCGAGAAAAGAACAGGCAATAAAAACTCGTGGCCACTCTTTTCAAATTGACAATGTTTACAGTTTTTCTCTGTTTATAAACTGTATATGCAGGTAAGGTGCTGCCACCATTGTATTATACACCATTTTGGAGGACTGATGCAAAAAAAAGAGGTCAATAATATTAGAAGAGTACACGAGATTGCGTACATCAGCCTCAATGGGCACAACATAGTAGGTACAAAGAACGATGTCCAGCAAGATATATCTTTGTGTCGGGTTACCTCTGACATATTTTAACACTTCGCCTCTGTATTGTATTAATGCATACATGTTCTCTTCATTTATTCCTTTATGAACGCATCCTTACCAATCATCTCGCTTATACAAGTATTATAGTGGCGTACGGCGTACGTGCAAGTTACACTAGCAACAACACAGACATAATTATTGTATACTTTACTATATGTACTATATAGTAAGTACTTACTGCGTATCGTGACAAGCTAAGTGTACCTACATATCTATGTATATATTTATAGATTGGCGCCGAGATACTGTGTTTATGCTGGGTGTAATCTAGTTCTGATGTTGATGCGGAAGGGAATATGTAATTTTGGTTTATAAGTAGTAAAAGTAGAGGTGTATCTATACTTATATTATAAAGCTGAAGTGTTTGTTTGTTTAAACGCGGTAATCTCAGTAACTACAGATTCGAATTGAAAAATTATTTTACTGTTGGATAGCCCATTTATTGAGGAAGGCTATAGGCTATTTAATATCACGCCTCGACCAATAGGAGCGGGGAAAATATACAAAGACAAAGTCTCGCGAGACAGCTAGTTTGTTATATACTTAGGATTTTTTTCTGATGTCAAAAAAGTCGTAGGTAGAATGATTCCAACGAGATGACAACACAAAAAAGTTTGTAGAATAAGACCGTTAAAGATTATTATCCCTTGTGGATGTCGGTTTTTGTTAAGAATAAAAACTAGCAAATGTTAGTCTTTAGCCTTCACGCTATTTCCATATAAGTAGAATTTTAACAAAATTGTGAAAACAAAATAGACAAACAGAGTTTCATAGCCCTGTTATCAAAATAGATGAACAGAGTTAATTTGCATTAAAATATTGGTAGGTACCTAAGTAAGTATGTACATAGTACATTGTTTAGGCTATCAGGTATTGTAATTATTAAATAAAAACAACGAGTTGCACTCCGGGAGTACCGGCAGAAGTGAAAACTTGATACATACTGATGAAATTTAAATTATATTTTTCGATCTTACTGGGGTCTTCTGGTTTCTGGACAAGCCGATTTTCCACCTGGGTCCTATCTTTTCACGACAGCGAAATAAAGATAGTGAATAAGGACCCTGAGCTATAATAACGTGCACAATGCTAAAAAGTTTTTATAATGATTAATCCCAGTAATTGACATACACGAGAACGCATCTATAGACAGAAACCAGAGGATGTGCAAGTAAAATAGAGAATACATGTTCACGCTTCGAGAGAGTTCTTTCATTTTCTTCGCCATCAATTTCGTGTCATCAATTCCACCATTATAAACTGTACTTAACCCGTAAATACCTACCCGTTAATAAACTGCTAAATTAAGGGTAAACCTTGCTGTAATAATCATGCTCGTAGATCAAAGAGCTTCAACGCCTTATCGTAGCGTGCGGGATCATTTAGCATCGCACGTGCATCTAACAGTACTGAGCGTTTTGTTGTTTTGTTTCAACTGCAACGACGAAAGTTAATCGTGCCTTTGACAGACTTGTTTTAATATAAACCAGTTTATTTCTAAATATGTATTATGTTGTATAAATAACGCTGATGCAATGGGTTGGGATGTGATTTTGATTTTTGTGTTACTGTTGTTGCTGGCGTAGTGGTGCCTACTAGTTTTAATCTTGATGTTATTGGATGAAATAATAAAATGATGATACGAAAAATATAAAATGGTATAGACGTACTACATCATCATTAGACTATAGCAGTCCACTGCTGGACGTATGCCTCTCCAATTGTACGCCACTTTGTTCTATCTTCGGCTTCTCGCATCCAGCTCCTGCCAGCCATTTTGCGTAAATTATCACTCCACCTGGGGGCTTAGACACATGCCACACACTTCTTTTTCCGCACACGCTACTGTTGGTTTTTGTTTACAAATTCAGCAACAGTCGCGTGAGGTTTTGTCAACCTTATGTCAAATGCATACATTTTTTCGCGTTAGCGTGTGTGGAAACAGAAGCATTTGTCTAAGCCACCTGGCCTGAGGGCGTCCTACACTACGTTTGCCGAGACACGGTCTCTACTGAAGAACTCGTTTACCCCAACGGTTGTCGGTTCTTCGGCTAATATGGCCAGCCCACTGCCACTTCAGCTTGCTAATCCGGTGGGCTATGTCGATAACTTTGGTTCTCTGCCGCCGTACTTTACCAATAATGTTTGGAATCGGTCTTTTCTCTGCATCGCCTAGCTTCAGATGAGTGGATTTAGTCACCATTTGAGATGATTTGAAAATAAACATCTCTTTTGGTGTAGCGGCTTTTGGTCATGTACTTTATCTAAGTTTTATTTGACACTAGCTGTCAATTTTCCCTGTTTATGTCACATTTTTCATTGACGTTCCACCCCTATCGGTCGTGGCGTGATGTTATATAGTCTTCCTCGATAAATGGGCTATGCAACACTAAAGGTAAGAAGGTTTTTTCAATTCGAGCCAGTAGTTCCTGAGATACTTCAACCAAAAGAATTAAAAAAAACTCTGCAGCTTTTTAGTAGATACATGTTAGTATCCATATTATTACGGTATAAATAATATATATATTTTAAATTACAAATACCAGGGCATTTTTTTTCTGGAATAGGTAATAGTACCAATGTCTAATAGGTATTAGAATAAAATACAAAGTTAAACTGATATCTGGTATAATCTAGTTAAAGTAGGTATTTTAACAACATATTAGTTTTACTTTGTTTTTTTACTATACTGTGCTATAATAAAAATATTATTATAGTTCTTGCAATTTATTTTAAATAACACCTAAGTACACACTAACTGACAAGTTAAGTATAATACAGACAATCACTCAATTTGTTAACGTTATTCTAAAATCTTAGTAACTCGCTCATCGCAATTATTTTGACATCAATTGTAAATCAAACTGAAGCTTTTATTTCATTTCTCATATTTGTTGTGTTATTTCATTTGAAATGCAATTTGATGACTAAGATCTTCAATCGATACTGCCACGGCTGCGATGAATGTGGCTATCCTTAGAATTTCTTACATTATAAATGATGCAGTCAATAGTTAATTACATTTAAAGTAGCTTTGAAAAAGTTCAAAGACATTTTAAATAATTAAAATGGAAAAGTAACTTTAACTTGTATTTTCCAAATTTATTTGGGGATTGGAATGACGTCGTATCGTCGTCGTTCTACCAACTACGATAGTAGGTATAACAAACGCCTAAAATCACACAAAAGATGAGTTGCAGGATATGTCTAAAAAGAACAGGGTTTTTCAGGTAATCATGTAAATTATCGTACAAATTGGGTACAAGTTTTGTACAATATTTCGCAACGCAAGATATTTTCCCTACAATATATTTTCCCTACATATAAAAACTAGACAGGTGAAATCGGTGGATTATTTTCAAAACAGCTAAACAGATTATCTTCAAAGCAAGAACTATGTCGATTTACCAGTTTAATCAAAATAGTTCTTGCTTTTATTTTCACCTTTCTGATAAGACAAGAAGTTTTCAAACAAACGTCAAACTTTTAACATATCTTTTAAGTCTGATAATTAGATGTATATTTTAGAACCATAGTATCAAATCATGTAGAAGTACCTATTATAAGTAAAACACCTGGCTTATTAAACAAGAAACAATAAGAATTTATTTTAAAAATAAAGTTTTAACTTCTTTCAAAGTTTAATAAGTTAATAGCACTTCATTATACGTGTTAAGTGAAATTGATGGTGTCGATATCCTTAGAGTATAAAAATTTCAAACTCGAAGAAGTTACGAAAACTTGTGAGTATGAGTGATTGTCTATTATTGAAAGTTTAAAAGTTAAATTAAATTATAAAGTTCCCGATATAGGTGGCATTTTAACGATGTATGATTAATAGATTTTGGTTATATTGAAAATAAATTGAAAAGGTAAAAAAAAATGTTTTGTTTTTATTAATATTATAATTGCGAAAAAAAGTTACATCAATCTTATAAGTGTAATTAAATAATCTGAATATGTGATGAAAAATGACAATTTCAAAATCAACTTTTTTAGTCCTAGGTAGCAAGGTAACTTTTAAAACGGTAAGTAGTTTCCTAATAAAAATATTTTAAAATAAGTACGAATAAGTCTCTTCTCAATAAACTTAACACTAAACTGTATAATATATTTTCAATATTACAACCTAGAGTTTACTCAAAACAGGTATTTTTATTATTCTTGTAACATATCCATTTGCCTCTCATTACACAACCCAAAGAGTTATGTTTTGAAACCCAATCCAGAACAAAACGATGGCAAGTAAAGCACAGGTGGCTCTGTTGTCCCTGCCTGTGTTTGGGCTTCAATTAAAACTAGGAATAATAAACATGGACACTCATTTACATATGCGTCAGTTGGTTCAAAGTTAACGACTGCGTGAGACACAGTACACGCTGAAGCGAGATCGACTGATGATATGAAACGCTTCATAGATTTAGTCGAAACTATTTTTTCAGCAATGTGGGATTGGGTCTCACATTACTAGCAATCTTGTTAATCCGTCCAACTCAAAGACTTATGTTAGGAGTGGGTTCACTGGGTAGGATTCGAACCTGCTACATCACGATTACGAGACCTTAGCCATTATAGATGGATTAGCTGGTTTCAATGATATGGTTATTAGCTTTGTTGGAGGTAAATCTATTTTAAAATTCATTAGCTTTTTACAAGCATGAGCATTTACAGGATTGTTTGTAATATACTAATAACCTCTCGATCGTGGCTTCTTTACATAACACTAAATAACTTGGTAATATAACTTTTGGAAAATATTTAATATATTAACCCTTAATCACCTAACACTTAACGTAAACCACATCCATACTGTTCGGCAGATTGTTCAAAAAACCGAAGAGTACAATCAGCCGCTGTGTATGGCTTTTGTGGACTAAGCCTTCGACTCCATCGAAACTTGGGCGGTTCTGGATGTTCTGCAACGATGTAGTATAGACTGGCGATATATCGAGGTGCTGAGATGCCTGTATGACACCGTCACTATAACCATCCAGATTGAAAACCACAAGACCAGACCAATAGAGCTACGTCGAGGTGTAAGATAGGAGGATGTCATATCTCCGAAACTATTCACCAACGCTCTTGAAGACATCTTTAAGACACTGGACTGGACTGGACAGGGCATAAATATAAACGGTGAGTACATCTCGCACCTTCGATTTACCAACGACATCGTCATAGTAGCGGAGTCGCTGGAGTAGCTTAACGAGATGCTGCACGGCTTAAATAGAGCCTCTAGACGTGTTGGTCTCGGCATGAATTTGGAAAAAACCAAAATCATGTTTAATGAACATGTCATGCCGAGACCAATTTATATCGAAGGGTCGAGGCTCGAAATTATTTAAGAATATACCTATCTACCTAGGGCAGTTTATTCAACTTGGTAGAAACAACTTCAAGAAAGAAGTAGACAGGAGGATCCGATTGGGTTTGGCATCCCTCTATCGCAATGCCTAAAGACAAAGGTATATAACTAGTGCGTCCTAACTGTTATGACTTACATTGCCGAGACGTGGACACTTACGGTTGGGCTAGTCCACAAATTCAAAGTCGCGCAGCGGTATGTATTAGCGGTATTTTTTGATTGAGTGAATATTTTTGGAAATAATTACTCCGAAAGTTGCTTAAATTGTGTCCCCCCCCCCCTTATCTTTTGAACCGCGCTTAAATACTTTCAGCTAATATTATTTTCGACAAGATCGGATATACCGTCATTCAGTTTTTGCCGAAAAACTTCGTTTCTCAACAAAAGGGTGAAAGTGGCATGAACATACGCTCTTCTGCTAATGCAATTATTCAATGCTGCGGAACCCTACACTGAACATGGTCCGACATACTCTTGCCCGGTTTTTATTTGTATTATAATTTTGTGACAAGAAAACTGCCATGACAACTACCTACCTACTACCTCTTATGCCTTGTACCAATACTTTAGGATCACACACAGAATTTATTGGCTACGATTGAAAATATTGTTCGTGAGTCAGTTTTATATGTTTTCTTGCATTATGTTGATGTATGTTGATGGTGTATTATTGTGCCGTGTGGTGCCGGCTTAAGAATAGTACCACCCCATCTCTTCCCGTGGGTGTCGTCAAGGCGACTAAGGGATGTCACACCGGAGGACGGGCAGCAGCGTCCTCTGCGTACTTAAAGCCTTACTGCGATCGCCAACCCGCTCGCCAAGCGTGGCGATTATGGCAATTACCCCCAGAATCTACATACCAGTAGGTTCTACTGGGGAGACCCGTGCCCAGCAGTGGGCCATCATATGGGTTGATATGTATGTATGTATGATGGTGTATTATGTTCATAATGACTCGTAAACACACGTGAAGCTTTAGTATCATTAACGGTTTGCTCGGCTTGAATAATTTGTTGATAATTTGCTTTATGATTAGTTGTCTTATATTTTATTTTAAGAAGCTTTACGAAGTAACCGTGTAATGTAATAAATAATCTATCTAGATCTAAACCAATATTATAAAAAAGTAAAGTTTGTGAGTTTGTGAGGTTGTAGGAGGGTTGTCTCTGGATCTGATGAACGATTTTACCAATAGAAAGCCACTTTATTTATAACTAGCTGATCCGCGAAACTTCGTCTGCTTAAATTTTCAACGTTTTTGCAACATTTCTCATTGCTGCTTCATTCCTGTTGGTTGTAGCGTGATATTAGCGTAGCGGTAGCGATAATTGGGCTATCCAACAGTGAAAGAATTTTTCAATTCGGATCAGTAGTTCCTGAGATCACCGCGTTCAAATAAACAAACTCTTCAGCTTTATAATATTAGTTTAAATATAACATCATTAAACGAGCAAAAGGAGCGGAGCATCAATGAAAAATGTTGCAAAAACGGGTAAAAATGACACAAACAAATTTGCACAAGTCAGCTAGTGTAATAATAAGTATAGAAAACTGCTCAAAATTACAAAAAGTTTTGGGCCATTAAATTCAAAAACTTTTATTTTAATGGAGACATTAATGACCATGAAAGTCGGTAAATAGCACAAAGTCCTTAGGTAGCGGATAGATGGCGCTCTACTACGACCCGTAAATCGAGGTTCGACAACTGCGTACAGACCTTGGTGACTTTCTTAGTCTAAATAATAACTACCGCAGATTCGAATCCCATCAAAGTCAAATGTTACCCATACGTTTGAATATACGTTGTACAATTTTTCACAAGCACTAATTAATATAAGTTGTAATATTTTAACACCTGTTTATAGGGGAACGACCCTCTGTGAAATTAAACCATATTTATGTAGATAGAAATGTGATTCACATTTTAATCTTTTCATTATATTTACTAATAGCAGGTAATAGTTAAATAGAAATAGGTTTAAAATTGCTGGTGTTATATTTTGATCCGGTTTGATACAATGGCATTGCATAATTGTAGTCTGTTTAATGAGGAAATGCACCTGTGTATTTCAACACCTTTTTAATTACCACTGCTAAATATTCCCTAGTTTAATTAATAATTATGTAATTTATAAATTCTATGAAAACGATTGAATTTATTTGCTTTTTGTCGCTTAGTGTTAACAGACAGACAACCATTAACTTGGTCATGCAACTATCTATACATTATACAGGGTGTTTGGAAGATGAATGCAAAGCCGTAAAACGAAGCTAGTATAGACTATTAAAAACCATTTAAACTAAACTTGTCTTGGACGAAGTGTGACTTTTAAGCTATTGCATAGCTTTTATCGCGGGCTCGGGCTTTGAGCGCGGCGACCGAATCAAGAAATTCCGTAACGAAAATAAAACCTAACACGGGGGTGTTAGGTTTTATTTTCGTTACTACTACGCCTTAGTTTATGCCTTTTATGTTGTAGGCATTCACTAACAAAGGTTTTATTAGAAATTCGTCCCCAAAGGGGGTAAAATAGGGTTTGCAAGTTTGTATGAAACTTCGTTAGTTTTGAAATCCAGTGGTGTCCCGTGTGGGAATCGAACCCACGACCTCTTGCTCAGCAGTCGGACACACTCCCACCGCGCAATCTAAGTAAGTACGAGAATGAGTTACAGTAAAATATCTTCGATAGTCCATACTAATATTATAAATGTGAAAGTAACTCTGTCTGTCTGTCTGTCTGTCTGTTACGCTTTCACGCTCAAACAGCTGAACCAATTTAGATGAAATTTTGTATGGAGATAGTTTGAGTCCCGAGGAAGGACATAGGATAGTTTTTATCGCGATAACCGACATCCATGCGGGCGGAGCCACGGGCGAAAGCTAGTATTAAATAATTGTTAGAACCAGAGGGAGATACAGGGTAACCTTGACATCTTGTTTTCATATTTTTTGTTGTGTGTGTACGTTGTGTGTAGTAAGTGGTAAAATTATATCTTAATAAAAAAATATTTGCCCGACATACACTTGCCCGGTTTTTATTAATAAGTGAATTATTTAATCAGTCAGGATTTTTGAGTTTATCTTCACCATGGACAGCTACCTCTTTACGTTAATAATAAGAATATCTTGGGACAACTCACATAACGCTTTGACTGACTGCCTCTGTAGCGCGGTGGGAGTATGTCCGACTGCTACTCAAGAGGTCGTGGGTTTGATTCCCACACGGGACACCACTTTGTGTGATCCACAAATTGGTGTTCCGAGTCTGGGTGTACTTTGTGTCCGTGACTTGTATGTTTGTAAAGTCCCCCGCGACACACGGAGCTTGTACCCGAATGCGGGAGACGTCTTTTTTAAATAAATCGAATCAAATCAAATCAACGCTATCTGATCCCAAACTAAGCTTGTACTATGGAAACCAGACAACTGATAAACATACTTATATATTTCTAAATACATACATATTGTAGATAAATAACACCCAGTCACAGAATAAACAATCGTGCTCATTACACAAAGTTTTATCCTGGGTGGAGATCGAATCCACGACCTCTTGCGTAGCAGTCGGATACACTCCCACCGCGCCACAGAGGCAGTCAAATAATATTATTTCTGTAATATTTACGGAAGACCATTGTCACCTGACCTCCTCAGGCTAACTAAGATCTAAGCACAATATCATCAATTTGCACCCTATCAAAATATCAAACACTTGCTTATTGAAATAACACCTTAGAACAGGCTCTAGGTAAACATTCTCCGTATGCAGAGGACAGTCAAACTTAATCACGCTTGAAGCTAATTGACAACCCAAAGCTTGCCCAATAGTTTTGGCCTGTTTTGGCGATTTGAATAAATAGGAACAGTTAACTAAATATTTGCAATTACTATTGTAATTTCGAATAGAAAAGTGTTTATGGGAATTTAATAAAATATTTTTGGATGTCTTTGGAGAATTCATACACTATCATCTGATGCCAAACTAGGCAAAGCTTGTACTATGGCAACTAGTCAAATGATTAGATATGTTTCAGGACTTAATCGCGTGAATTATTTAAAGGTACGAGCCTTTTATTTACCCGACGTTTTGATTGAATTGCGTGGTCACAAGTCGACTGATAGCAGCTTAGGGATGTCTCCGTGAGGCGCGGGGTTTTTCAACTACCGATGTTTCTATGTCAGGTTTAGGGCATTAATCTCACATTAAACCACCATTTTACTCCGATGAATAGCCTGTATGTGGTTAATGTCAGGTGATCTTAACCACATACAGACTCTATCACTTGTTTTTGGAGTTATGAATAGTCTGTACTTCTAGGAAGAAGTACAGACTATTAATAACTCCAAAAACAAGTGACAGGTGATTAAGGGTTAATATATTAGTATATAACAAATCAACTTGTACAAAAATTACACCCAGACAAAAAATAAACAATCGTGCTCATCACACAAAGATATCCTGGGTAACCCATAACTTCTGGCGTCACACTAACCACTAGACCAACAGGCCAGTCAAATTTGAGCAATTAATTAAAGAAAAGGAAATTGGTAGTAACAATATATCTGGGAATGAAACGGCCGATATAAAATGACGTAAGAGTGACCAGGATGTAATTAGAACGGAGTCATATAAAGCGTATTGCGTTCCTTTTCAACTAATTACAGTTCAACACTCGGTGACGGGTTTGTTTCGAGATATAGGATGATACGTAGATTAGATAAGGTAAGTAGTAAGTCATAAAAATGATAGCAAAACGACTTGTTTTTATTATTAAGTCTAAGATAGGTCTAAATATCCTGATCACTGGTCAATAGGGTACTTGACGGATGTCGTATGATCGTGTGGATATATCGTCCCGAACATTTTGACATGATGTGTTGAAATGTTGAGGGCGTTTTTTGTTGACGTCGTTTATTATTAAAATTTTCGTACATTGCCATTAACTGAAAAATAATAGGTAGATTTTTAAACGAATTTAATAAACTTGATTTTTTGACATGAAAACGCTTTGGAAGAAAGTGCAATGTAGTAAGTGTTCGTTTTCCTGAATGAATTTTTCGTCTAACTCTAGCTGAAAATATCAATGAAATTTTCATTCATTGAATAT